>BQKN01000065.1:80319-121453 GCA_022839385.1 Asparagus kiusianus
GGGATTTTGGCTTTGGTCCTAACTGTTTAAAGGTTTGACCAAATGGGAGCAGTGGGAGTACAAATCATAACGGGAGTGTGGACTCGATCAAATCACAGTGGGAGTGCTGACTCGTACCAATCACTCGGTGGATTTTTCGGTGTCAAGTGATAAAGACTTAACACGAAGGGGTTTGACCATTCGTCAAGGATCGACCGATCAAAATTCTAAGCATTATATCCGGACTCTAACCATGAAAGTGTTGAGTGCATGAATATAGCGGAAGTTTGAATGGAAAGAATTTTGGTGGCCCCACCTTCAATTAATCTGATCGGTGGGGGATTCTGTGGTGGGAGACTACGAGTCGTCACACACCAATGAGAGTTTTGTAAGGGCAAATCGATCTAATGAAGTGATCGAATCTCATCTCAGCAAAAGAATGTTCGGAAATCATAAGAGAAGTTAAGTGTTTATCATTTTATTCATAATAATCGGGTTATCCTTAAGAATATTATGCTTAACATTCTTCCGGAAACTTCCCGTCATATGAATTATCGACCCCCAGCTTTCTTTGCAAAACTAGGTATAACGAGGAATACATTATCATCAGTCGTACGTTCGGGTTATCCTTAACAATATAAGATTCTCTAGGAACTTCCCGTTACATAAATCATCCACCCCCAGCTTCCTTTGTGAGTCCAGGTTTAACCTTGTACTTAGTTGGATGACCGAGAAGCAGTTTATACTCGTATACTTTTTGGAGTGAGGGGAAACAGTTTATACTCGTGCACCCACTGGAGTTAATGTCATCTTTATTTGGCTTGTTTCGCCGTTATGACGCCAGAGTCAATTAAGGCTTGGATCTTGTTCTTGAGTCCAAAGCAAATCTCGGTGGGATGAAGAACCCTTCTGTGGTATGCACAGTAGTTTGGATCTGTGATCATCTTAGCCCCCTCCTGATCTTTGATAGGAGGCAGCTCGATCTTATCGTTAGCAATGAGGTATTTTAAGATGGTTGGAGCTTCATCATCTTCGAAAGAATACTTCTTTTAGAATCTCGGATTGAGAATTGCATCCCCAGCGATTGTAGATATCGCCGGTTGATTTCTCTCAACTTTCTTTCTTTTAAGAAAGTGTTCAGCTTGTTCGCCACGTATTTTTAACTCTTTCCAAGTGGTCGAAGGCACGACCCCCAGGACTTCTAATACATCGATGGAAAGATTGTTATGGCATGTCTGCAGGATAAACTCCTCTGTGACAGGATCTCTGCAATTCATTGCCTTGTTACGGAAGCGTTTGATAAAATTATCGACCAACTCTCCGTCATTTTGCTTTTCATCCAAAAGGGTTCCGATTGACACTTCGGTATCATCATCGAAGAAATTGCTGAGGAACAAACTTTCCATGTCATCCCAGCAGTTGATGCTCCCTGGTTTGAGACGTCGATACCAATCGAAGGCGGGTCCACGAAGGGTGCCAACGAATGACCGGACCATTAAAGCCTCGTTTCCAGATATCATGCCCAAATGAGACTTGAAATAAATCAAGTGCTGAATAGGCGAGCTCTTCCCTTCAAATGGTGTGAAGTTAATCAGATTGAATTTTGTCGGGTATGGAATTGAATCCCATTCTTTTGGATAGGGACATGGAATACCCGTCTTCTTCACCTTTTGAACCGTCATTAAAGTATTGACTTTGTTTTCAAGCTCCTTCATTCTCTCATCATCATCTTCATTCGAAGGACATTGAGGAGAATGAGCTTGATCACCCCCTGTAAGAGGTGCCATCGAACCACCCCCAATGTTATTACTGGGAGAGTCCGTTAAATCACCCCCAGCGTTATTGCCATTGGGAGGTGTATCAGCCAAGATGACTTCATCCACTTCTGGATCACTGTCGTCTATGACATTCTGAGCACGACGGCTGGACTCGACTTGTTGGCTGGACTCAAGAGTTTGAGGCCGTTGAGCTAAAAGTTCTTTCATTTGTTGGATAGCCGACTCCATCTCTGTCTTCATTTCAACTCTAATTTCTTCACGCTGTTTGGCTAGAGCTTCTTGAAGTATTTGAGCGAACTGATCAGTAGTGATTGTGAACACTTCTCTGATTTGCCCCGTGCTAGATATTGTATCATCCGAAGCAATTGCAGAAAAAGTGTCTGAGAGCTCATCCTCTGATGACATTCCTTCATGCATTCTCTTGACTTTTCTTCCCAGGGAAAAGTCAGGATTTGAATGTCGCGTAGATTTTTCTTTATCAGCCATGTTGATGGTGACTTCAGGGAATTCATCCTCTTGAACAACAAGCTTTTTACAGAAATGTCTCGGTCTGGGCCTTAACATTTTGGTGAGAAATCTCTGGAACATTGAGACTCTTTGCGGGATGACTTCTCGTTTGGAGTAGTCATCTTTTCCAATTTGATAGTACGATTTATCGGTATGATTCCCGAAAAATCCTATCGTCTTTTGGTATGACCTCCCAGGTATAACGATGTCTTTTTGCAAACACGTCTTCTTCTGGGAGTGTAGAACCTTGTTGGCATTCTCATGACAATTTATTGTTGCCTTTGAATGATCCAAGGTTATGTCAGGAGTCACACGTTTAGAACCACCCCCTTGAGGGTGCGGAGTTTTAACGGGCTCCTGAGTTTTATTATAAGTCTCCAAGCGGGTGGAAATTAGAATTTTCCTATTCTGAAGTTGTTTTGACCTGATCGGAGGATATTTACGACCCCCAGTGTAAGAATCTATTTGGAGTTCATTCACCAGACCCAAGCGTTCTTTGACTGGAACTTTGCCTCGATCTTCGAGACCATCTGCCATTATAATTTTGGATTTCGACAGGTTAAGACTGACCCAGGGTTTCACTGGTGACATAACGGATGTTAACACAGTAGACGGACCCGGAACGAACGTTGATGTAGCCGGGGGAGTACTCTTGTGAAATTTCTTTTGGCCGCGACAGTGATTGGTGTCACGGTTGAATAGTGTGCCGCGGCAGTGGGGGCTGCCGCGGTCGAAGAGGCTGCCGCGACAGTATGAGCTGTCGCGGTTGAAGGAAGTGTCGCTGCCGCGGTCACAACTCGTGTTCTGCAAATCCAATTTTCGTATGAGTTTGGATTTGAGGATCCATACTTTGTGATTCTTTGGTGTTTCCTTAAGACACTGTTTTCTTCTTCTCTTCTTGTCTTTGTTGCACAAGAACACGGGCATGAGCAGTCTTTGCACGACGTTTTTGTATACGTTCTTTTAGGGTCGAACGAGTCCTTTTAACAAGAATCCATTCTTCCGTCACAAATTGTGCAGAAACATGAGTGGTTTGACGTTGAGACGACTGAACCACTTGATGTTTCCTCGATTCTAAGTCCGTATAGTAACGTACTCCATCGGTTTGTTCTAAGTCCTTAGCCAATTGACGAGCGCGGCGTTGGCGTCGCCTCTGACGAGCCCTCTTCGTTAGAGTTGACGAACTTCGGTCGAATGATTCCTCAATTGAGGAGAAATCATCGTGAGCAGAGCTTCCGACTTTGGGGGTTGCCGGGATAATGTTGCGAGGGGAGGCCTCGACAACAATTGAGTGAGAGTCTTCACATTTAACCTTCTTTAGTGTGTGAGCCTTCTTCAATGATGAGATCCTCTTGTACTTGCGAGACAATGAAGATCTTGAAGAGGACGATGAGAGATATTCCTCAAACTTGGTTTGGTCGAACTCGTACTCGACCGTGGATTTAACTGGAATCTTGATCGGCTGCGACACGACGGTCTCGACAGCGAGACCGTTGGCTCCCACTGTGGTCGCCAGTTTGTTTTCGTCAAAAGTTGGTTTCGCTGTGGAATTCATTATATCTTCGGTCGATTACAACAAATTCAAAAGAAATAGCCTTTTTATAAGACTTCTTTTACACAACAAAAGAAAAATTATAACTTTTTAGAAACAAACGCAGGATCGTTGTTTGGATCGCTGCTTGCGTGGGATCTTTGCCTGTGCCGGGGGTGCGTTAGCCCGTGGACCACCGATTCACAGATTCTGATTGAATCGTGAAGGTTTTGGGGATTCTTCCTTCGTTTATCGAAGTAAGAATTTGAAGCGAATATCTTATCGATGTAAGATGTTCACTCTTCTAAAGATCAAGTCAGAGCTTAGATCTCTAGGAATCGCCAAAAGCTTCTTGAGGATGTTTGTGAAGAACGAAGACCCTCTCTTGCTCAAATTCACCAAAAGCTTAAGTTCCTCTGCCCCAATATGCTCTTCTCTTTTTATTCCGTGTTTAGGAAGGTATTTATAGGGGTAGGAATGAACCACAGTGGAAATGGGGGTGAAGTAACCGACCATGTAACTGTTCTTTGGCCGCGACAGCCAACACTGCCGCGGCTATTGGCGCGGCAGCATGGACTGCAGCGGCTATTGGCGCGGCAGCATGGACTGCAGCGGCCACAGGGGCAGTTACTAGCACGTTCCATCGTGCTTGAAACTGTTCTCCCACGATTTTTAACCACCTTTTTCGTGGTTTAACTGTTTGTCCACGTCAGCACACGTTCTATTTCTGATATGCCGCCACGTGGACTTCAAATAATCATCATATAACTACCTTGTAACCGTCTCAGCACGCCCTATAATAGCCGCTACACCTTAGGCTGTCGCGCCTTAGCCGCGGCACGATATGCTGCCGCGCCTTAACCGCGACACCATGTGCTGCCGCGCCATGGCCGCGGCACCATGATCTGTCGCGCCTGAGCCGCGACACCAAGCGCTGTTTGGTTGTGTGTACATGTCGTCTTTCTTTGTTTTGAATGGTATTTGAATGTCTGTGAGTATTTTTTGACGCCTACAACACACACACACACACACATAACGCATGTAGCTTAGGTTATTGTGATTTGTGTTATACTTTACATATTTAATTCTTATCTACTATTTAAGACATGAATGTATCTATTTCTGAATTATTATATCACTATGTATCATATGCTCATAACTTTTATAGATTTCAAAAATAAAATGCTTAAACTCATAAGGCTTACGACTAAAGCTTTGAAGCTGACGCCTAGCCTCATTAAAGGGAATAACGCTTCGCCTTGCGCTTCTACTGTTTTAGACATTGAGAAGCAGTTAATGGCTTTCTGGAAGATATATAACTGAAATTCGATCTCTCTACAAAAAATACGTATGATTTATAAAAGAAAGTGAAAGAGTACGGCGCAATGCATACTATAAATATGGACCACAAGGACTATAGACGAAGCACACAATGGCGTGTCGATCATACCGAAGTCGGGTATCGCCTGTTACCTTCTTCCGATACACCACGCTTCTTTCCCCATTTTAAGGAATTGGCAGCAGCAGCCTAGCGCATGCTGGACGCCAAACCCATCCCTAATTCTCGACAAAAAAAAACAGGGTTTATCGCTACAATCCGGTGGCACTCGCTTTTACTATCTCGCATTGAGCAATGGAAGAAGCAAGCATGCGGCAGATAAACGTCAATTAAGCTAGAATTCATACAATTACTCCACCCTTCCAAAAATCAAACAAATGCTAGCCTACCCAGTTTGGGCCACTGAATAATAATGTTTTCCTTGTGTAACTAGAAAAAAAAAAACAAATTAAAAATTGATTCTTATCATCCTAGGGCTAACTTCCTCTGCTCAAAACACATCAAAGCAACAGATGGAGGATCGAAAAACAATGGATTAGTCATCAATCAGAGGAGATCGAGAGAAAAAAAAGGGACCTGTCACGGATCTGGAGCTGCTCGATCATGGTCCCCATCCTCATCTTGTCCTCCTCCGGGAGATTGTCCAGATCTCCAAGCATGCTCTTGTCCATCTCTGATCCCTTCCTTCCTCAAAAATCTCTCCTTTTTTGATCGCCTGCTGTTTCTAGGGTTTTGGGAGATGAACCGGGGGTAGTTGCACAGTTTAGCAACTTGGGCTTCGGGTTTGTAGCTTTTTTGGGCTAAGAAGGCTACTTAGGCCCTACTTGTTCATTTTAGACGGTGAGTAATTTGTCTTTTTAAAAATGAATCTATTTCGATGTAATAATTAGCTGATCCAAGATTTACCATTTATGCTATAGTAAAGCGTAACATTTTCACTGTAGCACAAACAGGAGGATACAAGTTTTACTATTCGCACTACAATAAATTACTATAGCATATTGTAGTGCTTACAAAAAATGTATTTAAATATAGAATTACTGTAGTTGAAATAAAAAAATAGAGGTCATGCTTTGCACGTGACGTACACTAGTACTTCAAATTCTAAGCCAAATGTTAGCAAAGTGTAGTCCAACTTTTGCCCCCTTTCCTGAGTTGGGTGGGAGGGGGTGGGGTGCAATTTTGGAGGGTTTGGGTTCGTAGAAACCATCTTTTCGAATGTGATTTCTATAAAATGATCTTATTTTAAACATGTTTTTTTAGTTATACAGAGAAATACGGCTTATGAGGAAAACCTTCATAAGATCTGAGAATGTCATAAAACAGACAAAACGGAAACAAAGATAAGAAAAGTGTAGAAAAAAAAGAAGAAAAAACTACTGCTTGTTCAAAAGTGAAACCTGCACGCTCTGCTCCTTTTCATAAATAATAAATAACACAATCTGCTGTCTGTGGATCAGCTCAAAACTAAAAAGTAACCGAATAAACCGCAAGAAGCATCAGTTAACCCACGTGTCCCCGTACGTAGCTACCACGTGTCCACCCTTTCCAACTCTTTCTTTGATCGTCCTCGTGAGCCGCGGTACACCAGACCGCACCCTGTTTAAAATTTGAATTTTCTGGCCCCATTTTTAACGGTCAAAAATCAAAAAATCTCTGGAAAATTACGACGAAAATTTGTCACCTGCCCCCGAATTCGAGCTACCTCTCTGTGTTTCTCTAATGACGACTCCAAGATCCAATCGTCTACTTTCAGATCTCGCCTCCCGAGTCAGAGTAGTCCTCAGAGTTCGCCCCTTCATCCCTTCAGAGATCGAACCAGCCGACGAAAACCCGGCATCCTGCATCTCGATTCTCGAAAACCCCGTTCGTGGGTTCGACGATGATGTCACCGTTCACCTCAAAGATCAATGGACGAGGTAACGAAGAAAACCCAGCTCTTGATTTTGGATTTCCTTTCTTTGTTTTTGGGTTCAAAATTATCGATTGTTAACTTCGCAGCCGAAATGAGTGCTACAAGCTTGATTCCTTCTTTGGGCAAGGGGATCGGGTCGCTCAGATCTTTGATAAGGAAGTTAGCAGAGTGATCCCGAGGATTTTCCGAGGGCTGAATGCTACAGTTTTCGCTTACGGAGCTACTGGAAGTGGCAAAACTTACACAATGCAAGTGAGTAGCTATCGAGGCACTGGTTTTGAGCTGGGGTGTATCTTGATGTTCTTTCATTATACCCGAACTCTGGATTTATGAGGAGTATCGGGGGTTTTAATTTTATTTTTTTGATATGTTTTCTCTTGCTGATGGCTCTCGTAGAAAGACATCTGAGCTATTTTATGTATTCTGATGACATTTGAACCTGGATTACTCTGATATCATCTTAAACTTCATTTCCCTTTGAGGGTTGTAAATTTATGCCCCAACGATGGCTTGATGAATCAGGGGACTGAGGAAGAGCCCGGGCTGATTCCGTTAGCAATGTCGGCCATTTTGACATCATGTGTCGATACAGAGATGAAGGTGGAGGTTTCTTATTACGAGGTTTATATGGACCGGTGCTATGATTTGTTGGAGCCAAAGGCGAAGGAGATCATGGCGTTGGATGACAAGGATGGCCGTGTTCAGCTCAAGGGACTCTCTTGGGTGAGATTAGCATATACTTCCTCATCATTTCAACAATAGTTACAGTAATGTAGACCCTAATTATCAATTATTACAAGTTTATTGGAAACATTAAAGACATTAACTACTCCAGGCTTGCAATTTGTGAACCATGGGTAGCTTTCATGTCTATCCTACAGTGAGAATCAAAAGAGATTTTTCTTGAGCAGTTCCATGAGATTTGTAGAATGCTTCGCCCCTAAACTTCTAGACAAATTAATTGTCCTATCACAAGTCCATGGGAGTAATTGAGAGAACAAACTATAATAGGCCACTGCAATGTGAATTTTTTTTATCATTTCCTAACTTAGAATTAAAAGAATTAATAGGTTCACTTCAATGATTTAGTTTATACACTCTTTTGGGGATATTAAGTAATGGTTTAATCATATGTCAAACTAATATTAAGTCCGTTCTGTGATCCTTTCTAGAGTGTTGTGACACCGTTTCAGGAGCCACTTTAATGGAAGCTTATGTTTGAGTTATCAACTCGTAACATATCAAACTAACATTATTAATCCTTCAATATTACGTGGTATTTGGCTAATTGAAGGTAGAGGTGCACTCAATGGATGAGTTCCATGAGATATTTTCAACTGGGGTTCAACGCAGAAAAGTTGCACACACAGGGCTCAATGATGTGTCCAGCAGAAGTCATGGCGTACTCACCGTTTCTGTTAAGAACGGCAATTCTAAAGGAAAGCTAAATCTTATAGATTTAGCAGGTAATTTCTTTCAACTGAATTTGACTACCAAAGTCTTTCTATAATCATTCCTACTTTTTCAGGTAACGAGGATAACAGAAGAAGCGGCAATGATGGAATCAGGCTCCAAGAGAGTGCAAAGATCAACCAGTCTCTATTCGCACTATCAAATGTGATATATGCTCTTAATAACAACGAATCAAGGGTTCCATATCGAGAGAGCAAATTGACCCGAATATTGCAGGATTCTCTAGGAGGGACTAGTCAAGCTTTGATGGTTGCTTGCCTTGTAAGAGCTCTGGAATCTTCACTTTTTAAATAAATTCTAGTCATATTATCAACTTGAAGTGAATAGACTTCTGGTTTACAGAATCCGATATCATACCAAGAAGCTGTTCACACAGTTAGCCTGGCCGCAAGATCTCGACACATTGTGAATCACATGGGTTCTGCAAGTAAGAAAGAGACCCCGAGAGAAAAGGTTGATATGGAAGCAAAGCTACGAGCTTGGCTTGAATCTAAAGAGAAGAAGAAAAAGAGCGTGCAGAGAATTGGAGCATTTTCTCCATCTTTTGGCAGGACCCCATCCTCTTTAAGCTATTCAAAGAATTCAGAATCAGTACGACCATCTATAAAAGCAAAGAATAAAACAACTAACGCAAGGTTTGTTTCCTACATATCTTTTTGTCCAAATCACAGTACAAGTTTGATTCTTGACTTGTTTGTTTACATGATTTTGCTTGCAGAAAACTTTTTGATTCGGCTATGCAAAGCGCAGCTGAAATGGAGGTAGGTTATCATTATCAGCTCGAACAAGGCACATGCAAGCTTTCAGAGTGTAATGTATTTTTACAAGACCTTATAGTTATATGGTTTATTTCTCCTCCCTTCTTACAGGAAACTAATTCTTGCGAAGTAGAAGAATCCGAACATGAACGCATACTCCATGAACATCCTATTACTTCAAATAATAATAATAATAGTGCCAATCAAAACGACCCAGAGGCTTTGCATGATAAGGATCAGTTGCAGAAAGCCCCTCTTGAAACTGGACGTGATAGAGACCAAGATGATGCTCAACTGAATAATTGTTCATTCGTTGCTAGAGATTTTTTTGAGGGAACATCGTTTACGGAAGATGTTAACATCTCAAAGCAACCAGATTTGCCTGGTATTTTCATATTCTTATTCATTAAATTTTATGAAGTTTCTACTTTGAAAGTGAACTAATGGGTTGCATCATTCATGTAGGCTCACTGTATAACAAGGAGAATCTACAATCTCCTATGAATATTACCGAATCACCATCAATGAATGAAAAGATAAAAGAGCTACGGCAGTCTATTAGAAAAGTTCTGTCCCCAGTTCCCTCTAATGTGGCAGCAAACAACCATCAACCAGCTTCTGACGATCGAATCTGTATTGTTTTGTTGGAACCAAAAACTCCTAAAACCCCTAGCATTTTGACTTGTGACCATAATGAAGTTCAAACGACTGACACCCCATTAGATAAATTCGATGCATTGAGCTCGAATCTGAAGGTATACAAGTACACTCCTAGCAAATAATGAGTTCAAATTTCACCATTTGTTTGGCTAATACTTATGTCATATTTGACACAGGAGGGTCTAGTTGAGAAGTATCTGGCATTCTTGAACGTTGCTAGCAAGTGAGTATTGCTTACACGCTTTGGTGTACAATGGGAAAAAAACCGTCTTTACACTGGAAATTTCTGTAAATCTTTTTTTAGTTTTTCTATTGCATGTTTGCATCTAGATTTAAGACACACACACACACACACACACACACACACACACACACATATATATATATATATATATATATATATATATATATATAAATATCACAGTTTCAGATTGATATGCGTAGATAACATTTGTAACATATAAACTTTGTATTGACTTAAATTCTGTTTCTGTTTCATTGTTAACATGAGTATAACTTATTGAATCTTTTTCTGTTCTTCCGAAAACAGGGACGAGCTTCTGCAGCTAAAGGTATAACAACATTCATAATGAGTGGCGTCTGAAAAAACTTATCTAAATTATTTTACTGCTAAGTTTTTAAACTTTTTATATTACATATTTACCGCAGGGAATTGGTCAGAAAAGAGCAGAGTACATACTTGAGCTTCGAGAAGAAACTCCCAGACCATTAAAATCTGTGAGTTTAATAACATAACAACTTTCAATTTGCGCTTTTTTATTGCTCGCTTGATTATGTACCGAAATAAAACATAATCTTGCTGGCATTTTTGCAGTTGTCTGATTTGGAAAAGATTGGTCTATCATCCAAACAGGTAAACCATCATCAAGTCCTTCTCAGATGATTTATGTAAATTATCTTCGGATAGCGATGTTTTCTTTACATTTGCATTATCAGATTATCTTGCACGATGAGTAATCTTTGAATATGACCTCTTTGTCAAGATAAATTATATAAATACTCCCTTCAATTTTCTGTCTACAGGTACAAGATATGTTTAAAAGAGCGGCGAGAGGAATCTTTGCTTGAGATGGATGTCTACAAGTCTTGCGTGAAAAGTTTAAATTGCACATTTGACTTTGTAATTTGAATTGCGACGGCAACATTTGTGTTGCGTTTTTTTTTCTTTTCTTTTTCTTTTTTCTGAGAACTATGTGCGAGTAGCTGTAGCCCCTTTGTTGTATAACATCTGAGTGTAATAGAAGTGTAGCAGTTGACTGTTGATTGTAAAACTATTTGGATTTATGCATTAATAGTGATAAACGCCTGTTCTGTTGCTCAAAAGAACACAGTTAAATTTGTTTCTTTTTTTTTTCCGAGTTCTCGATTAACTGTACATTTACTCTAGGTGTTCATCGCCTTTAAAAGGATAGGTCTCTCTGCAATACATTGAGATCATCTGATAATAATAATATACATGCCCTCAATGGATTCTTCCAGTAGAGCGCATGTAAATTATTAAAATACCCTTTCTAGAATCAAAATCAAGTACCACAGAACTAGAAACACCCTGAGTTACACAAAGCATTATATAGCACAGACATTTACTGATTAGGAAGCATTTTTTACAATAGAGATCAGCATGAGTTCTTAACAAACACCAACACAACAACATCCAAAGACGAGCAATGAAAGCCAACAAGCTGCAAGCAGAAGCCAAAGGGCCTCTTATTCATAGCACTTAGATTTCCTCAACATCCTCAAGACACACCACATTAACACACAAGAAAACATTATAATAACTTATTTATCTTTTTCTCTTGCTGGCTATAATACTCATTTGCAGTTGCAGGGGTCACAGGTGCAGTTGGACCCACACTTGCATCCGTTCTCAGCTCCCTCAGCCATCTCAAATCCTTCAAACCCTCTGCAAAAGTTAAATTTCAAAAAAAAAAAAATTCAATTAAATTTTAGATGAGCATCAAAGTGATAAAACCCACTTTCATCAACAAGTTCCAACTTGTTGGGATTGTGAACTAACAATATATACGAAGCTAGTGCTAATTCAGATAAAATCTCGCAAAGTTAGATTTTGCACAAAACTATCATAAACTTTTTTTTTTTGCCCCCTAAAGAAAGGGGTTTTGTAATAAATGTCTTCCAACTACAAATAATTGAGAACAATTAGATAAAAGTATTGAGACAAACCCCTTCTGAGGTGCAACACCAATGACCGTGGTCATAGTGGTGGTGCTCCTTTCCTCGCCAAAATCAGCATACATCTTGCATCTGCACCCAACAAATCCAATATTAATTATTTTCTCAAAAAAAATCCAATATTATTTAAAGGGAGAACAGCATGAATTTGAAATAATATACAAGGAGAGGAACTTTGTAGCGCATTTTCTTTTTCTTTTTGGTCATAATTCTCTATTATTTAGTCGATAGTTGTGATTATTCTCGAGTGAAAGCTAGAAATGAACTCATAATACACCTATGATTAAAAACAGTGGTCTCTCAATTACGTTCGACCATGACCGAAAAGATCAAAATACAAAATAAATAGATTTGTTTAGCCAAAAATATTTTTTATGTTCTTGTAAATGAAACACTAATCTCTTCATAGTGCATAATGAGAAGACTAACACCAAAAATCACAAAAAAATAAAAAAAAATTTAATGGAATACTCAGCAAACAATGGTAACAAGGAATTAGTAGCAAATTTGTATACCCTGTACAGCCACTGCCACACTTGCACCCAGCGCCGCACCCACAATTGCCACCACAGCAAGACATTTTTTTTTTTCCTCCCTTAAAAAACTGAAGTCTTCAGAAAATAAAAAAGGAGAATTTTAACCAGACTTCAGCTATTTTTCGCCCTGATGCGGTTGAGAACTTCGGACTCGATTTATAGAGGGTGGGACGAGGGAGAGTTGATCTCGACCGTACACGTGTAAGAATCGTATCGGCTACAAATCGAGGGAATATCGGTTACGTGTTCGGCCACGTAACTAGCGTTCATCCGATGACTGACCTCGGCAAGCTCACCCCCGTTGAATCTATCCATCAACGGTGACAATTACGGGGTTGCCACATTTTTTTTTCAATTAGGCCCACAACATCTTTTTCTCTTGTGAAAATTTTCGTTGATAATAAATGAATGTTGTAATTCTCTTTTATGGGTCTCTGTAATTCCTACTACATAAATAGAAGCGATAAGTCCAAACTTCTATGTATGTAATTCGAATGGAAAAAATGAAAATATTTTTAGAATTAATTTACACATTTATACATCTAATAGTTCTGTCTTTATTGGTGTAGTGTGTTGAAAAAGCTATAGCAACGTAGCAATCTAAAACCGAGATATGTGATTATTTTTCCTTCTTAATTTAGACTCTATTCCTATCTATTATTCTTGAGATGGTGCCAAAAAATCATATCATTGTTTAGACATAGGAGAGGGGAAGGGATAACTCATTGGAAAATGTCACCCAGATAACTAAGTGCACAATAAGCAAAATTGTTCAATGTTTTATACATTTTGATTGCTGTTTTGCCTCTTTATGGTAAAAATTATGGTGTAAGGTAAGGAGAGGATGAGTTTTTTATGGTAAAAATTATGATTGGGCTTCATATCAATCTGAAAAGCATCTTATGAAAGCGAAATAGGCAGTGGAATAAATGTTTCTCACACCAAGGTGCATTAGACAATTATACAAATTTGGACGGGAGGACTTGGTGTCGTGTCATAAAGAGAAAAGCTTTGTATTGCACAATAATGGTGTAATTATTTATTCATTGGTTTTGTTAAACTAGGAGGTGAAGGTGAGAAGTCCTTCTCAAAACTAAATTATGTAACAAGAATGTAGAGCATGAGTGCATGACCGTAAAATCATGTAAGATGGAAGGTTTAGCAAGTAAGCAACATATTTAAAGTTTATAATAACTTAATCATTTGGTGAAATAGGGTTTCCCTTTAAATATGAGCGTAAGTTTAAAAAGTAATAATTAATTTTCGGATGCCAAATTAGAAATTGATATGTTATCCATTCATATCCACAACTAATTGCTCAACTTGAACGTCGCTATAAAGGATTCAGATCCTCTCCACTACAAGAAAATTAGTGTAGAGAACTTTGTAATACCAATCGATTTGTTTAGCGAATGGTTATGATTTGACTTTGTGTGTAAATCAAGAAAATAATGCAATTCATGGGGGTATAGTAACTGTTAGATATGGAATGAATCACGACTAGCGCTAAAGAAATCAATAATTATGATATTACAGTGGTCTCTTTACTTATTTATTATTATTATTATTATTATTATTATTATTATTATTATTTTGTAGTGGAGCGAATTTAAATCCAACTATAAATCAAGTTAGAGAAATGAAGTGTCTATCATTTGTTATAGGAATAAGATATTTTGTGTGCGTGTGATTTATATATTAGTACTAGATGGATCCCCTTCACCGTTCTTAACATGGAGAGAGGGTTTCTTCTAAAGGTTGCTTTCTCTTTTTTATTTTTATTTTTTACTTTTATTGGATAATAGATATCGGCTGATTATCATTGTTAAATATTCATCATGCATGACAACAATAATTTCATATAAAACACTACAATAAGTTTGCCTACCATACTAGTTGACTACAGTGTTACAAAGGGAAAATAATTGATAGGCTTGGAGAGTCCTTTATAACAACTAAAAGTACTTTTGAGGTTGATAGCTGGTCCATTAGCTACCGTTCAGTCCAAAAACTCAAGTGGACAAGAAATGTTTGATCGTGATTGCTCTCTCTCTCCCCCCCTCTGTTTCCTTCTCCTTTTGAGTTGAGTTCTGCAATTAATGGAGACCCTAGCATTCTCTGGCTCAACTCTCCTTGATTAAACCTGTGCTTTTTGCTAGTGGTGGCCCCTGAGCCTTTCATATCCATTCACTTGGAAAGTTCGCACTCGTATACGAACCCTAGATATTTACGAAGGCTTGTGACGCAAGTTCGTACTGCATGACACATAAATGTATGATCTTTTCTATAAATTGTGTCGAGGAATCACTGGTTTTTACGGAAATCGTAAATACGTGTTTTGTAGTTGCAAGATAAAGTCGAACGCTCGCATTTTTCATTCCCAATGTACAATATGTTACTCTTCCTATTTCTATTGTTCCTCTTCTCCACAATGCAGACAATTTAAATTAGGTTCCTTAAATATTAATAATATAACAAATTGTTATAACTGAATTCTCTGTTAGCTAAATTATTTGTATTCTAACACGCACAAGCATACAACAGTTTCCTACTTCGACTGCGATCAAAATTGACGAGCGCGTAGGATTCTTCCATTTTGATTGCAGTCAAAATTAGTGAGTTATGAAGCCCTCTACGGTCTGTGAATGTAGTATTTTGAGAATAGTTTGAAAAGTATAGTCTAGCTATAACTTATGGCTACCTTGTTACAAGTATAATATATGTCTTCAAACCCTTTTTAAGTTGCATCACAATTTTTTAAAGGATTTCTTTCTAGAAATCATCCTTTAAGGTAGGTTTTTGTTGCAATCAGTCACTTTCTAGTCAGATTTTCACCAGAAACCCGAAAATAAGCTTTAAAAATTTAAGTTCAAGGTACGCGAGTCGTATACTAATAAGACCTAAGTACTCAAAAAATGAGTCATTTACATTGAATGTAGGTTTTTAAGGAGGTAATTTTATGTTTTAAGTGAAACTTTTGACCAGGAGGTAGTTGATTGCAACACAAACTAAATTCTTTAAAGATGGTTTATATATAAATTAAAAATGAAAAGTGGTCTCTGTATAATTATTGTGGTTTCTAGCGGGAAAAAACCATTTTTTTAGAGGCCCATTATTAAATCGAGTGAATGGGCCTAAATTAAGTTGGTAGCCCAATAAGTTTAGTGAAGAAGGCCCATCTATGAGGCGGCCCAGCATCGCGATCAGAATGTAGCTTCCGCTTCCCTGTGATCGGGGGAAGAAGAAAATGAGTTGGCAATGGCTTCCTCTTCTGCTCTCCGCCGACGATCCCAGCAACGGAACCCTAACTTCCTCTCTCTCCGTCTCCCTCGCGATTTCCTCTCTCGTTCGTAATCGGTTTTCGATCCCCTAAACCCTAACAGTTTCATTTGTTAGCCTCTCATCGTGTTTGTTACTAATTACTATTATTGGAATTGAATAATTTTTCAGGCGCTGATTTTGGTGCTCGGCGTTGCTGCATTCTTTCTTGAATTTGTTAGAAAGATTGGATGCAAGCACTCGTAATCGCAGCCACCCACTGAACTCGAATCTAAAGCCCTAGATCTCTTCTTGACGCTAAATTTTCCGACTTTTTTTTTCTTGGTTGCAGGCTTGAGAGATTAGCCGCTTCCGATGCATTCTTTGAGGATCCCGACTCGTTGAAGAAGGTATTTTGAAAAGTAATATACAATGCAGTATATGATTTTGTTGTTTTAAGCACTGAAAACGTTATAGGGATTAAAAAGATGATTTTTTTTTCTTAATATGGGATTGGGTTAAATGAGATTAGGGTTATATTCGGGTAAAATTTGTGTGGTTTTTCTGAAATGGCCGTGGGCGTTCCATCTGCAGTAAGGAGATATTGGCAAATCGCCTTTCGCTTTGTTTGTAGCTGTCTATGTCTCTAGCTTTTTGTTCATTTACTAACTTGATTGATATGTTCGAAACAAATTTCCAGGTTCCATGCCCTACTATATTTGATCCTGCAGAGAGGTATTTATCTTTGGTTATCCCCGCATATAATGAAGAGCTTAGGCTTCCTGAAGCTCTGGAAGAGGTATTGAAGTAAGTTGCAAAGTGACTTCTTTAGTTGATTACTGTTATGTAATTTTCCCTGTAAATAGTTTCGGCCATATTCACATCTTCGCTGCGAAAACTTCTATTATATAAATAGCATGTAAGCCTGTTAACCACCTTTACTAGGTAATATTTACTGGTATCGTGGCAGTGCATACTATTTAGTATTTAGTGCCTGCAAACTGGAATTTTTGCCATCTTCCAAATATCACATAAAAGTTGGTATATTATCTTTGAAATCCTGCCTGGATACTTCATTCGAAGGAGTGCCATTAGGTACACTCAGCTTTTTCTTCTCAATATACCGAATATATAAACGCACTACTGGCAAGAGAGGCTGCTAGAGTGGTTAGCACCTCAATATCTGGAATCTAAATATTGCTGTGATCAGTTCTTCTGACAGCGTGATCTTTCCTTTCCAAACCTATTATAGGTTAGAGTTACTTGTTCCAGCTCTGTAGCTGACTGCTTGTGTCAATACAACTTTAATAATTAAAAAAATCAGCTATGGAACTCGATGGTTACTATGAGGAGAATATAGGGTGAAGAATTTATTAATGGAAAGAAAACAGGTCGTGAGTATTGGTTTTGTTGATTCCCGTTGTGTTCTTTTCCACTTCATATTCCTAAGGAAAAGCTGCCTGCAAAAACTACCACCCTTTACAAGTGGATCCTTAACATTAGATCCCTTCAATGTGAAATAGCAGAAATGATTACTCTGACAAGTGAGTAATGCCTCCTTTTAGTATTTTAGCCTTAGTAGTTATCTCACTTTCTACAAACGTCATGATCTTTTTTTGGTTGCACCCATAAATATGTACAGTTAGTGAACCCATAGCACACAGGTAGATCATTGTCATATATGACCCAAAATTAGGATGGGTGCTCAACTATATTTGAATACTCTTGTTAGCCAAAAGAGTCATATATGAACAATGCACGTGCATTAACTTATGTAGCAAGTGCTTTCTATGTTTATGGTGTATACTTAATCATAAATTAGGCTGGGATGATATGTATAATCATATGATTCTTAAAAACAGATTTTTTTTTTTTGCAGCTATCTCCAGGAACGCTCAGCTGCTGACAAGACCTTTACTTATGAGGTATGATTTTGTGTAACTCCAACATTTTAACATACCTGAAGTAGTTATCGAACATTGTGTGAGCCATACTCTCACATTGACATGAGAAAGTAATTATTGGTACAGATCTGAACTATTGATATTTGTATATGACACGTCTAGTTTGCATTCACAAAACAAATATGCAAAGCGTGTATGCCGCGCCGCGTGCACACACACACCACATAAAACTGTAGATATGTTACATCTATTATGTCCCTAATACAGGTGTTGATAGTTGATGATGGCAGTAAGGATAGAACATCAAAAGTAGCATTCAACTTTGTTAGGAAGTACAAGATTGATAATGTAAGAGTCATCCGACTGGAAAGAAATCATGGAAAAGGAGAAGCTATAAGAAAAGTAAGATGCTCTTTGCCCTCCATATATTTTTCGAACAAAGTTCACAATTTTGCTGAGTCTATATGTTTCTTGAGTTATTATGAATATGTAGATAATGTTTTTAAGTATTACTGATTGACCAATGCTTCTAAATTTTGTGAAAGCATTGTTAAACAGGGAATGCTTCATTCGCGTGGTGAACTCCTTTTGATGCTTGATGCTGATGGGGCAACTAAGGTGACTGACCTAGAAAAGCTTGAAAGCCAGGTTCGTCTCAGCAACTTATGCAGAAAATTTCAGATGTATCAGCAAAGTCTCTTTTTTCTTAATTACTTTTTTAGTATTTTTACTGAAGACAGTAGCCCGTGTTTTTACCAAGTAGCCAGTTTCAGGGGTACAAACTCCATAAATTAATTCCGAGTTCATTTCCACCAAGAATATTGGCTGTGCTTTTCTTCTTTGAGCATTATGATAATTTTGATATGCCTCCTTCCCCACTACCATCAGATACATGCGCTAGCAGAGAAGAAAGAGAAACTTAGTTCACAGGCTACAACACCAATTGACTCAAGACATAAGCTATCTGATATGGAAATTGCTGTATTTGGTTCCCGTGCTCATCTTGAAAAGGAGGCTCTTGCAACGGTATATTTGCTGATTATTTGGTTCTAACAGTTCACAGTTTCTTGGTTTTTTTCCCAGTATTCTTTCCTTTAAATTAACAGACATTCATGTATTGTTCCAGCGGAAGTGGTACCGTAATTTTCTTATGAAGGGTTTCCATCTTGTTGTTCTAATGGCTGCTGGTCCAGGAATTCGTGATACACAGGTAGGCCTCTGTGATTCAGATTGACTCTCTTCATTTCATGATGATGATTGTTCTGACTTTCAATTGTGATATTTATTAACATAAAGCAGAAGGTTATTTTCTATACGCGTAAAATTTTATATTTTGTATTGTTGCATTATTGCAGTGTGGCTTTAAGATGTTTACGAGGGCTGCTGCCTGCAAGCTTTTCACAAACATCAGATTGAAGAGGTATGCAATTTGATCTTCGCTCTAGCATAGGTGCTTTTCCTAGTGATTTCCTCATCTTTCTCTGGGCAATATGGCAAGTGGCAGAACTTTCGATTCTCTCTCCATGCCTTTCTTTATCGAATATCCACTTTCTCCTATCCATTTTCCATGCAACCAAACAAATTAAAAAAATAGATGCCATGTCTGCAGGCTCCTCAACTTTCAACTTTTCACTTTCTATTATCCAAACAAGATGTGCGAACGGTAGAGGAAGTACTTTCTCTTAACTCTTTATTTCCATTTACTTTCCGGTTGGTAAACGCACCCTAAAGTGATATGGTCACAGTGATATTACCATTAGATTTCAATAAGATCAAACCAATAAAGAATATATTTCTGATTTATACTAATGTCATCAATTGGTATTTTCACACTTATTTTGCATAGTATACTCAACATTCTACAAATAATTTATCTTTCTCAATATCTCTCTCACTGCAGGTGGTGTTTTGATGTCGAGATTGTCTATTTATGCAAACATCTAAAAATCCCAATGCTTGAGGTTTCTGTGAACTGGTCTGAGATACCTGGTTCAAAAGTGAGGTTAACTAGCGTTGTGCACATGCTCTTTGAGCTTGTTCTCATTCGTTTGGGCTATGGGCTTGGCATTTGGAAAATTTATACTTAATTGACGTTTATCAGAGATAAGAGAGAAGTTTCGATCCTTACTTTAAGAAACAGCAATTGCATACACAGGAACAAGGTACTCAAGATATATTGGGAGGCAAAAGGTTATTCGTTCAGTCCTCTTTGTAAAAGTAAATTCCTCCCCTTTTAGTATGCATTGGCCACGAATGAGGGGATCTTTTTCGGGAGGTCTAAGTTATCGATATTGTGAAAGGGGATTACAAACTTTGTTTTTCTGATTATACATTTTATTGGGTGATGGATGTACTGAGACAACGCCTGATCCAGAAAAGGTACATTGAGTTAGATTTTAGAAATCATACTGTTTACATTGTACTGTTATCAGAAACACTTGTAGTTTGGAGCTTCTCTTTGTAGTGCATGATGCAGATTGAGTTCTTGATCGGCAGTTATTGCTGCCAGTTTCTTGACTTATCTTGCGCCAATGTGAATAGGTTCCTTGCAATTAGTTGTAACTTGCTTGCACACAAATAGCTATGTTATGAGCTAATAAACATGGATGAAGGTAGTGATGAATTATTTTGCATTTAAAGATTGAAATTACAAAAACCACCACCAATCCTATTTCATCTGATTGATTTCCCAATGATGAAAACCCAACATAGACAGTTAATTTGTACAATCAACCCACATATATTTACATATGCTAAAACAAATTACATTCCTACCGTCTATCAAAACTGTGTCTAAATAAGAAGAAACAATGAGATCAAAAAGTGACCAGGATTGGACCCTGATTCATTTCGTTTTATGAAAAAAAAAAATACACAAAAAGTTTGAGGATTGAGCAATGATGTCAATATTTGAAGAAAATTTCCTCCTCATATCGGAAAGATTCAGCAGCTATACATCAAGTGCTCCCTTTCCTCGTCTTCACCCAGGCTCAGTGTAACTCCAACCATCAAGACGATCAGCTCTCATTCCATTTGTTTATTATAATTATTACTCGATTAATGAATACAAAGTTGTCCAAGCACTTGATCCTCACCATCCAAGTGCTTCATGGAAAGTTGGGATACTCTCGGGAAAAAAAAAATTTAATCAACCATAATCCTATCAATATCAAGAAACTGTGACTCACTTCCATCCATTAGCCTTCTAAGCCCATCTTTCAATTCTGGTACTCCCTCTTCCAACACGGCACAAACTGGAAATATAGGAACACCTTTCACCCTCCTCTTTAGTTCTTCATACACATCCTCCGCACCCTCTTCATCGATTTTATTAGCAACTATCAATGACCGTCGCTTTGACAACCCCTCTTGATGATACTCGAGCTCCATAACCAAATCCCTCAGTTGCTCCCATGGAGGAATCCCCTTTCCACCATTCAAAGTCGCCGCCAAATCTACAACATAAGCCAAGACTTTAGTACGCTCAATGTGGCGTAAAAAAGCATGCCCTAGACCTCGGTTTTCATGTGCCCCTTTTATTAGCCCGGGGATATCAGCAACTGAGACAGAGAAAAAATCATCATAGTTCAAATTTCCTATGTTGGGTCTTAATGTAGTGAAGGCATAGTGACCAACGGTAGGTTTAGCCCTAGAGATTGCCCCTAAAAGTGTGCTTTTACCGGCATTAGGCATTCCAACGAGACCCACATCAGCAATACTCTTGAGTTCTAGTATGAGAATAGACTCAGAGCCAGGTATACCGGCGGTTAGTGAGGAATTATTCTCATCATCCTCAAGCTCGTTATCGGTGGAGTCATCATTGTGTTTGTCAATTCTGTGAGGTTTGATAATTTTTGGGTTTTTTCTAACAGCAACATTACCGAGACCACCTTCTCCTCCTCGGGCAACTACTAATCTTTGCCCTGGCTTAGTTAGTTCTGCAACTGAACACTCCACTTCCTCCTCCACTTCTTCTTCCTCATATTCTTCTGAGCACTCTTCATCATCTCCCTCACCACTTTCATCATCAAATCCTATTTCATATTCTTCAACCTTCATCCTTCTACCATCTGATTCATAATATTTAATAGAGCGTTTAACTTTTGGCTTTCTTTCGGAGGTTTCAGCTTTACCTTTATATCGTGCTAAAGATGAATCACCAGTAGTTTCTTTATCCAAGACACTACTATTACTCTTCCCTTCAAATTCTATTTCAATTTCATCTTCACCATATTCTTCAACTTTCATCGTTCCACTGTCAGATTCGTAAGGAGAAAGAGAGTGTTTACGGTTTGCTTTTTCTTTGGGGGTTTGTTCAAATTCTATTTCAATTTCATCATCACCGTATTCTTCAACTCGCAACATTCTACTGTCTGATTCAAAATGAGAATGAGAGCGTTTAAGGTCTGCTTTCTCTCTGGGGGTTTCAAAAGCTTTACGGTGAGAACCACCTGAATTTCTGCCATAACCTTTATCCAAGACACTACTATTACTCGGCTGAAAAGATCTAGCTTCATCAGTGTCTGCTATTTCCCATGGCTGTAAAGATTTAACTGAAATGTTCTCAACAAATGAAGGTGCTTCACCGCTAACTAGGTGAATTACAGTGCCAACTGGCACTTGCACAACCTGTTGAATTAAGATTAATTCATGAATAACACAGTCAGAGATATTTTAAGGAACAGCTCTTACAAATGTACAAACCCTAGAAGTTCTTACGAATTATAACCTTGTCAGACCCACGACTGCCAATTTTGTTCTTTGATACTCCATTCCCCCCTCTCTTTGCATTCTGCAAATTAGAAAAAGGATATTGTAACCAAATTAGTGCTCGAGACTTATGACAAATGAAACTAAAAGATTTGACAAAACGAATTGGACTCTTATTATCTAGAATTTTATAAAGGCAAATGTCACTAAGAACATAGAAGGAAGAAAAGAACGTTTCAAATGAATATTTTGAGCAAACGAACCAAATGATGTTGCAGATTACTAAAGTCCCAAATAGCTGAAGAGCATTCCAGAATGACATCACCTCCTCTTCCACCATTACCACCTTTATAAACCACAAACGAATAACGACTTAGAAACCAACAACACTTTCAACTTGAGCAATGATAATTGATAAACATCAAATGAGAGGCATCAATTAGTATCTAATTACAGAAGCAAAGATCTTTCAGACTTATGATAAGTGGTGTAAGTTGAAAATGCAACATAATGGGGTCAAATGCAGATAAAATCATCTCATTTTCAAAATCCAACAAGAAAACTTGATTTAGTCGAAAACATTCAGTAAAAATAAAATAAAATTCAGCTTTCTCACCATCAGGTTTCCCATATCGATCGGTTCGAGTACGTCGATAACTCCAGCACCCAGTTCCTCCATCACCTCCCTTGGCCCATATTCGAACCCTATCCCTCATTCTTCTCTCCTGCAAAAAGAGGGAAAATCCCACATAAAAAAACGAAACACGCCAAAAAAAATTTAAATTCCCTCACAAACTAGTAGTGGGAGTCTTAACTGAAGTTAGTGGCAACAAACACATTACAATCATGAGTTGAGCTAGGCTACTACACAAGATGAGGATGTTTGTGTCCATATTTAAAACTTTAATTTCCAAATTGAAAACCCATATAACTGGATGTGATGTAAAACACATGCACTACTCGAAATTAGTCGCGCTCTTAATCATGTGCCCAGGATACATAATCATTCGATTTTATGACACATTCTGGAATGCTGAATTTGAAAATACAAAACCTTAAATTCCTATTAAAATGAACAAACAGATGAAGATATAATACAGTATAAATGAGGCAAAAAAAAAAAAAAGATCACATCTTTGACTCAAATATAAGTAGCCAATGCACGTCGTCATCAAACTGAATACAAAAGGAAGCAACTTTATGGTAAGATACCTGTAAAGGAGCGGCCTTCCCCTTCGTGTGAGCTGCATCCGAGTAGCGATGGAGGAGAGAAGAGGGCTTACATGAAGTCCTCTCAACTAATTGGGCACGGAGAAGTGATGCGCGTCGCCACCACATGGATTCTCAAAACAAAACAAAAAAACCCTAGAAATTTTTTTGTCTTTGTGCACTCATAGATTCCCTAGTTTACAACTGATGACAGGAATTGGTTTGAAATCAAAATTAAAGATCAATATTTGAGAGAAAAAGACTGTTTGAATTTAAAAGAGGGCTCCTTTTTACCTAAAGAAATTTCGACGCTTTTGGTATCAGCTTGAAGAGGGAGAGGAGATCGCCATTACTGGAAGCCCTAGCTTCTCTTTCTAGAGAGAGAGAGGGGTTGGCGCCTTTGGGGAGTGCTGTTAAAGCCCATATTATGTCTATTGGGCTGCTTGACGCACGAGATGCTCCTCTTGATAAAATATCGGCCCATAGTTAGGCCCATATTGCAGGTATGAGACTGTTTGTTTCTCAC
This sequence comes from Asparagus kiusianus, assembly GCA_022839385.1. NCBI lineage: Eukaryota > Viridiplantae > Streptophyta > Magnoliopsida > Asparagales > Asparagaceae > Asparagus > Asparagus kiusianus. The sequence continues at coordinate 104,620 of BQKN01000065.1, forward strand.
TTGGAAAGGAGCTTCGTTGCGGCTACCAAAGCCTTACCCAAGAATTTTTTTTTTTTAAAAATATAAATCTCACAAAATTGTCAATAACAAAAGGAGCTGCTTCTCTTTCTTTATTTATTTTTTTTTTTCTGGTTAGGAAGAAAACGAGGCTGTTTGTCAATAATAAAAGTTAGTTTTGAAGAGAAAATATAGAATTTCTTGTTTATCTATAAAGAAAGTGATAAATTTGGAAACTGATACGTGGATTACACTAATAGTTGATTCTATATTTAAAATAGGACATAACTGTTGAAATCTAGAAGATTAAATGAATGTGGACATTACTTGAATATGGACAATTAATTATGTGACTTTTCACTAGCCCATGACCTTTAGTCTTCTTATTATCCATCTATATAATGTATGTCATGGACTACAAAATGTAAAGTTGAAATGAAGAATGAATAAAATTACAATCTCTCTTCTTCTCTTATCTTTTGTCTCTTGTTTGATTTCTTCAATATATTACAACACGTTATCAGCACGAGTATCTTACCATCTTGGGATCATTGAATCCATGACAAAGAAAACTTTCGGTGTATGTCCTAGGAACGAATCGTATCTTTTGTGTGAGGTTGGGTTGCTGGGCATGGCAAGATCGCTGCAAAAGGATCTTGATCGGATTGCTGAAACTGCAGATACCTCTACACCAGAAGGGCTGAATTATGTATTGACAGAGACTGCATTGGCTTTGCTCTGACAACCAGATTGTTGCATATCTGCATATTCATCTGTAAGGAACTCCTGGTATTTTCTACTCTAGAAATGTTCTCTAATTCCATGTTTAATAATGCAGACGATATTCAAATATCCGTATAGAAAAATGACCTCTTTCTATATTTAAGCTTTAAAATGTTGGTAATAGTTTTAACAGTTCACTTGTTGCACAAAAGTTATGATCTGTAGTTTCTTTGATATTATATATTTCTCCTACTATAGTTGCCTCAATTTTCGTGGAAATCTAAATCCTTACGAAGTATAATTTCATGTCTCTTGTTAAGATACAAAGTTTTGTCTTATTAATTGTCCGTAAGGTCACTAATTATCTTGTGAACCCATACGAAGTTTTGTTTACAAGTTTTCGGGTCATGTTTGCATAAAATGGTATCTGTTTGCATTTTCTAAACTACAAAATTATGGCATATTGTGCCTTAATTTATAAATGAGCAGTGCATATGAGTATATCTATAAATACAAAGTTTTGTCCATACATGATTGCAATGAATGGTTCCTTGTTTAGTACATTTCAGAACCTTGTATATGAAATATGTATCAAGTAATTTGTTCAATAAGATATATTACTGGATATATTACATTAATTAAACGTTGATAATATTACTTGTTGATCAAGAGACATAGTTCAGATTAAACTTGTTTAATTTCTACTTACATTGTCCAGAAGTAATATTACTTGTTTAATTCCTACAACTTTTGTAATGGTCTAACGAAATGAAACATATATTGATTCTTTAGTTATCATGTGATATGCATTAGTTTCGTCTAAGAGACATTATGAAACCAACAGAAAATGTCCAACATTTCTAAGAATGTGACCTCGAAGTGGATAAAGATTTATCCATATAAAATCTTTAGAATATTACATAAGATAAGATATATTTCGTATCTGATGGCAAACTAGTACATTTCTATATCTAAGGAAACTCATGATTGTCTCTGATGCATCTGTTTCACTAGTGCTATCAAGTCTCTGATGCATCGTTTCATTTACTTGTCTCTTGTCTCTATAAAACAGCATGTGTGAAAAAAATAAAAATAAAAAATGTATGTGGTATATATTTGTCATGTATCTTAGGTAAACTATAGGACAGTGGGGGTAAAGATTTTTTTTCTGTTGCGTTAAATACAACTGAGTTGCATATACTATTCATTTGAAAAAGATTATAATTTTTATGAACAATTCTAAAGATCATACACTAGTTTGCCAGAAGAAAGCATTTGAAAGATAACATTTATTAAGATCTTTAGAAAAAGGAGCTTGATAATTTTTGGTGATTATAAGTGATCTTATTAAAATGTGAATATTTCTAATTACTCATGCACTAATCTTTCGTCCCCATGATTGATGCGTTGTGATATATGATAGTAATTATTACTTGTCTTTTGCCTCGAATGTTTATTTTTAATTGGACACCCTTGTGATTTTTGCACAATTATATCTCTTAATTCTTTAAGTATCTTTGCCCAGAAGGCAAACACTTTAAATTTTCTCTCTATCAATTAAGACGTGAAAAATTAATGCCTCACTGAAAAAGTATTCACTTTTTTTAGGCAATCCCTGAAGGATCGCTTTGATTTATGGAAGCCTATAATCTTCCCTCGAGCACAACTGGCAGACTGAATCAGAATTTTTAGATTTTAAATACATGACTAAATATGATTCAGCTCTGCACCACATTATCTAGCAGTTGAAACTCTGTAAGCAGAATATTACAGACAATGACAAAATTGATCGAAAAGTTCTTTTCCCCATTCCACGCAAATAGTGTTGTACTCTAGCAGCAGTACATGATCAAGAATTGTACTTAGCATTCTGAATTGATATCTACATTAGTAGTCGCAGAAAAACACAACCAATTGTTGATTAGAAATCACAATGTCAAACTAGTTGGCTTACGAGTTGTGTTTGTAGCACATGCTACGATTCAGAAAATTACTTATATGTGTGGACAAGGGGGAGCTATGAACATAATAGGAGATCATATCCTATAGCCATTTTTGAATTTTAAATCCTCGATTGAATGCAATTCAACAAGTAACTTTGTACTCTTGCAGTAGTACAAGACTAAAAATTATATTAAGCATTATGAACTAATCCTTGCATTAGTAGTTGTTAAAAAACACAACCAGCTGTTGTGAGAAGCCATAATGCAAGTTTAATTGGTTCACACGTAGTGCCTGAAGCACATGTCATAATTCAAACTAATACTCATAAACTTGGACGAGGGAAGTGTTTGTGGAAAATTTGAAGTAAAAAAGACAATGAAGGAAAAATTGATTTGTATTCCTTTGATCTCAATTACAATTGAATTCCGATTACAAAAGAGAAGAAAATAAATTTGATTTTCTCCTTTGTTTAAAACTGGGTTCTTCACGGTGGCGATGAGATGCCTCCCTCGAATGCTCGCGTCGAGTTTGCTTCTCGTTGACGATCCGACGTCTTGATTCACTGGAACAATTGATCTTCTCCTCACGATTTGACGTTGTGGAGAACTTGCGTGGCAAGTTTTAGAACTCTGAACGAGTTTGTTTGATCTTAACCGTAATTGGTTAGCCAAGCCAAGGATCTCTTCTTTACTGTTAAAGAGAAGGATCCCCAAAGCCCCTTGACCGGATCTCCCTTCGTGGCTGAGAAAAATCCCCTCCTTAACTCTGTTGAGTTTGTTGATATTTATAGGGGGATTAGGGGTGCTGCCCCCTTAATTCGCTCCTAAGTGGGGCTAATGGATGTAACCGCCCCCTTAAATCACTCCTGAGTGGAGTTGTGATCCCCTCAGATCGTGGGAAACGGTTTTGAAACCGTTCAGCTCGTGTTTGAACAAGTCAAACGCAAATCTCACGTTCTGGCATGAATTCTGCGTTCAAACGCAGTGTCTGGAGGCTTGAACGCAGCATCTGGAAGCTCGGACGCAGCATCTTGTTGGAAGCTGCGTTTGGCAGCTTGGAAGCTGCGTTTGGCAGCGGTTGGGGGCTGCGTTGGGCAACGGTTGTGAGCTGCGTCTGACGGCGATTAGAGCTGCGTCTGGCGGCAGTTGGAGTTATTTGTAGTTCGTGTGATCATTAACATGACAACGCAGAGTATTCGGGGGACATTGAAGTGGATTTTATCGAGGTGGTCAAGGTAAACTATTTAGTTTTTCTATATTTGAATTATATGCATTTGTCAGACAATTTTAATTTATCTTGAGTGTGCTTTAAACTCTTATGAATCTATGTAGTTTTTATTCATATGTGTATAATTTAGAATTTGTCTGACCTAAAATACACCATGTTGCGATTAGTTTGAGATTTAATGACCCAAATTCTTTTAAATTCTGGCATGAGCGATTGGGTCATCTTGGGCAAAATATGATTTGTCGGATTTCCTTATATTAAATGGGGCATTCAAAATAAATCCGACCAACTGCATATCATAATTTCCCCCTTTATCTATTACGTGGTAAAGAAGCGAAACATTTCCCATCTGCGTATTCTTTATTTGCAGTCCATGTTTCTATATCACCACCCTAGCGTACCTCTATGGGGCCTCAGCGAAGGTAAGGTACATATATTATTCATGAAACTCCGTCAATAATTTAGTACCTATGGCTCAAATCAGGGGATCAATTTACAATTCGGTACGCTGACTGCATTTTTTTTAGTGAAGATCAATTCTCGACATTAGGGGGAGAGTAGCGCCCAAAATATGAAAGAATGTCGAGAAATTTCATAAAATTAATCTTCATTAAAAGATCCACGTACTAGTAGGCTGAACTAGAAGTTCAGTATAAATTTATCTGCCAAATAAAGGAGTGATTAAGCCCCATATTCATCTTGAATATATCGATTGATGATTTGGTACGCCAGAAGCGTACTGTGCCAGAAGCATATAAAACTTATTAGTGAAAAAGATAAAAGTCCGCGGCACATCAAATCTAAGAAAAACAGTCACTCTCATAACCTCCGGAAGAGGCTTGTCCTGAAGACGAAATCTCCAATAAATTGCACGTGCACTTGATAATCATAACATTGGAGATGCGGAACGGCCAAATCCAAACGTTAAGGGAAATGGCGAGGATTTGGTTGATATAAAATAAGAATTTAAGTGGCCACAAATTTGTGAAAAAGGAGAAATATATAATAGAAATATAAAGTTGTCGACAACATAGTTGCCTTTACAGTTGCTCTTACTATCTCTGAAAATAATCTGGATCCAGAACCTAAGTCGGTAGCAGAGTGCTTGAAGCACTCAGACTAGGTGAGATGGAAAGTGGTAATTGAGGCTGAGCTGAACTCGCTATAGTATTTTGAACCTGTAGTTCATATATCCCTGCAGGATATAAATGGGTCTTCATAAGAAAAATAAATGAGAATTATAAGGTGGTGAGATATAAAGCGAGATTCATAGCTCAATGGGTTCACGCAGAGACCCAACATCGATTTAGATGTAAAATATTCTCCTATTAGTGATTGTATTATGTTCCGCAAGTTATTACCTATGGCAGAAATTATAAATTTATATATGCAGTAAATGGACATCTTAGTCGTGTTTTTAAGGTGTCATTAGACGCTAATGTTTATATGTAAGTCCCTGATGGACTTAAAATTCCCGAATTACGGGAAAAACAAGAATCGCAACATGTATAGCATTAAATTGCAAAGGTCGTTATACGACTTGAAACAGTCGGGTAGAATGTGGTATAACCGACTGAATAAGTTCCTCCTGAAGAGGAGATATGCAAATAATGATGTTTGTCCTTGTGTTTTTATAAAGAAATCCGAAAATAACTTCTGTATCATCTTATTCTATATTGATGATATAAATGTTAGTGGAACGCACAAGGAGCTTACAGAAGCTAGCTCATGCCTAAAGACGGAGTTTGAAACGAAATAAAGTTAGGAAAACCAAGTATTGTCTCGACCTGCAGATCGAGCATGTTCCTAAAGAAATATTGATATACCAGTCAACCTACCTGAAGAAGGTCATGGAGAGATTTTAAAATGAATAAATCTCATGAACATAGCACACCAATGGTTGTTAAATCCCTTAAAGTGGATAAAGACCCATACAAACTTAAAGAAGATAACGAGGATATTTTAGGACCTGAAGTCCCGTATTTAAGCGCGCTATTGAAGCACTTCTTTATCTCGCAAATTGCATTATGCCTGATATTGTATTTGCGTTATACTTGCTAGCAAGAATTAGTGCATCTCCTGGAAGGAGACATTGAAATAACATTAAATATATCCTCTGATATCTTCAAAGTATAAGAGATCTTAGTTTATTCTATAAAATAAATCAAAGTATGATATTGGTGGGCTATATTCAAATGTTGGCTATATGACAGATCCCCGTATTGCCAAATCTCTGACTGGTCATGTTTTTCTCTATAGTGGTACCATTTATTTTTTGGAGGTTTATTAAGCAGACAATGGTTAATAATTGAAACCACTCAGAGATTGTTCCTCTCTACGTCTCCCACGAGAATGTGTATGGTTAAAATCGCTGATAAAACACATTCGATGATCGTGTGGCATATTAAACGAGGATATGACCCCCGATGTCCTTTCTAAGGATAATGTAACTTGTGTTGCATAAATGAGATGTGGAAAATTTTTATCCACTTGCACTCGAAAATAATAATGAAATTAACATAGATAAGTTCGCTCTAAGTCGTGACAATCTAGAAGATTTGATCACCAAATCCCTTAATACATCAACTTTTAATTTTATGGTATCGTGCTTGGCCACCACGATATGCATAGACTTAAATGTTTGTTGTCTTGAGGGGGAGCAAAATTATTTTTCAGAATAATCCTGAAGATTAAGCCCTGAAGGCGATAGCTGTACTCTTTTTTCCTTAGCTAAGTTTTTGTCCCATTGGGTTTTTCTTAGCCAAAGGTTTTTAACGAGGCAGCTAATGCAGCACAAGTTTGGATCCCGAAGATCTATAGTTGTACTCTTTTTTCCTTTGCTAAGGTTTTGTCCTACATGGTTTTTCTTAACGAAAGGTTTTTAATGAGACAACTGATGTAACTGAAATAATGTATGTATGTCATGTACTCTTTTTCTCGACTGGTTTTTTCCCACTGGGTTTTCCAGCGAGGTTTTTAACGAGGCATTGACATCACGAAGTAATGTCCAAGGGGGAGTGTTGAAATCTAGAAGATTAAATGAATGTGGACATTACTTGAATATGGACAATTAATTATGTGACTTTTCACTAGCCCATGACCTTTAGTCTTCTTATTATCCATCTATATAATGTATGTCATGGACTACAAAATGTAAAGTTGAAATGAAGAATGAATAAAATTACAATCTCTCTTCTTCTCTTATCTTTTGTCTCTTGTTTGATTTCTTCAATATATTACAACAATAACGATATTTAATAATTATATTGACGATAATGTTGTATTTAAATAGAATATATTTGTGCTTAATGTCACTGTTTTTTCAGTTTTTTAAACAATTCTCTGCAATTTCTTCAATGGCACGTGGCTTACAAAAAGTATTATCCTCACAAAATTGTTATTTAGAAATGAACAAAAGTAAATGTTAGCATACCACATGAATAATGTATCAACGCGGAGTTCTTAATTGTGATCAAATGGCCTGGCTATTCGTGAAATATGAGTGACAATTCACACAAAACAAATGACTAATATTTATTTACCCATTCTGTCTTTTTATCTTAAGCCAAACAATCGAGAAAAAGTATATATTAGGAATATTAAAATTTGATTTTTTTTTAATCAGAATATTAAAGATTGATTAATTTGAACAAGATTTGAACTAATTTGGAATTTGTTTCTCAGAAATTTAAGCCTAATCTAGCTCAAACATATTTTCTACAACTTGTTTATACGGTATATTATACTTGCTGTTGTTCTCTACAGCATGTATCCCGATCACATCCTTGTGTTTGAAGCTTTGATTATATACGTGAACCTAAGATTAGAATACAAATAGAACTAAAGATTCCACTAATTTCACATATTACAGCAAAGAAAAGAACAAAGTTTTGCCTATGAAAACATATCAAATACCAGGGAGGAAAACTCTGACGTTCTAAAACCTTTACTTCTTCAATTTAGTTTTTTCAAGAAGAATTTACAAGATGGCGATTGTTAAATACACAAACAAATCGACCTCCTTTCGAACAGACACAAAAAAAAATTAAAGAATTTTATTCCTTTCTATAGAAAAAGAAAATGTAGTGGAATGAGTGAGCAAAACATCACAAGCACAAATTATATTCTTTAGGAAATGGAGAAAAAAAATTGAATTTTTTTATCATACATCTCTCTGACTCTGCCTACTTGTTCTGCTGAAGTTGCTGAAATTACTGAAGTCGCTACTATATTCTTGGCTTCCAAAAGCCATCCTACGAAATAACGCGATATCTGCAGATTGTGCAGAAAAAAGTTCACTGTTGCCCGGTTTCATGCCATTGCTTAAATCAATGTCAGATAACCCGTCTAGAGCTCTCGCCACCTAAGAAAACAAAGAATAGAGATCAAAAATGCATTCATAATCATTTTTATCTTGTGAATTTAGATGATAATTAAGGTGAAAACTGAAAAATTACCAGCCCCATACGAGGCCTCATTGCTGCGGAATGACGAACACAAGCAGCTGCTGCTTCAATCATTCGAAACATCTCTTTCTCATCGTAGTTCTTTTCAAGCCTCGGATCTGGTAGCTCATTGAAGTCTCCAGTTTCAAGTGCATGAGTCAGCAGTGGTCGAGCCTGAAATGTTGGTTAGCAAAAAAGTAATTTCAGATTGTAAGTTATAGAGAGCAAAAGAACCATCAATTTTGGTTAGGAATTTGATCAAGTAACTTAGTGGTTCGGGTTAGGATTCATTTAGCAACAAAGGTCTGCCAACATAAATAAAGAAAATGTTCAGTACTGGTACTTTGTGTGTTTTCATATATGTAGGTGATACATTAACTTTCCATTACATACAAAATCTTGAACATGTTACTGAGCAGCAGTTAAACATGTGTAATGATTTTGGTGTGTTTGGCGACTTCACAAAACTAGTTTTAGTAGATACAACCTTGGCCCAAAAGCAAAGTTAAACTAGTTTTCTTCAGTTCTAATTTTACCCCTTAAACTAGTTCTCTTTTGGACCAACTCTTAGTCGGACCTACTTTGGCCTAGTTAAAGGAAAACTAGTTCTAGGCTAGTCTCTTTTTGTAGTTGCCAAACACACAGAATTATGTGGCATGTTTTAGTGTTGGTTTCGACGGTGGTTTGGTTTAGTGAAGCTAACGAATAGAGAATGCTGGCCTAATTCAGCATATCATATACTTGAGTTCAGAGACTCAAATAAGGTTGTTTACAAATTTTCGTGTTACGAGAAATTATGCTTCCTAGGCGTTACATCAACTAGTAATAATGACATCTTATAACTGCTCATCCTAAGTATCATGTTGCTTAGGTTTATGATTTTAATTGTTGGTTTCGGCAAAATCCATTTTACGCCTACTTGATGCATAGGCAAAAATAGAAGCTTAAAATCACTCGATTTAGACATCTTGACCAAAGTTATAAACAAGTTGTTGGTTTCGGCAATTCATTTTATGCCTACTTGATGCATAGGCAAACATAGAAGCTTAAAATCACATAGTTTTTTGTATTATACCCTCTAACTTTATGCCTGAACCATGTGGATTCTCACTTTGGGAGATCTGTGATTGTGTTTGAATGGAAATAATTTGCTCCTAAACCCTCCTAGAAGAAGCCAAGTCTCTCAGTGAGAATGTACACATGTAAATTGATGTTGTATCCTTCTGTGTGAAGATGATCTCCCTCCCCGCCCCCCCCCCCCCAACCCCCCCCCCCCCCCCCCCCAAAAAAAAACACCCCAACCCCCCCCCCCACAAAAAAAAAAAAAAAAAAAAAACCCCCCACCCCCGGGGGGGGGGGGGGGGGGGAATAAAAAAAAAAAGATGCCAAATTGGTTACTCGTTAATTCAAATCTTTTAACTCTATAAAACCCTATGTCAGGCCTGAACTACTTGAACTGCTGAACACCTTCACTGAAAAAGTATTTCAATATGGAAAGGGCAAGCATTAAACTAAAAGTTGGGAAGCATTAGGTAATAAGAGCTATCATGCTACAGGAGTAACAGGACATTATCTTTACTAATAAATTTAAGCAATGAATTACCATATAAATTCACAGCTTAATCGAGTTTGACAGTCACATAGACTTTTAAGAATCCTGCCATTAGTAACCATAAATGGCTATGCTGCTATGCAGGTCACAATATTTGCAGTTTGCAAATAGATAGGAAGAACTCAAATTATTCCAAGAGCATGGCGTGGCACAATACACTTAGATATACCGACAAGCAATCATGGTCGAGGGCATATCTATAGATATCCAATCAGTTGCTGAAACTTGAACAGATGATTGTTTTACTTAGAGTTTTTATGTTTGTCTTTATGAACAGTGGCCTATACCATCAACTATTGAACGAGTACTAATGAGCTTACCCACTCAACAAGGCTTTCATCTCCCACAGGTTGGGATGTATCGACAGGCTTTCTTCCAGTAATTAGCTCCAAGAGTACAACTCCAAAAGAATAAACATCAGATTTCTCAGTCAACTTGCCACTTGAAGCATACTCTGGAGCCAAGTATCTGTACAAAAAGGATTTTTTTCAGCCACCAAAATTCAAAAGAAAATGATCCTTCGACATTTCATTGAATGTTCACATACCCAAATGTCCCCATTACTCGTGTAGTGACATGTGTCACAGCATCCATAGCTAACCTTGCAAGCCCAAAATCAGATACCTAATATATAGATATTTCTTTCAGGGTTAACAAAGGAAGACATAAGTAAAAATCAAGAATGCTTTCAGTTATTATATTTAAAAAAAAAACCTGCGCTTCGAAGTTGGCATCTAATAAGATGTTTGAGGACTTTATATCTCTATGAATAATCCTTGGATGACCTGATAAACAAATAGAGAGAGATGCAAACTATAAACTTAATCATGCAGTTATTAACCAAAATGTGAGTAGTTGAAAGAGAGGTCATAGTTTTTTACAATCCTCATGGAGGTATGCAAGTCCTCGAGCTGCCCCAGCAGCAATCTTGACTCTGGTTGCCCAATCCAAAACAGGTCTTCCTTCGGCTGAAAATGAAATTATAACTCATTGATTATCAATAGATATTTTAAAGGTGAAAATTTCACAATTCAGAAATAAGGGGGTTTCGATATTAGTCCCTTAAATCTTTCATATATTGAAATTAGTCCCTCAAAGCATTGATTGCAACTTGGTCCCCTAGTTCTTAAGTATTTTGAAATTTGTCTCTTAAATCACTGAAATTGCTATTAGGTCCATCAATTCTTAAGTTATCTTGAACTTAGTCCCTCCAATCAAGAGGGGAAGTTGTAACTAGAGGGATTAATTTACAATATCTTATGAAAATTGGGGGATCTAGAGAGACTAACTTCAAATTTGGGGACCTAATAGCAATTTCTATCATTTTAGGCACTAATTTCAAAATATGAAATATTTTAAGGGACTAATAGTGGACAGACCCTAGAAAGAAACTAAACGGTTGCAACTAACCATGGAGATGATAGTGAAGTGTATTATTAGGAACAAAGTCATAGACAAGTATTCTTTGGTTGCCAGCTATACAATAACCTACAAGGGAAACCAAATGGCGATGGTGTACACGACCAATTATCTCCACTTCAGCTCTAAATTCACGCTCCCCCTGTGAACCACCAACTTTAAGTTGCTTGACAGCAACCTCCCTCCCATCCGGGAGGCATCCTTTATACACACAACCAAATCCACCCTCGCCCAAAAGATTCTGATCCGAGAACCCATTTGTAATCTTGTAAAGTTCGTCATAGCTAAACCATTGCTTTGAATTTCCTACGCCTGGGTCAGGTGAGTCCATGAATCCATTGCTCCCGGTCCCAGAGCTGTGGTATGCAAGACGAGCTGTTGGAGATGATTCTGACAAGTTAAAACAAACAGCCACAATTCAAGTTGATGTTCAGTGACATTTGACAATAAATTTTAAAGATTTGTGAAGATGCTAAAGCACAATAAGATATTAAGGCCATTGGCATTACCTGATATTTGTGAAGATGCAAATGGTGACGGCATGACAAATCCAGCTGCATATCCACCAGACCTCCTTCTCTTCTTCTTGAAATACCACACAGCTAATCCTACTAAACCAAGCACCAAGAGACTAGCTACCACAGCAATTGGCACCACAACACCAGTCTTCACCTCATGACCTCCACCATTACCCCCACCTCCAGTTCCGGCAGTGACATTAGGGACGAAACTAGACGACTTGTTGCCATTGCCACTAGGGCTAATTGGACTTGTTGGGTCACCCGTTGGAGTGTTGGGAGAGGGTAAAGGAGGGGAAGGTGGAGACGGGTACAGAGGGGATGAGCCACTAGAGGAATTGCTAGGAGAAGGGGAAGGAGGAGAAGGAACCGATGGAGGCGATTCCTTTGGAGGTGGGCTTGAAGGAGTTGCAGGCGGCGTTTGAGATTTAGGAGGGGGGGAACCGGAAATTGGCGATGGAGGTGATGGGGTTGGAGGGCTAGCCAATGGGGGTGGTGGAGGTGACTTTTTAGGTGGTCTGGATGGCGGGGGAACGGTTATAGGCGGAGAGCCGGCGGGGGGAGGTGGAGATGAAGCAGGAGAGATTGGAGGAGGCAATGTAGGTAGAGAAGGAGGAGGTGGGGATACTGAGGGGGGATCAGCTTGAGTTGGTGGAGGAGTTAAGATAGGAGTTGGGGGAGGGTTAGGAGAAGGTGGAGGAGTTAAGGTAGGAGCTGGGGGAGGGTTAGCAGAAGGTGGAGGGGTTAATTTAGGAGTAGGGGGAGGGTTTGAAGAAGGCGGAGGTGATGATGTTGGTGGTGGAGGAGGAGGAGAGGCCGGAGGAGGGGAATTGGTGGCCGGAGGTGGTGAATTCGGGAGTGAAGGAGTAGGAGGAGGAGCGACAGGAGGGGGAGGGGAAGTGGAAGTTAAAGGAGGAGGAGCATTAGAAGAGGCTGGGGGGTCAGAGGTGGCATTGGGTTGTGACACTGGTGATTGGGAGGTTGAAGGTGGAGGAGACAATGAAGAAGAAGGTATTGGAGGTGAAGGCGTAGCGGAAGAAGACGGTGGTGTCGCCGAAGAAGAAGGAGAAGTAGCCATCTTACTGGTCCAAAATCAAATTAATCCATCAAAACTTGTGGCAAGCACAAATCTAGCATGACCCAGATCTCCAACACTTCAAAAAACCACCAGAGATCCAACCTTTCCCCTTCTCATAGAATCTCCTATTAAACCCACTATGAAATCTTAACCAAGTCTCAGTAGCTCCAATCTCCTCCTGCTAATCCTAACGCAAACTAGCGCATGAAAACCTGTGACAAGCACAAATCTAGCATGGCCTAGATCTTCAATGCCCAGCAAAGATCCAACTTCCCCTTACAAAACACAATATCAAATCTTTCCCAAACTCACAGACTCAAATCTACAAACACCTCACGGGCAAACCTCCAATCCTCTCACATTCCTCGAACCAACCCCCTCAAAATTCAATCTTTCACCAACATCCTCGACAAAAACACCGAACCGAACAAAACCCAGATCCAAAACAAGCTGATTTCTCAAAATTAGCAATGCAGCTTTAAGAACAGAAAGAATCAAAGAAGTCACCTTTAGCTTGCTCTCTTCTCTCTTCAACTCTCCTCGAGGGGGCTTGAAGACCAACGTGAAGGCGACTCGGGGTTAATAATTCCAGAGAGAATGTGTAAAATTCTAGAGAGAGAAAAATGGGGTGCGAAGACTCGAGGGATTTTTCAATGGTATCGGTCTGTAGTCGTCTCTGTCTGCCATGAAGGATGGGATCTGGGCACCGTATGCGGTAAAGTTACCCCCAGAATTTAGGAATTAAATACCTGGTAATTACGGCGGAAAGTGACAAAGACAATAAAATACTTATCAGTTATGCGGGTCGGATTCTAGTTTGGTATGGTGTGAAAAATGCTGAAACCCTAACACAGTGTCCCATCTGTGTCAGGGAAGTGGGCAAAAACGCCCTCTGAGAAGCCAATTTTGCCCGAAAGCCTGACACTATGTCAGGCTTTCGGGCCTTTTCACTCTCAAAAAACAAAAACCAAACAACCCCTAAGGGTGTGTTGGGATTTGACTAAGGGCCAGTTTTGTTGGTACGAAAATAGTAAATAAGTAAATAAAGTTTTTCCTACTTTAAATAAAAAATTATGTTTGTTTAGGAGCTGTTTGGTTCGTTTCCTTGATATAGGAAAATGCAATTCCATGTTAAAAAATACAAGTTTTGAGTTTTACAAACTTTTCCAAGAAATAGATTGTTTTGATTTGGTTCGCACATAAAAAATGGTGAGAAACTAATGTATTTATTTTTCTTGTGTTTGGTTAAATAGAAAAAAAAGGAAAACTTTTGTAAACAAAGCAGAGAAGGAAAAAAAAGCTGACGTGGCAGAGTTTTCATCAATTTCACTCGGTTGGGGAAGGAAATCAGAGAGGGGAAAAAAATCTGAGGTGGAGGCGATTTCAGCAGAGTTTTCCCTCTTCCATCCGAGCGAACCAAAGCGGCACAAAGAAATGGACGAAAACAAAAAAACTGACGTGGAAGGCTAAAAATCTGACGTGGAGGGGTTTTCTAAGTTTTCCACCCCTTATAATAGCAAACCAAACAGCCCCTTATCAGAAAACACTACATTAACTATTTTCATAAATGCAGACATGACATTTAGGTGACACTCCTACTTCCTAGATTTTTTTAATCTTTAAAATCTCAGAAGTGGATAAAAAGTGGGGTCCACTTAAAATAGAGATTTATCAATGGTGGATGATCTTAAATAATATATCCAATTTCTATCCAAATAAATAAATAAATAAAATAAGATGATGAAGTACTATTTCCGCTACTTCAAAAAATATATGAAACATACAAAATAAATATTATTTTCGCTACTTTCTACTTCACAATTGAGCAAGTTACATCTTTGATCCACTTCTTACTTCTAATAGTTACGTCCATCCAAACGGGCCCTAAGGGAAAGGGCGGAAAGTTAAATAACGGGAAGGAAAGATAAAGAATAGAAGTGGAAAGATAAAATGTTGTTTGGAAGTTTAGTTAGGGTAACGAAAGTAAATTTGTTTTAACTTGTCTGAGAGTTCTATATTAGAGGATGTAAGTAAAGTGAATATAGTCAAAGTTACCCTTATATATTGGATGAGAATTGAATCTTGGTCATAGATTTTAGTGTGATAAGGGTATAGTTGTCTTATTATATTATAAATTTTTACATCTGTTTCTATTACTTCCTCTACTGCCTAAATTGGAGGGTAGAAAAATGAATATAAATTTTACAACCGTTTCCATCCTCTAACCCTTAAAAAAACTCTCCAACGAGGTGAAAATAAAATTTTACTTTAACTTTTATTGGTTCACCTCCATCCAAAGGGTGTGTTTGGTAAAGTGAACAAAACCGGGCGAGGACCAGTCCTGGCCCAGTTGTGTACTAAGCCAATTTTTTTGTGGATCAGACCCTCCGAGTCCAAAAGAAAACTAGTTTAGTGATACTATTTAGACTAAAAAAATTGGATCAGCTCTAGCCTAAAAATTTAACAAATAAGAAACAAGTTAAAATTGGGCCAGGTTAAGTCATGATCCGATTTTAACTTGTTGCCTAAACCTAGCCCAACTTTAACTTGTTGTCAAACACACCCTAAGACTAGACCCAATAAGATAGTAACATTCCAAGTTTCATTTTTGTAAGAATATAATTATATTATAGAATAATTAAAATTGCACTCAAATGACTAGTTACTAAATTTTATATAGTATCAAGTAGATATATTTAATTGTTGTTTAACTCAGCGACATCTTGACCCTATAACACAATCATAGACCAATGTAAAAATACTTAATAGTTGGAATTTGTTAGGGGTTTTGCATAAAACTATTTTTAAATTGTTTTTATTAAAAAACTGTCATATACACTTCAGATGAATAGAAAAACATAAATGCTATCAGAAAACTATATGATGGTCTTATGATAAATTATGGAGTAATTTCCCTTGATTTTAATGTTTATATGATACTTTTCCATAATAAAAACAATTTATGGCTTTTCTTGTGCAAATTGACAAAATTAGTAGCATTTGTAAAAGTGACCCTACTTAAAAATCACATATGTCCTCTCGTAAGCTCCCTATCTCAAATAGAAATAGGTACAAATTGTTTTCCCAACCCGAATTAAAATCTTCTACAATTACGTCGTAATTGAAACGAGTTCAATTCTCTCAATCTTTTCAATTATCTCAATTTCAATAGATGAGACCATGTCATATAACATTTTCTCTATCGCAAATAGTGGTTTTGACGATAGTTGTTTCAAAGTCTACTAAAGATTTTCAAGCCCAATGTGGTTTATAAGACAAATAGAAAATTTTATGTGGCGTGATTTCATGTTAGAAGTGATAAAAATAATAAGGACCGAGAAAATTTAATCCCATCCAATTATCACGTGATTGAAGATAATTTTAGATGAAGATTGAACTTGGTGGGCCATCATCCCATACGCAAGAGCTGAAAAAAAAATAAATTTAAAAATTAAAGTAAAAGAAAAACACGTTTTGACATGTTCCAGCTTGATGGTGCATGCGATTAAGATTTTGTACTTATCAAAGCTCAACATCTGGCTTCTCATAAACTAATGATGACCTATTACGTATTCAATGTAGATTTCTAGGGTAACTATATCATGTAAAATGATGGTAGGTGACGTAATATAGCTTTAAGTCAGCTTATGACTTTATGCATAATTAGTTTTCCCGCCTTTCCTCGGCTGGACTCATCATTTTCCATTTATTTGTTCATTTGTGCTAAAATAACTTTTGATTCAAAATCCTTGAAGCAGATGTAAGTCAGAGCACGTTTGGCAAAAGCGGTTAAAGTAAGCTACTTTGAGATGTTTGACAAACAACTTAGGTACTGTTTGGCAACCAAAAAAAGTGTCTTATCTAAGAGCTT
>BQKN01000065.1:121463-132713 GCA_022839385.1 Asparagus kiusianus
TCTAAGAGCTTGTGTCTTATTGACTTGGTCAATAAGCTAGTAGAGCTGTTTGGTGACCAAAAATAGGAGGAGATTATTTTGGAGATTGTGTCTTTTGCAAGTAGCTTTCGAAAAGCTACCTCAAGTAGCGTTTGTCTTTGGAAAGGAGCTGTCAATTTTTTTCTTCCGTTTTTGCCCCTAATAAAGAGGAGGTGCGATTAGGGGTGAGCAAACAGTCGGTTAGATTGGTTTTAACTTGTTTTTGTTAAATCAAATAGAACTAAATTAGATTCAAAACCAGTTTGTTTGGTTTGAACATAGAAATGCTAAGTTAGAGAATTATTAGCTAAAAGAAACCACTTTCACTCCTTCAAACCTCTTAGTCATCTTCTATCCCAAGTTAAATATTGTCCTTTCACATATAAATATCATAGGAGGTTTTAGACAATTATGTTGAGATCAGCTGGTTTAGTTATTTTGATAATTTACTTGGAAATCAAGGAGAGAAAATATTAAAAATTAAAGTAATAGCATAAGTTAAGATCTCAATATCTTGCATTTCCATTGCCGCTATTAGGTATATTAATTATTACAAGCATATGCAAAGAATGAGTAAAACAGATTAATTTAAGTTATTAGATCAGCATATCACGGACTCAATGACTTAATTTGTTTAGCTGGCTTACAAAAAACTATGTATTTTTAATAAGATAACGCGTAAAGTTTTATTTATCCTTCTGTCATGATCGTAGCTAAGCAAACGCAAGTGCTCCGTGTGAAGTACAACATAAGCTTCTTCTTAATTACCCCCATCATTTATTGATTATTTTATATAAGTTTATTTGGTGAAATATGGTGCATGTGAACAAGGCTTGTCTTGGAGCATGTTTTATTTTAGTAGAACTTTATAACATAATTAATATTTCATCATCTTCACCCTTCCTATTCCTCTTCTTTAATGTTATTATTAATTTTCTATTTCTTATTTTTCAGAATAAATGTTGTAAGCCACCTCTTATGTATGATTTAGGATTTGACGTACCCTAATAAAACCATGTATTCAAAACTACAAATATTAGTATTGTTCCAAAGAAACTACAAATATATATTCAGAACATTGCAAAAATAAGAATGATATTCAAAGAAAAATAAATGACATGAAAATATTTGATCATATGGGCTATATCTAGCGGGCCTGTACTTTAAAGTAGTTTTTGTACTTGTGACTTGCCAAATTCTCCCATGGGCGTTTTAATTTTTGTCATTGCGCCACGCCTTGCTGCGGCCCAAGAATGCGAGCGACAATCCCCTATAATTAAATGTACGCACAATTTTTATAGCTTTTTTATGTAATAATTTATGACTTCCTCAATTAAATCTTTTCCGAGTGTAAGAATGAGAATCCTACAAAATTTAAGTTGTTTTCTGTATATTTAATTCATTAATAAGATGACTTTTTATGGGATTAAAGATGAAATTGTTCGGGTTCTTCTAGGAGTTCAACGTGGATATGAAAAGGCGGAACTTGGGCTTATTTAGTGAGCTTGCTACATGGACCCAAAATATGGGACCAACAGGGGATATGCGAGGTGTTCCCCTCCTATTACATAACGAGTTGACCATTATTAATTCATTATGCAATATGAAGATGACACCTTACATGTCCCCCATGTTGGTTCCATATTTTGGGTCCTTGAGAATTTTTTTTATTTAGGTGCTAATAAAGGGGGAAAAAAATACAAAGAGAGAGAGAGAGAGAGAGAGAGAGAGAGAGAGAGAGAGATGTAATTACTGATTGCATTGTTATTTGTAAGCGTTCACCCAGGGACTTGTGTATATCCGACCAAGACATGTTTCTAAGTATCCTAACAGCATCTCCAACCCAAAAACCCAAAATGATGTAATTTTTACATCAAGTTGGTGTAGTTTTTACACCAAATCACTATTCCATCTCTAACCCATTACACCAAATTTTACACCAAAAAGAATAGTCCCGTCCTTCTATCGACTGAGGGGAATGTTTGGCATCCGCCGGCCGGGCCAGAGACCCGATGCTAGAACCGGCAGCAACAGTGGGCGGGATTCGATCGGAATCCGCTTCATCTCTGACCTCTCGATGCCCACCATTTCGATCCAGAGGCTCATGCCCCCCTCCCCCTCTGAAATCTCCAGGCGGAAACAAAGTGCAGAGGGGTTCCCTTCCACCCAACGAGCAAAGATTTCCCGTCCTTCACCAGCGTGCAGGACCCCCCGCACTCAAACTGGTTGAGCACGAGCTTAGCCTGGTACAGGGAATACTCGCTCACTTCGACCTCCACGAGCCCAAACCTCTTGAAGAACTCCCTCCACACGCTCACCCCTACTTGCCTCACCACCCTCTCCTCCCCCTCCGCCGCGATTATGCTCCTTATCCCCTGCGAGAAGAAGCCCCCCTCCAGCTCCATCCTGTTCTCGTCGCCCCTCGCCATCACGCTGTCGAAGCAGTCGAACCAAGCGCTGAAGTAGAACAGGGCTTCGCTGAAGCGGCCGACGAACGACGGCGAGTTATGCTTGGCTTCCACGTCGACCACCGTCATTACGCGGGGCCTGATCCTCCCGATGACCCTCATTACGTTCTCCAAGCTCTCCCGCCTCGCTATCATCGCGTTCATATCCATCTGAGAGTGGATCCCGACGGCCTCCCCTTCGCTCAACTCGAACATGGTTTCCTTCAGATCCTTCAGGTCTGGCACGACCACGGCTCTGAACTCGAAGGGTACGCCTAGATTCTCCGCGAAGCTAGAGAGCCTCTTTCCCGTCGGGACGACCGCTTCCTCCGCTGGCCCCACCGCGCTGAGCTTTAACGACTCGACCGGGCACGCGCGCCTAGTCGCGAGAGCCTGCATTAGGATGGTCCACCCGAGCCCGTGCTTGATTGAGAGATCGATCATGTGGATCCTCTTCGCGTTGGCTACGCCCTCTATGATGGCCTGCATCGAAGTGAACTGCATGACCTGCGCGCACGGCAGGGTCTTGTGGCAGATCAGCTGCAGAGGGTGGCTCGCTCGCATAAACCTGATGACTTTTTCAGGCGTCACGTCCTCCTTCCGCCCCCGCGGTTTCGGCGACGGCGCCCTTCCGGTTTCTCGGTCCATTCTTACTCGCAGCGCGTCGGAGAAGTAGTAGGCCACCCTCTGGACTGGATTCCCCGCTGCAGAGGACAGCATGTGACACTGCCCGAGCAGATGGCTCGCCCTTTCGTACTGTTGGTTAGCCACCTTCTCGGCTGCCGCAAGAAGAAGGGTGCACAGCTCGACGTTCTTGACCTCCTCCGTCGTCAGGCCCGACAGCGATGTTCCGAAGGGAAGCCGTTCTTTAGGGGAAGACAGCTGTACGAAGTGAGCAGCGGCTATTCTCACGACTTCTTCCGTGGACAGTTCGTCTCCGGTCCTTACGGTCGTGTTTTCCTTCGGCGGGAGGAGGAGCGAGGACATCTCGGCCATCGCGTTGGCGATCGCGTCGAAGCTAGCTTCGTCGACAGCCATCAAATCCTGGAAACACTGCGGTGCTGCACCGCTTGGCGGAGTGCCGTCAGGGAAGAAGCCGTAGCTCGACCACGGGTCATGATCTGCAGCTCCTCCGCCATCGCCCGTGACTTCTGCTGGGAAGCCATGGGCTGGTTTGGCCACAGACCCACCGACGAATCCTCGAGAACCGCAATCAACATCGGAACCGTAGTCGGCGAAGGAGAACTGATCAGGATTCAACATCATGGATGAAGAGACTAGTTATTAATTTCTGCAGTTATTCGCCAGGAATTAACAGGGAGTAGCAATTGGTTAGTTTAGTGCATATAATAGGATTTTGATGACAAGTTGATGGATGGGTCTCAAACCTCCAAGTGATCGGATGGTATAGTTAAGAAATGAAAGGGAATTAAGGAAGCAAACAAAGAGGAAGGACATAAATCGTGATGCAATCCATGACTGTATATATGATTAAATATAAAACTTAGCGTTACTAAGACACTTGATTGCTTTAAAAAAACACACAGTAGATATTGCTGGTTTCGTATTTTAGAGCAAGTGTGCCAAGGTGCATTATTGTATAGTATTCATGTATGCACAAGACAAAAGAATTGTGAGAATTAATAAATAGTTATATATCGATATAAACCATTGCCACCTATTTAATTCGATGATGTATTATCATTGTAATTTGATTATAATAGAGGAAAGAATTAATATGCAAGGAAGAAGTAAATGAAGGAGGAGGACAAAGACAAGAAGCGAGCGAGAAGCTAGCAAAGAAGTTTTCAGGCCTAACCTCGGCCGGCTGCTAAATCTAGTAGGATTAAGGATTTTAGCTCGATCTATAAGCAAATTAGGTAGAAAACACTTAGGAAAAAACAATAGAGATCGAGAACTAGAAGAAGTAATTTGTCATCTTCTCTCCCCTGAATATCTGTGTTTAAGCTTTAGTCGCGGGATGACAGGTTTCTTCGTACAATTTGTGTGGACACCGTGTGATGGTGATTAAGAAGCGCATGGTAAATTCTAAATAAATGATCCGTATGAGTAATTTCTAAACTTCTTTAGCATTAATAGATAACATGCATGCTAGAGTATCTTTATTCTTTAGGATTAATAGATAACATGCATGCTAGAGTATCTTTATTTATTTCCATTGTGCACTGCATGCAAGCGGGTGGTTCTGATGGGATTTAAACTCTGACTACATTGTTAAGTGTATAGATTGCTAGATTTAACGTTGATATATTATCAGGGACAGATGTATAGTGGAGGGCACAGGGGGCATCTGCCCCCACGTGCATGCTGGAATAGTAATAATAATATGCCCTTGATAATTATGAGGGACCGACTGGTCCCGCACTTCGAGTCGGTAATGATGACCCTTGGTCAAAAATGACTCGTCCGCTCGACTTGCCGATAGACTTGCCCTTGGCTGGGCTTTTGAGCCTCTAAGCTCGTTTGGACCATGGTCTTTTTTAGCATATGCAGACAATCTTTCGGTATTTTCATCTTTAGATGGTAAATTACCATAACACAAACAGTTTTAGAATTTGTTAAAAACCGATTGTTTATTGAATTCATAATTTTTTTGTGTTTTCTCAATTATGATAAATAGTAATAGTTGTATATATAGAAGTGTAGATAGATTATTATTTTAAAAAATAAGAATCTAAAGGTCTTCCATCATAGAGGTATAACTTGCATAATAACTTTTTAGCTAATCTAATGCCACAAAGGATAGGGTTTGCTAAAATTTATTATCTAGTTATATCTCGCATGAGGATGCTAAGTATTTTATGTATAGTGGAACCACTAGACTAAAATAGGTAGCGCTACCCGTTTTATATAATATAGTTGGATTGATGGGTTGACACTTTAGTGATGTCTTGGGGTGCTCGCTAAAATAGTAGGGCACATCTTACATCAAAGACCAAAATTTAAAGGAAAATAATTAATCGTTAATGATTGAATAGATGATTCTACGTTGTTTAATTATATTCGATCTTGAAAACCTGAAGGGTTTGGTGAAAAAGAGGGACTTGTCGGAGCCAACGGACGACGAGTTTGCGGTCGGCGGGGTCCTTGTCAGCGGACGACAAGCTTGCGGACAAGCGGACGATGAGCAAATGAGCGAATACCAAGATTGGAGCGTTGACGAAGATGATTCAAAATGAAGCTTGTAGGGGTTCTCATCGGCGGCGATGGAGGAGGGAGATCTTGAGAGGAAGAGAGTTTCTAAAATTAGTTGCAGAGGAGGGTTTCGAAAATCGTACTCAGAAGGGGGATTTTGGGAGCATTCTTGGAGCATTTTTTCGGTTTTTTAATGTGAATGTTAATTTCGGAATAGCTTTATTGGGTAGTGGGTTTATACAATATTTGGGGTTTTGTTACACTCATGTTGTGGTATAAGAGCCGGAGAGCATTTATTTTTTGGCTGGGAAGGAGGGTGGTTAGCTTTAAGTTTTTTGAAGCTCCTCAAAGCAATTTTCCCTTAAAATTTTTTCCAAACATGTCCTATTTAATTAACAGCCTCCTCCTTGATAAACAAAATCACAGGCGTCATTCAAGCGATGTCATTTCCCTCCAAACCCCTTTCAAAATCCTCATCAGAAAAAACCTGCCTCCATCTCCTAAACTCCTCAACCACCCTCTCCCGCCTCCACCAAGCCCTCTCCTTCCTCTTAAAGTCCGGCCTCCACTCCTCCGTCCCCGTCCTGACCCGCTTCGTCTCCGCCTCCTCCTCCCTCCGCTCCCTCCCCCTCGCCGTCTCCCTCGTCTTCTCCCCCCTCTCCTCCCCCCACCTCTACGACTCCTTCCTCTTCAACGTCCTCATCCGCTCCCTCTCCGCCTCTCGAAACCATGCCCTCTCCTTCTCCTCCTTCTCCCTCATGCTCCGCCTCCGTGTCCCCCCCAACCAGTTCACCTTCCCCTTCCTCCTCAAGTCCTGCTCCACACTCCCCGACCCCCTCCCCGTTGGCTCCCAGGTCCACGCCTTTGCGTTGAAATATAGAATTTTGTACGAGGACTCGTACGTCCAGAACACGCTGATCCACGTCTACGCGTGCTGTCCGGGAGGGCTTGGGGATGCACGTAAGCTGTTTGATAGAGTGTCGAAGATGAATCCGGTTACGTGGAGCGCGATGATCAGCGGGTGCGTCCGCACTGGGCGGTCTGACGAGGCGGTGAGCCTGTTTCGAGAGATGCAGAGGATGGGCGTCCAGCCTGATCAGGTCACCGTCATGGCGGTTCTGTCGGCGTGTGCGGATTTGGGCGCTCTTGACCTGACGAGATGGGTCGGGTCGTTTATTGAACGAGGGAGGGTGTCGAAGAGTGTTCCGGTTTGTAACGCGCTGCTCGATGCGCTCGCCAAGTGCGGCGACGTCGACGGTGCGGTGGCGTTCTTCGAACGGATGCCCGAGAAGAGCATCGTGTCGTGGACTTCGGTGATCGACGGCCTTGCGGCCCACGGGCGGGGGAGGGAGGCGGTATCGGTGTTCGAGGCAATGAAGGCTGCAGGCGTTGCTCCGGACGATGTTGCCTTCATCGGCGTGCTGACCGCGTGCAGTCATGCAGGTTTGGTCCATGAGGGCCGTGCGTATTTCGATTCGATGAGGAAAGAATTCCACATCGTGCCTAAAATCGAGCATTACGGTTGTATGGTCGACTTGTTAGCTCGAGCAGGGTTGGTCGAAGACGCGATGGATTTTGTGCGAACAATGCCGATAGAGGCGAACCCTGTAATATGGAGAACTCTCATAGGAGCCTGCAAGATCCACCGAAAGCTTGAGCTCGGCGAGAGGATAACCAAACAATTACTCGAGAAAGAACCAACGCACAGTTCAAACTATGTACTGCTATCAAACGTCTACGCGCTAACGAACCGATGGGAGAAAAAGATGGAGATCCGAAAGGCGATGAGCAAGAAAGGAATATACAAGGTCCCCGGATGCAGCTTGCTCGAACTTGACGGAGAGATGTTTGAGTTCGTCGCAGGGGACGAGTCACATCCGAACCACAACGAGATTTATGAAATGGTGATGGAGATCGGCAAGGAGTTGAGGCGTGCTGGATACGCGGCTTCTACGTCTGAGATGTTGTTGGACATCGATGAGGAGGACAAGGAGGACGCGCTGCATTGGCACAGTGAGAAGCTGGCGATTGCGTTTGCGTTGCTGAGAACGCCGCCAGGGACGCAGGTCAGGATTGTGAAGAACTTGCGTGTTTGTGGGGATTGCCATTCTGCGACGAAGGTTATATCGAGGGTTTATGGGAGGGAGATTTTGGTGAGGGATAGGAGTCGGTTTCATCGGTTCAAGGATGGGGAGTGTTCTTGTAAGGATTTTTGGTGATTTTTGCAGGGGCTTCGATGGCGTTTGGACTTTAAAGTTAGAGGGGCTTTTTTCAGCAGAAATTGTTTGTACTTGTTGTGTGAGCGGATTGTAGATGAATGCGCGCATGCGGCAGATTCATTATATGCGTTCACAGAATGATAATGCGCAGCGTGAGAAACATTGTCCTGACGAGCTTTGGTAAGAGGACTCGTGGTAGTAATAAATAGGGAAAATTTGCAAAATAATATGTTTTTGCTAATTATTTAGCAAAATAGACCGTTTTGCTAAATAATTAGCAAAATAGACCTCTTTTTGGCCAACAGGTCAAAAAGAGGTCTATTTTGCTAAACACCTCAGAAAACATACGGGACTAGTAGTCCCGTCCCGTATGTTTTAATCACGGATTAGTGAACTCAGAAAATTTCACAAAACATTGAGATGAACTCAGAAAACATACGGGACTACTAGTCCCGTATGCTTTCTAAGTCACTAATCCGTGATTAAGTTGACTCTAAACATACGGGAGTAGTAGCCCCGTATGTTTTCTGAGTCTTGTTTTTCAAAATCGCACTTTTTTTTCAAAAGAGGTCTATTTTGCTAATTATGTAGCAAAACAGTCTATTTTGCTAAATAATTAGCAAAAACAGACTATTTGGCAAATTTTCCCTAATAAATATTGTAAATTTGATTTTGACAAGGATCTGACAGTAATCAGAATTTGAGGGATTATTAATCTTCATTCTTCTTATTAAGGAATCAAATGGTTCTAGTACATTGTAATGATAACATGACCTACAAAATATCTCACACAAACAGTCCTGCACTCACAATATGGGATAGTGTACAAATCAAATAGTGGTTTATTAGCTGGTAATTGCATGTTATTTGGTTGTAATCATGCAGTGATTGAACTGTGAGCTCATTGGCGGGCCCACTGGAACTTTTTGCAGTTCAATGAAAGGAATAATTATGCTCTCAACTAATTTATCCAAATTCACAGCGGATTTTTACAATTTTATTATACAGGGAACTTCAAAACTCGATCGAACAAAATATATATATATATAGCTTCCTAGAACTCCAGTTACATGCGAGTAACTGATACCAATTACGGTTGGTAGCCAGCATGTCAACATCCGTTACAGCTCAACAGACACGTGTCCTCTCCTCATTGGACGTCCCAGCACGCCCCCCGCGTACTCTCTCATCTCCTCACGAGCACTCAAAAGCCCCTCTGTTCACTCATTGAACTCAAACACCCTCCTCGAATCCGCTCACCGCCAACCCCCCGTCCAAACTCAGTCACCCAACAGACGCGGAGGGACCCGGTAACCTCACCCTCAGGTGACCCGATTCGGAAAAACAAATTATAAAATAATCCCCTCATTATCTCCGCCATCTTTCCTCCTCTCCTGTCGCGGAGAGAGGCGCAGATGGACATGCTCCGTAATCCCCATTCTACCCCTACAGCTCTTCTAATATTACTCGCCCTGCCCCTGGCCGCCGCCGCGGTTAACATCACCGCCATTCTCTCAGCTTACCCCGACTTCTCGGAATTCAACCGCCTCTTGTCGTCCTCCGCCGTCGCCGGCGAGCTCTCAGGCCGATCGTCCCTCACTCTCCTCGCCGTCCCCAACTCTTTCCTCCTCAAATCCGATCTCGCTCGGTCCCCCGACGTCGCCGACGTCATCCGCTACCACGTGCTCCTCGAGTACCTCTCGTGGCCGGATCTCGCCGAGATCCCGGTCACCGGCGGTAAGCTCGTCACGACTCTCTACCAAACCACCGGCCGAGCTTCGGGCAACATCGGGGCGGTGAACCTCACGAGGAGCTCGGGCGGTAACGTCACCGCCAGATCGCCGGCGCCGTTCTCCAGCTCGAACGCGACGCTGCTCTCGCTGGTGAAGACGCTGCCGTACAACGTGAGCATCTTCGCCGTCGACGACCTGCTGGAGCCGTACGGCTTCGACCTGGCGGCGTCCGACTCGAGGCCGCCGCCGCTGGGGCTGAACATAACTAGGGTTCTGGTCGACGGCAAGAAGTTCAACGTGGCCGCGTCGATGCTGGAGGCCTCGGGGGTGGTCGAGGAGTTCGAGGCGGACGAGAAGGGCGCGGGGATCACGATCTTCGTGCCGACGGACGAGGCGTTCGGCAGCCTGCCGTCGACGGAGCGGCTGCAGTCTCTGCCGGCGGGGAGGAAGGCCGCCGTGCTCAGGTACCACGTGCTGCACTCGTACTACCCTCTCGGGTCGCTGGAGTCGATCGTGAACCCGGTCCAGCCGACGCTGGCGACCGAGGACGAGGGAGCGGGGAGGTTCACGTTGAACATCACGAGGGTGAACGGATCTGTGGCCATCGATACGGGGATCGTCCAGGCTTCGATCACGCAGACGGTGTTCGATGAGAACCCGGTGGCGGTTTTCGCGGTTTCTGGGGTTCTGCTCCCGCGAGAGATATTTGGGCGGGAGGCGGCGGTGCTGGCTGCGCCGCCGCCTGAGGTGGCGGGAACCGCGCCCGAGTCTCCGGCGGAGGAATCGCCGGCCACCAGGGTTTCTTCGCCGTCGGGGACGGGCGGCGAGGTCGTCGGATCTGGGGTCGCCGGCGATCGAGGCGGCGGATTGATTTGTATATTGTTATTCTTGCTGTATGTAGCGTTAATTGCATGAGACCGTGAGTTTAGGGACTTTCTTGGATTTTGCTTTTCCTTTTTTTTCTTCTTCTAAATTTCCCCGAGATTTGGATTTTTGTATACGAGAAATTTAATTCGAGCTGCAAAGCAGCGATTATTTTGGGAATTCAGATTCTTTTCTTTCCCTAAATCCATAAAAAGCAAAAAAGTTGGGTTCTTTTGATCGCCGGAGCTGAGATCGAAGCGGGAGTGGGGTTAGTGACGGCTGCTGAGCTGGCAGCTGGTGGGGACCAGGCCCGGTTGAAAAAT
Source organism: Asparagus kiusianus (assembly GCA_022839385.1). Lineage (NCBI taxonomy): Eukaryota > Viridiplantae > Streptophyta > Magnoliopsida > Asparagales > Asparagaceae > Asparagus > Asparagus kiusianus. The sequence goes on from BQKN01000065.1 coordinate 132,224, forward strand.
GGAGGGTGTCAGCGGGCCGATAGGCTTCTTTCGGTGACGTCAGGGGGTCATCGGCGAGCTCTCGGGTTGTGCTTTTGGCGGGGCCCCCGCGCGCGCTGTAATTTATCGTCGTGTAGCGGTGGTTGGCAAGGTGATTATTCTCTCTTGGTTTATTCTATCATAAAGCATCTTTTTGGATTTAGACTTTATAATATTTTTACAATATTATTAAATATTATATATACCAAGCTAAAATATACAACATTTTGATCCAAATGATATATGAGATTAATGAGTATCATTGTCATAGAAGGGGATTTTCTCATTGACGCTTATATGACACAATCCCCACCGTCCTCATAAAGTAGAAAAAAGAGTGTGAGTTGATGGGGATTTGTGACTACTTTATGAGGATGGTGGTGATTGTGCCACATAGGCGATAAGAAGGAAAATCTTCTCCTAAGATAAAAAATACCCATTAATCTCATGATATATATATATATATATATAT
>BQKN01000065.1:196145-227680 GCA_022839385.1 Asparagus kiusianus
TCCTTCAATAAACATATGTATCACATGCATTTAGAGCTAGAAAAGGATTAGCTTTCTTTGATCTATATCAGATAAGATCATTTATTTTAATCCTTGTGCTCTTTTTTCGTATTTGAGAATAGAGAGAATTGCTTCTACTATATTGATATATACCATCTGTATTGAATGTTTGAGCACTATTCTTCTTAAAGGAATGTCATTCTTCCAAAATATCTTTAATGTGTCACAATCCCTCTCTCTGCCTTCTTCTACCTTCTAATTGCAAGTCTTTTACAATATTTTTTCTTCTCAACATGTTGCATATAGGTTTGCTACTACTATTGAATTAGTCCAAGATTAGCCCTAAAGTTTCCGTAACACTTTAGTATGACAGAGATGTGATTCTAATATACATGCGCCTTTATAGAGTTTGTCCATATTAGTAAATTGAAGAAAAGGTATTATTATGGTCAGGGGGGTATCTCCCAATATACCAACTTTATCTCAATGCATATGCTTCATTATTGGGTGAGTCATATCACTTTATGTAACAAGGTATCATTATTGCTAGCAACAACTAGCAACATCAAGCTGTCCTAACAACCTATAACAACAATACATTAGATTATTATACAAATATATATATGTATTACAGTAAAATTTGAATCTGAACTAATTTGAGCTTGGGGCCTGATATTAATTAAAGGAGAATAGGATTCGGATTTTTGACTGCTACTTAGTATCAGAATATTTTGACACCCTGATATATATATATGTACATTTTGGGGACCATATCTCTCCATCAATTGACCGATATAGTCTTCGTCGATCCGAAAAATATTTAACAATATTATGTAGCTTTGAATTTGAATTTTTCAAGCTTGTATCCTGTCATGTAACTGCTTTAGCACTAGAAATGAATAACTGAAAAAGCATGCATTTGTAATCTAATAAGGAAAAAAGGCTGACAGGACTTGAGCAGGAATAGAGCACAGCAGCTTCTGGATGTTAAAGCAAAAGGGAGGGAGGGAGAATAATCTCACTGAGATGTTGTGTGATGCCTTGTTCTCTTCTTTTGTTGAGGATGCATGATGCATGCAGGTAAAATTTTTGTTGCCCGAATCTCTTTACAGTCCAAGCTTCAGCCTTTGAAAACCAAGCTCTCTTCTTTTGACCAGGGCTCTCTATGACCAGCTTCCTATTTTTGATCAAACATCGAACTATCAGATTTTGGTAGTTATGAAACGTAACGAGAATAGTAAGTTGATGTGTTATGAGCAGGAAACAGGTCTGCAGCAGTACAACATGAGGATAAATCAACATCAAGTTAAAAAAAATGACCATGAAGATGAAATGTGCAAGTGACATGCCTACTTTCAGTTAAAGGAGACATCAACGTCAAAGTCCCAAAAATACGATAGTTAGTTGTAAGCGTTAGAACAGTTCGAGCATCGCTCTAGTTTCTCGCCCTTGCAGAAACATTTTGAATGCTCCAGTTAGTTTCGAAATAAAGAACAACTTGCGACCGATCGAAGACAAATGTTAATGTTATATGCCTTATGCGCTATTAGCACATTACAGAATTTGCACCTAGCAAACATCGACATAAATATGCAGTTCAAATTAACAAAGTATAGACAGGTCACAGGAAATATCAATAAACACCACAAGGATGCAATGTGCTCATTATCAACAAAATGACAACAGAAACATTATCTACATATATATAGTTCAAAAACTATCTAGATTCATAACAAACAAACATATGTGGAAATCATAACTAAATTCAAGCCAGGGATTTCTTCTTCTTGAACTAAATCTTCAATCCTCTTATTGCCAGCTGAAATCCTCAACCCAATCTTATTGTCCTTTATCATGTGCCATCTTCTGTATCTTCTCCTTGATCAACCTCCGTTTACCGTTGGTGATGCTTTCGGCTGATCGGGGAAAACTCATTGGATAGAGGTTCTTGCAGAGCTCCTCGCCATCGAAGAAGTCCTGCATCAGATTGCTGAACTCTAAGAACCCTGGTGGATCCTCCCACAAGGATGATGCCGTCGATACTACTCTTGTTCATCTTGTCATTCCTCAGAACACTTTTCTATGAGCCCACTGGGCAATTTCACACATCTTCATCGAAAACCATAGAGGACATTTCCTGGCCGCTGTATTCGACGGTAACTCATGGGTTGATCACAAGGTTCAGACAACAACATGGAAAGTCCAGAGCTTAATGTCACTCTGGATAGAAGCATCATCAGTCATGTGATCTTTTCATGAACACGATACTAATTATAAAAGGGAAAAGAATAAATTAATAGTTAACGCATATGCGACATCTAGTAAGAGCTGATTAACTACTTCATACAATTAAAAAAGAAGTTAGATATTGGACATAACATATTAATACAGCAAATGTGGAAAGTGATTCAAGGAAAAAGAATGTATTGGTATCTACAGTTAAATAGTATGTATCTCGTCGATAAACGAACAGTTTTGAGCGTGTGGCTTGATAGCAAACATATCATGAATCACTGTTTTCTACATATAATATGTAATTGCTCAGTCCAAAATGCAGTAAAATGGAGAAGAGGGGAAATGAAACAAAAAATGAAGAGAGTCTGAGGATAAAGGAGAAATCCACACTGGATAGTGCAACTTAGGCTAGCCAATGATAACAAGAAAAATTATAATGATACTATAAAGCAGAAATAGTTGTTTGAATGATTCTTAGGTGATGACTGACAAAGGGGAGAACTGGTTCATTCATCAAGACCTTCGGTTGACACTTAATGTATATGTTGTGTTTGTGAACATGCATTTCCCCCCTCATTTCTTATCACATATATCTTGTACTAATCTTCTAATGAAAATTCTTCCCAACTATGTCCTACGCAGAGGAGAAGGATTGATGTCTTGCTAGATCTAATCTGTGTCCTCTTTTTCAAGGAACCCGGTAAGATGAGGAAAAAGTTTTAGAATGTCAAAGTATCATGACGCTACACCAAAATTAATCAGTTTCAGTAGCAGCAGAGAGTTATAATTTTATACTCTAACATGGCCACATGTTGAGCGCCCTTTCATTGGCCGAAACCCGGATTCATGGAGACGAATCTTTTATCTAAATCCACTTTAATTCAAGGCCAGTACTATTTAAACTTGGATCGCTCTGGTATTAGGCCAAAAGTGACGATTAAAATCTATTGCCTGTTGTTATTAACAATGTCATGTACATTCTCTTGTAAATTGGCATAAGAAAGCAATGCTAATGAAACAGAAACACAAAATTAGGACTTAACCAGGTAACCAATAAAGAAGAATAACAAGAGTATGACTAACAATAATAGTAATATTAACATTGCCTATTAGAGCTGAAGGACTATCTAACAATGCACATTTGCCTTAAAACCTATTAAAAAGAAAAGAGGGAAAAGAACAGTGCATTATTAGTATGTACGAGTCACATATCATATGCGTATTTTTTCAACTTTCACTCTTCCAAATGCAGCTCCTTAAGCTTATGCAAGCAGATGTGTTGCATATAGGGGTGCCAAACCGTATCCGTATCCGAGGAAATATCCGTAACCGTATCCGTTAGGATACGAATATGGTTACTCAAATCTATTACCGATAGGATATGGTTGCGGATATGGTTTTGTAGTGAAATATCCGTATCCGTATCCGAAAATATCCGAATACATATTGGTAATACTCTTACGATAGTTTTGATTCTTAGATTATGGATTTGTGGTTAATTTTGATGATCAAGATGTCTAATCTTAGCTTTTCAATCATAATGAACATATTAACGAACTCTTTTTGTAATCACATGACTATATTTTTCTGAATAATATCTAGTTTTCTCATATCCTTTTTGTATCCGCATGCATATCCGTTTATATATCCGCATCTATATCCGTAACCGTATCCGATTTTGACGGATATGGATATGAATTTTTCTTACCGATGCATATCTGTATCCGTATCCGAAATGGGTAAGCGGCTATGGATATGGTAAGTGCCATATCCGAGCCATATCCGCTCCGTTAACACCCCTAGTTGCATGTCAAGCAAAGTTGTGTACGGGAGCTACTAATTTTCCTATATATGGTCTCATCAGTAATCACAACAAAGTAGATATTGAAGAATAAAATGGTTATGATAGGTACATAACAAACATAAACACCCGATAAGTTCTGCTTCGGATACATGAAGCTACAAAAGGTCGTATCAGAATGAGAACAGTCAGATTCATACTTCAGAAACAAAATGTGACAGAAGCCTAAAAGCATATGCAATCAGAATCATTAACACCTAAGGTTCTCACAAATATCAAATTATTAGGATACCGTCAACTATACTTGATACCAAGATCACCAGTTAAGCAGCTCAGAAATTCAATTTGGCAAATAAATTCAATTCAGTTGTATGAACTGATGAAAACTTCAACACCCCCTATACATCTTCAAAAAGATAGGGTTGGATGTCTCCTCAAGTCAAGTTCCTTCTTCCTATACTCGAGCTCCTCAGTCTCAACAGACTGGTCACAGTCCAGCCACTGGATTGCTTGCTCTGCTGCCTTCTCAATCCTTTGCTTGTCAGCAAACAGTGTCTTCGACAAAACCCTTTCATCCCTAATACTGCTCCTCAGACGATACATACAAGTCTCCAGTGCATTCCTGGCCTCAACTCTTTTCTTGTTCGCTTCATCTTCTGCCTTAAACTTCTCTGCCACGAGGACCATCCTCTCGATCTCCTCCTTGCTTAACCTTCCCTCGTTGTTGGTAATTCTGATCTTGTTCTTCCTCCCTGCTGTCTTCTCTTCAGCAGATACATGCAAGATTCCGTCGACATCAATATCAAAGCGCACATTAAACTTTGGAACACCTCTGGGAGCAGGAAGAATGTCATTAAGAGTAAACTTGCCGAGCAAATTGTGATCCTTGGTCATCGATCTTTCCCCTTCAAAGATTGGGAAGAGGACAGCAGTTTGGTTATCAGAAATGGTAGTAAAGCCATCTTTCTCCTTTGTAGTTGGAATGGGGGTATTCCGTGGGATTAAGACAGATGCAACCCCTCCATGTGTGTGTATGCCAAGTGATAAAGGGGTAACATCCATTAACATCAAGTCAGTTTGTACCATTTCATCGTTTTCTCCACTCAAAACAGCAGCTTGAACAGCAGCTCCTTAGGCGACGGCTTCATCAGGATTAATGCTCTTGCAGAACTCCTTCCCACTGAAGAAATCCTGCAGCAATTGCTAAACCATAGGAATTCTAGTTGACCCACCAACAAGAACAACCTCATGAATCGAGCTCTTGTCCACCCCACCATCCTTCAAACACTTCTCTACAGTATCAATGCACATTTGAAACAGCTCCATGTTAAGCTCTTCAAATTTGGGACGGGTAATGTTTGCACAGAAGTCGATGCCCTTAAAGAGGGCATCACACTCGATCGTCGTCTGGGAAGCGGAGGAAATAGTCCTTTTTGCCCTCTCACAGGACGTCCTCAGCCTCCAAAGAGCTCTGGCATTCCTGCTGATGTCTTTATTGCACTTCCCCTTGAATTCCTGAAGAAAGTGGTTCAGTATCCTATTGTCAAAGTCCTCTCCACCGAGGTGGGTGTCTCCGGCTGTGGCCTTCACCTCAAAGATAGTATCTTCTATTGTGAGACAAGAAACATCGAAGGTGCCACCACCAAGGTCAAAAATTAGGATGTTTCTCTCGCCAATGCCCGTCGCCTTTTTCTCAAGACCATAAACAATGGCAGCAGCAGTGGGCTCATTTAAGATACGCCTGACATTAAGGCCAGCAATGACACCAGCATCTTTAGTTGCTCGGCGCTGAGAGTCGCTGAAGTAGGCAGGTACTGTGATGACGACATCCTTGACGGTGGAACCTATGTAAGTCTCTGCAATTTCACGCATCTTCGTTAGCACCATAGACGAGATTTCTTCTGCGAAAAATTGTTTCTCCTCTCCCTTATACTGTACAACAATCTTACGCTTGTCCCCAGGACCAGAGATCGCCTTAAATGGCCATAACTTGATGTCATTCTGCACAGAAGAATCACTGAATCTCCGGCCTATCAATCGCTTAGCATCTGAAACAGTGATGATAAGTTACTCATGTCAAAAGTTTCTGAAGAAGCGTATAGATTTAATACAATTTTCGTGTGCTATTATACAGGCTATATTCCTAACATCAAGCCATTTATAAGAATATCTTTTACAGAAAATGTAAACGTGATTTAGTAAGGAATTAGATACTTACAGATTGTTAGGCCTCAATACATAATCTGGTAGGGAAATTAAGATATTTGTAAAAAAAAATTCAGACGTATAATATGTCGATATATATACTAAACCTCTATCCTCTTGCATTACATATCCCTAACCTCTTGAATTTAGTAAGGAATTAGATACTTACAGATTGTTAAGCAAATGCATGGTTGTTGGATATGTTGTCTCAAATATATAGTTTAGATGATAACAATTTATGTACTATGTGTATTATTATGCACTAACATATCAATGCAGCTATCAACATCAAATATGATCAAGATATGTGAACAAAGTACACGATGAGTTCAAGGCAACATGAAGCAAAGAAGAAGATATGTTATGTGTCAAAAATGTAACTTTTCTCATTTTCTTTGCTTAGATTTTATATACAAGCCTTGATCACTCACAACACACACACACATAGTATTAGAATACACTAACACATGCTTAGTGTGCGGTTAACAATAGAAATCCCCTATGTTAACCATTAGAGTTTATAGTTAAAGAATGAGTCTCAAAATAAATCATATATCTCATTTATAACCCTTAGTAGTCGACCAATACTAATATTAGTCGACTAATCAACTCTAAGACAGAATTTCAGAATCTGTATTTTTATAGTGTAGCTGACTAATCGACTTTGTAGTCGACTACTAAGTATAGAATCAAAATTTTCAGAACTTCTGTTTTACAGAGTAGTCGACTAATGACCATTATAGTCGACTACTAAGCAATTTTTCAGACTTTACAGAATGAGAATTAACATAGAGTAGTCGACTACTATGTCTTATAGTCGACTACAAATATAGTTTTTCTGTATATCTGAATTTGAATTTAAAACTGTATATAGCCGTTTATATCCGTTTATTTGGTTTAAAAAGTTATCTTTTCAAGGGATATAAATAGGTTATAAGTTCAGAAATTTGGAACATTGATTCCTATCCATAAGCTTTAACATTTGTGCATTCTCAAGAGTTCAAAATTCTGATTTTTGCCTAAGTGTTGAGAAAAATCAATTTCTGAAATAGCATTTGATCTTCATCCTATATACAAAAATTTCCAGAGATTAAAAAGTTCCTAAAGCCACTGCTACACATCACTACACATTCAAGACTTTATAGGAATTGTGTTCTTCCTTCAAGGAAAGTATTCTTTCGGGTGTGATCTCTTGGTGAAGAGATTGTGTGCAATTTGTAGGGAATTACAAATTGGTCAGGTTTGTTGTTTTGGTTTTATAAGGTTTTCAAAATCATAGTGGAACTCTCAAGCGGGATTTGCTTGGGGACTGGATGTACACCTGTGAGGTGGAACCAGTATAAATATCGTGTTTGCGATTGTTATTTTCTGTGACTGTGCTATCCTCTTTGCAAATTATAATATTCTTTGCATAAATTTTAAAAGAATACTATTCACTCCCTCTCTAGTGTTTTAGTGTGATTAGAGCAGATCCTACAATGGTGGCCTACACATCGGTTAATTTCTAAATATATAGAATCATATTGGCCATCAAAGTCACAAAAACATGACTTTTAAGATAAAACTTTACATTATAGTAGCATCTAATCCATCTACGAAATTGATAGTCTTATAAACCTCGAAGACTGAATGTCTGAATCAACAGAGCAAGATAATTTTGACTATAAATCAACAGAACTATACTCTCTTCCGGTACAATTTATCCTTAATTATACAGAATCTATCTATTACATCAATAGTAAAAAATTTCTTTTTTGAGTGAAATAGTGAGTAACTACCCCCGTGTTCCATTAATAAGAGTTTAACAAAACAACACACAAGATTACAATTTGCAAGAAGGAAAAGAGAGAAAAAGAAAAGGAAAAAAAATCACCAACAAAAGACGCCGCAGATCAACTGTGGCAAAACAAAAAAGAAAATAAACCGAATACAATGAACTCCAAGAATAACAGGAACAATCACAGGGTATAAAGTTACATTTTCACAATAAAATTTTTTCTTTCCTTTTCTTTTCTCTTTCTTCTTCTGTTGAGAGCATTCTAAATTATACCTTGTCATGAAAACAAGACTGGAGCCCTACCATTAAATATCCATTATATTGTAGTTTATAAAAAGATTAAAGGTAAAAGTGACAATTTTACTTTCCTTTTCTGTTCTATTTCTTTTGTCAAGAACATTATAAACTACTTCATGGAAATAAGATTAGAGCCTAATAAAATTAAGTATCCATTATATTTATTGTAAGTTATAAAAATATCAAAGGGAAACTAAAATTTTTCTAATAAAATAAAAATATTTATTAATTACGCTTAGGTAAGGTACATAAAGTTTACACTACGACAAAGATTTCTCCTGATACTTACACTTTTTGAACTTAGATAACCTAAAGTGTTTTGTTTTTAGAATTTATAAAACCCCCTAAACTTTGGGGGTTATTGCACATAACCCTGGTAATTTTTATCTCACATAACCCCTTTGAACTATGAAGGGTGTCACAACCCTCTGAACTTTATCTTATTTCACAAAACTCCCTTCACGAAATTTGCAAATAACGAAAATAATTTTGAGCGGAAAAAATTGTGACTTACTCAACCTTTTGGCTACATGCTAAAGAGGTCTCTGCTAGAACAGCTAGACTATAGGAAAGGAGAAGAAGAGATACTAAAAGAAATCTTACTGCTCAAGATGCTGAGGCTGAAGATAGGACTTCTGTGGTTAGTGTGATTCAACTGGAATGAAGAGTTCACAAAGTTTATTTTGTGCATTTTTTTTGTTTGATGGAAAAACTGCTTTAGTTTTAAAGTTTTTTTACTTCTTTAGGGTACATTCAATATATGTACATGGATGATGTTGTTTTTGTTTTGTAGTTTCTGATCTGAACTTTAGTGCATACTTTTGGTTGGGAGTATGTTCTATTTTTTATAACAACCATTTTTGTTAATTTAGCTGGCTGGAATATCTTGATGATATTCCATCCTTTTTCTAAAAAAAATTTTGAGCGAAAAAATCTCAAACTTTGTCACTTGTTGTTTATACGCAACACGCTCCCTCCCCAAAAAATTTAATCTTCTCCTCTCAAGAAAATTTTAGTTATTTGCAACTCATATGCAGGGGGTTATGTGAGATAAGATAAAAGTTAGAATTGGGATCCTCTCCTCATTCTAATATTTCCTAATGAAGAATTGTGAAGATTGGCGTAGCCAGGAATTTTTTTTGCCCTAGGCAAAAAATCGCTAGGCTACGTCACTGTCAGACTGCCTCCATCTCTAGCGTCCTTCTTGATTTCCACGTGAAGGCGAGCAACATAAGGACGGTGATCCAGGTCACCACCGTGGCCGGAACAGCAACGGAGAGGGTGGCGCCCATGGAGAGGAGGCCGAAGACGCCACCGTAGAGGACAGAGGCGTAGAGGACCGGCCAACCGACGGAGAAGTAGGAGCTGGGGCGTAAAGGGCCGACCACTTTCTTGCCCTGAGCAGCTGCCCATGGCAAGAGTACCCTGGCTACGCCCCTGATGAAGAGTTAGGAGGGGGGCCCACAAGGATGGGTGGGAAAATGAAAGGTCATAATAAAAATGAAAGGATAGGATCTCCTTATTAGGAGATATTTGGAGCTTTTCATTAGGAAAGGATCTCCGGATCCTAAAAATTAGGGGTCTCTGTGAGACCCCACAGTTCAGGGGTAAAGTGAGAGAAACATAGTTCATGGGCGTTTACGTGACACCTCCCAAAGTTCAGGGGGTTTGTGAAATTAACCCTTAAAAAATCAAATTTTGAGATGATTGGAGACTGACCGAAGACGGTGTTGACAGAATTCGACGCGGTCTGATTCCTGGCGGCGCCGCCGACGAGCCGCTTGCTGTCGGTGAACGCCACGTAGGACGGCGTCGTCCTGTTGCCCTGATCGATGACGATGATCTCGACTCCGGAGTACGTCGTCCCCAGATCGATCCCGATCGCGGGGGTGGGCCCCGCTTCGCCATTGTTACGAGGCGCTCTTGGTTCATGGTATCGATCGGATTAGAACCCTAGAAGGAGGTCGGAGGGTTTTAATTTGGTGGCGGTCTGGATCCTCGCGGTTCTTCTTAGCTATGTTTTATGTTTTGGGAAATTTTATTCTCTACCCAAATTTGGAGATATGTAATCAAAGCTAACCACAATTAAAATAAAGAAAAAGAGTTTTTAACTTGTTCCCACATCTTTATATTATGAAATTGGTCCCGCAAATCATGATATTTGGAAAGAATTACTCCCCAAAAAATTTGATGCTTTGAACTTGTTCCCCTAAATCTTTATATTTTGAAATTAGTTACTCAAATCTTTTAAATACTTGCGAATTAGTCATATTCTAGTTGGCAGCTATTTGAAAGTTTTGGAGGTCTAATTTCAACACATAGCTTAAAAATATTTAGGGGGCTAATTTCAAAATATGATTATGAAGGGACTAGTATTGAAAAAGCCTTAATTTTTTTTTGAAAATAAAAATATATCCATAACTATAAAAATAACAACATCAAACATTCTATTTTGTCTCTTTCTGTTATCGTTTCATCTTTCGTTAAAATCATGTTCGATTTTTAATCTTGGATTTAATTTAATTTCTGTTGTAGTCTCTTTGCAATTAAGTCATCCTCTTCTATATGTTAAAATAAACGGTTTTTCTATAGAGTGTCTGTGGGCACTCTATAAGAGAGGGGAGAGAGAGAAAAATAAATTATGCACAGAAATTAATGCCGGGGGCCATAAGCTATTCATTTCTCTCTATCTCTCTCCTCTCTTATAGAGTGCCCATGGGCACTCTATAGAAAAAACCGTAAAATAAATACATATTGTATTCATTTCTCCAATTATGTGTGCATATTTTCCTAATTAGGTGGAGAAAGGAGAAGAGATAAAAGCATAAAGATGAATTTTCTCATATTTCATTTTAATTAAATAGAGACCTCTAAACTTTTGATTTCAGAATGTTCTAAATATGGTTAGCTTAGATTTGATTAGGGTTCCTATCATATGTGGAGATAAGATTAGTAGTTCACACGGCACGTTGTGATAGGATGGATAAACCACTTCATCACTGTTAGATGGTAAAGTTAATGCAACAATACTTCTCCAAAATTATTAACACGAAGATTACATAGAGATATCCAAGAGAGTCCAGCTCTGTTGGTAAGATGCCAACGGGTAGTACTTCAAGGTTTCAGATTCGACTCTTCTGAAGAGCACTCATGCGAATTTAATTTTGTGGAATACTCATTGGATGCTCTTGCATAGCTCATTGCCATTAAAAAGTCATGCATCAGCTTCTGAACTCCAGGAATCCTAGTCGATCCTCCTACAGGAACGACATTGTGGTTATGTATAAATTTCTAATCATGGACAATTATTCAGATCCAAATCAACAATCCGAAATGAATAACAATAGACGTTGTGGTTATGTATAGTTTATGATTATGTGCAACTATGATTACTTATCTATCTACTACACATTTAACGCACAAAATCCCTATGTGTAGTTTACACTGAGAGTGTTGGAGGTCTCTCCTTATACTCAGAAGTCAGCAAGTTTAATTATTAATCACTTAAACGTGTTAATTCTTGGTGTTAACTCTTTGAGGTTTATGGTTAGGGATGCCTAGTGCGAGGGGATAGAGACTAAGTACGTGTTGTCATAATAGCTAATTTTCCATTCTAGATCATGTTTTGGGTTTGTGTCGCGGCCTACAACCTCATAATAGCTGCATCTGGTTCACATCTTCTATCATAGGGTTAATTGCTGATAGACCCCCTTGAAGTAGTGCTGTTTTAATTTTACTACACCCAGGGTGAAATTCTTCGACTCTTTTACCATCAGGTTTCTATTTGTCAAAAACTTTCTTTGAGGGGAAGAGACTCAAATTTAACTTTGGGGTCTATCTGCAACAACGAAACCAGAGGGGTATGTAGTAAGTGCGAAACATGTAGAAACGATAACGAAGTTCAAGAGAAAACAAGCATGAGGCATTTTGGAAGCTTCACGGTCGACCGCACATGGCGCGACGGTCGACCGCACATGGCGCGACGGTCGACCGCGAACATGCACATGACAGGGTTGGTCTCTGGACTTTTGGCGGTCGACCGCGATTAGTTCTGCAGTCGACCGCGTCAAAACCCTGTAGGCGATTTGATCTATGGACTTTTGACGGTCGACCGCACTATGGGTTCGGCGGTCGACCGCATAGCGGGTTTGGGCCTGATTCTGTTTTCTGACCAATATTGTTTTGTGTTGATATATAACCCTAAACCTGATTATGCAAGGACGATTTTGAGCAGCATTTGAGAGAGTTTATTGCATCCTTTGTGGGAGGATTTGGGAGAGATCTAGAGACCTTTGTTTGAGGGTTTTGGTAAGATTTGTAACCCTATTTATAATTCTCTTTATCTCTAATAGTAAATACCCCCCCCCCCCCTTCTTACCCCGTGGACGTAGGCAACTTGCCGAACCACGTAAAACTTGATTGTCTTACTGTGATTTGTGGTTGCTTGTGTGGTTGAGATCTTTCTCGTTCTTGTTCGTGTGACACGAGTTCCGCTGCGCACAACAAGTGGTATCAGAGTTTCAGGTTTAACTTGAGGCTTGTTCGAAGGATTCGCTGAAGGATTCCTATTTAGAGAGTTAGGTCGATAACATGGGAGAAGCAAGCATATCAGGTTCGTCTCTTACGAAGGCGATACAGAGTCTGAGCATCAATAATACTAAAACCGATGTTCCGAAGTTCGACGGTAAGATCAATTTTGGTTTGTGGGGGTGGTAGGTGATGAATGCGTTGGATGCACAAATTTTGGAGGAGACTCTTGAGTTACAAGAGAAACCCGTTGATATGCAATGTTTGGAAGAAAATGAACAATAGGGCTTGTGGAGTTATTCGGTCATGTTTGACGCCGAATCTTATTTATGATATGATGAACGAGACGTCGGTGAAGAGATTATGGGAAACATTCAATGAAAAATACATTACTAAGAGCATTGAGAATCGACTTCTCTTGAAGAAAATGTTTTACCAGTTCAAGATGAAGATGAGAGTTTCCATTAGGGAACATGTCAATAACTTCACGAAATTACTTTCAGATATGGCCAATGTGGACATCATGGTTAAGGATGAAGACAAGGCGATGTTACTTTTGTGTTCGTTGCCAGAGGATAATTATAGTACATTTGTTCTCACTATGATAAATGGAAGAACTATTGTTAGCAACAAGGAGGTGACCTCGGCGTTGGTGAATTATGAGTTGAGAAAAAATAATGGCGAACACTCCGAGAAGGCATCAGGAGATGCATTAGTAGTTTGAGACCATAGTCCAAACCGTCGCCAAGTCAACCGCTCAAAATCAAAGAATAAAGGTGGCTATAAGAGTGTTGATAGAAATCAATGTCGTTTTTATAAAGAAGAGGGACATTGGAAGTCCAGTGTACGTAACGTACAACGCCTAAGAAATTACAAAGCTGGATTCAAAATCCAAAAAATGCTTATTCTTGGGGTATGCTGATTGAGTAAAGGGGATTCGCCCATAAGGTTATCATTAGCAGAGATGTTATCTTTATAACGAACCAACATACTACAAAGTGAAGAGAAAGAAAGTAATTTGAGGAAGGACTCAGAGACTGTAGCTGTTCAGGTAAAAGATAACTCGAATTCTTCTGAAACAACACTGGAGCATGATGTACAAGAACCAGTCGAGTCTGAGGCTCCAGAAGCTCGAAGGTTAACTCGTGAGAGAAGGCCACGGACTTGGCACTCGAAGTATATTACGGAGAGTAATATTACATACTGTCTTCTAACAGAAGGTGGAGAGCCATCAACTTTTAATGAAGCTATAAATGACACATATGCATCTTTGTGGATGGCAGCAATGCAGGGAGAAATTGAAGCTCTCCATAAGAACAAGACTTGGGAACTTGTGTCACTACCACAAGGAAGAAAGACCATTGGAAATAAATGTGCTACAAGATCAAGCGAAATGGAGATGATCAAGTGGAGCGATATCGTGCTATATTGGTGGTAAAAGGATATGCTCAGAAAGAATGTATTGATTTTACATTTCTTCATGGAGATCTTGAAGAAGAAATTTATATACTCCAGAAGGTTTTGAAGAAAAAGAAAGAGAGAACTTGGTTTGCAGATTGAACAAATCTTTGTACGGTCTAAAGCAGGCGCTGAGGTGTTGGTACAAGAGATTTGATTCATTCATCATGAGCCTTGGATACAACAGACTTCTTGTATATATTTTAAGAGGTTTGATGAAAATAACTTTGTTATTTTGTTGTTGTATGTTGACGATATGTTGGTTGCAGGCCCCAACAAAGATCGTATCAAAGAATTAAAGGCTCAGTTGGCTAGGAAATTTGAAATGAAGGATTTAGGATCTGCAAACAAAATTCTAGGGATGTAAATTTACAGAGATAGAGTTAATAGGAAGATATGGCTTTCTCGGAAGAAATATTTGAAGAAAATCTTGTGGCGATTTAACATGCAAGATTGTAAGTCAATTTCTACCTCACTTCCTATTAATTTCAAGTTATCTTCCAGTATGAGTCCTAGCAGTGAAGAAGAGAGGATGGAGATGTCTCGAGTACCATATGCATCAGCAGTGGGAAGCTTAATGTTCGCGATGATTTGTACAATACCAGACATTGCACAAGTAGTGGGAATGGTTAGTCGATACATGGCGAATCCTGGTAAAGAGCATTTGAATGTTGTAAAGAGGGTTCTAAGATACATTCAAGGAACCTCAAATGTTGCATTATGTTATGGGGGATCTGATTTTATTGTCACTAGATATGTTGATTCTGATTATGCAGGTGATCGTGATAATAGCAAATCCACCACAGGCTATGTGTTTGTACTTGCTGGCAGAACTGTAAGCTGGGTTTTAAAACTACAATCAATTGTGGCTAAATCAACAATAGAAGCAGAATATATAGCAGCTACACAAGCTAGTAAAGAAGCGATGTGGTTGAAGATGGTGCTGGAGGAACTCGATCATGAACAAAAGAAGATATCTCTATTTTGTGACAGTCAGAGTGCTTTGCATTTGGCAAGAAATCCAGCCTTTCATTCAAAGACCAAACACATTCGAGTTCAGTATCACTTCGTTCTTGAGAAAGTGGAAGAAGGAACAGTGGATATGCATAAAATTCACACCAAAGACAACTTGGCAAAATTTTTAACAAAAGCAGTCAATACTGACAAATTTTTTTGGTGTCAATCCTCTTGTGGTCTGACGGATATGTAAGCAACATAAAGATGGCAAGATAGAAAAAATAGTGTGAAGATATGATTGTCACTCAATCAAATCTTCAAGTGGGGGATTGTCAAACACCGAAATCAGCAGCCCACGTTTTTGACCAAAAGCAAAAGAGTGAGCTCCACTTTTGAAAAATGCACTAGGTTAGGCACCGAGTTTGGAAATTTCAAAAGATGCGCAGTGTAGTATTAATATTTTATTATGTATAGTGTTTTTTCCAAACACTATAAATAGACTTCAAATCCTTAAAGAAAAAATCATCCTAGAAACAACTCCTCGTATAGAAGAGTGAGAGAGAAAAAATAAAGAGAGAGTATCTCCTTGTTAAAAAAGATTGTAACTCCAGAGTTTTATCCTCATAGTGGATTCTTCTATCATTGCCCATGGACATAGGCAATCAAGTGTCAAACCATGTAAATCTGTGTGTCTATCATTTTATCTCTACTTTTGCTATATTATTGTTGCGACCCTGCTCTATTGGGCCCCGGGTTTGTCCCAACATGTGGGAGGATTTGCCCAACAAGTACTTTGCTGAGCTGGACACTAAACCCAACCGGAATCACCACCATGTCGCCCGCAAGCTTCTTCCTTTAATTACTTCAATTCTGTCTTACTATTTCAATTCCAACGGCTGAGACGAGAGCACGTAAGACTTTCAACATTATCTTCGAAACTACTATCGTCTTTAAAACCATTTTTGCGAAAATCAGTATCGTAACAATGCGAACTCTACACGACTTTATAACAATTGTTAGAATTGAGATTAAGGGATAGAGAGACAATATATTGTACGCTCGCTCTCTAATTATTATGTAACCGGAGATAATTCGAATATCGGTTTTTCTATAGTGTCCATGAGCATTCTATAAAAGAGGAGAGAGATAGAGAGAAATGAATGAGAATAAGATCTCAATGCAAATAAGGGAACCCCATTCTCATTCATTTCTCTCTATCTCTCTCATCTCTTATAGAGTGCCAATGAGCACTCTATAGAAAAACCGTTCGAATATATATCTATTATATAACACAAAAGAAGTCCGGGCCCACAAATCCCAAAAATGAACCAAACACACCCCAAATTTCCCGCCCCATCGTTTTCCTTCCCCCCATTGTACGAAGAAGCGTTGGCAGCAAGCTGCGCAAAAGGACCCTCTCCACTACTACTACAAAAAAAAAAAAAAGTAGTGGAGAATAAACCCCACTCAATCCCCTTCACCTCTCCTCCGATCATCGTCGAGACTCGAGGGCTACGGTCGAACCTCGATCGAGAACAGCATGAGCCAAGAACGTTTAGCCGGTGGAGCGGGCCCAGCCGCCGCCGCCTCCGCCGCCGCGATCGGGATCGATCTCGGGACGACCTACTCCTGCGTCGGGGTCTACCGGCACGGCCGCGTCGAGATCATCGCCAACGACCAGGGCAACAGGACGACGCCGTCCTACGTGGCGTTCACCGACGCAGAGCGGTTCGTCGGCGACGCCGCCAAGAACCAGGCCGCGATGAATCCGGTCAACACCGTCTTCGGTCAGTCTTCAGCGCGCACCCTCATCTCGAATTTTCCTTTTTTTTTTGTGGATATTTTTAGGGTTTTCTGTTATTGGTTCGGTAAAGTTTGCAGCGGTCGTGGTGTAAATTAAGGATGTTTCTGTCGTTCATCAACTCCGATGAACCCATGGCCTGAGCCGGCCGGCGAGCCCAAGAGATCAAAAACCGATGGAATTTCGAGAATTTTAATTCCTAACCTCAGGAGGTTCTTATATATTCTTTGTGAAACTAGTTTTTAGCTGGTGAGATCGATATGTTTACGTTATTAATAGGTTTTCCCCCTAGAAATTAGCCACCTTAAAAATAGGGTAATTATACGGAAACGGCCTTTCAATTTCAATTTATACGCTTTAAAGTAGCTTTTTATTGCAATCAACCACCTCCCAAATTTTCAATAAAAATCCGATAATAATTAAGCCTGGTTCGTGAGTTGTACTTTAACAAGACCTACACAACAAAAAATCAGTCATGTGCTTTGAATGGGGGTTTTTAAGGGTAATTTTAGATTTCTAGTGAAAATTTTGACCAGGAGATTGTGGATCGCAACTAAAACTCACTTTGAAGGTGGTTTATGCATAGATTGAAAATAAAAAGTGATTTTCATATAATTATAAGATAGTTTCTAGGAAAACAAAACCCTTATTAATATCAGTGATCTGATAACAAGAAGGCCAAATTAGTTTCCATATACCCAAAAACAATCCGATTTTCATACATATTTTTTGCATTTCTACTACATCGGCTCTAAATCAAAGGGTTAGTTGCGACTAGACCCCTTGTCCTATCACCCAGTTGCAGATAGATCCCATGTAGTTCTATTTGTGCGGATAGACCCCTTTAGTATTAACCTAAGTGGGGTACGTAGGCCCCCTCACTTAACTTTTTCAACTCTTTTAACAGTAAAGGAAGATTAGCAATTGAGATCTATCCTCACCAATAGAACTACAAGAGGTCTGTCCACCTCAAAACTATTTTTGACTACATATCACCATTTCAGATGCGAAGCGTTTGATAGGCCGGAGATTCAGTGATCCTTCTGTGCAGAATGACATCAAGCTATGGCCATTCAAGGTGATCTCTGGTCCTGGGGACAAGCCTAAGATTGTTGTGCAGTATAAGGGAGAGGAGAAACAGTTTTTCCCAGAAGAAATCTCATCTATGGTGTTAGCGAAGATGCATGAAATTGCAGAGACTTACATAGGCTCCACTGTCAAGGACGCCGTCATCACGGTTCCTGCCTACTTCAACGACTCTCAGCGCCAGGCAACTAAGGATGCTGGTGTAATTGCTGGCCTGAATGTCAAGCGCATCATAAATGAGCCCACTGCTGCCGCTATTGCTTATGGTCTTGAGAAAAAGATGACAGGCGTTGACGAGAGAAATATCCTCATCTTTGACCTTGGCGGTGGCACCTTTGATGTTTCTTGTCTTGCAATTGAAGAGAGCCTCTTTCAGGTGAAGGCCACAGCCGGAGACACCCACCTCGGTGGAGAGGACTTTGACAATAGGATGCTCAACCACTTTGTTCAGGAATTCAAGAGGAAGTGCAATAAAGACATTAGCAGGAACGCCAGAGCTCTCAGGAGGCTAAGGACATCCTGTGAGAGGGCAAAAAGGACTCTTTCCTCGATTACCCAGACGATGATTGAGTGTGATGCTCTCTATGAAGGCATTGATTTCTATGCGAATATCACTCGTGCCAAGTTTGAAGAGCTGAATTTGGATCTGTTTCAAAAGTGTATTGAACCTGTAGAGAAATGTGTGAAAGATGCAGAGATGGACAAGAGCTCAATTCATGAAGTTGTTCTTGTTGGTGGATCGACAAGAATACCTAAGGTTCAGCAGTTGCTCCAGGATTTCTTCAACGGGAAGGAGCTTTGCAAGAGCATTAATCCTGATGAAGCCGTCGCCTACGGTGCTGCTGTTCAAGCTGCGGTTCTGAGTGGAGAAAATGATGAAATTGTACAAGACTTGTTGTTAATGGATGTAACCCCTTTATCACTTGGCATACACACACATGGAGGGGTTGCATCTGTCTTAATCCCACGAAATACCCCAATTCCAACCACAAAGGAGAACGATAACTTTAGTACGACTTCTGATAACCAAACTGGTGTCCTCATCCAAATCTTTGAAGGGGAAAGAAAGATGACCAAGGATAACAATTTGCTCGGCAAGTTTGATCTTAATGGAATTATTCCTGCTCCCAGAGGTGTTCCAAAGATTAATGTGTGCTTTGATATAGATGTCAATGGAATCTTGAATGTCTCCGCTGAAGAGAAGACATCGGGGCAGAAGAACAAGATCACCATTACTAATGACAAGGGAAGGCTGAGCAAAGAGGAGATTGAGAAGATGGTTCTCGTGGCTGAAAGGTTTAAGGCAGAAGATGAAGCGAACAAGAGAAGAGTTGAGGCCAGGAATGCACTGGAGACCTACACGTACCTTTTGAGGAACAAAATGGGGGATGACAAGGTTTCATCCAAGATGGGCTTTGCTGATAAGAGAAGGATCAATAACGCGATCGAGCGAGCGATCAAGTGGCTCGAGGATAATCAGTTGGCTGATACCGAGGAGTTTGAGTGTAAGAAGAAGGAACTTGAGGAGATATCAAACACTATCTTTGTGAAGATGTATAGGGGGTGAAGTTTTATGTGCTGAACTACGTCCTTTCGGTTTAGTTAATCTGCACTAGCCCTTGTTAATTCTGAACTTATTTGCCAAATCGAATGCCCGAACTGGTGCTTGTTATTATTCTGTACGTAATTAATGTAGGTGTTCCACGCTTCAGATTAAACTATTCATGTAATGCTCTATTATACTATTAAAATGAGATGTGGTTTTCGACTCTTCGTGTTAATTGCTTGAGGTTTCGAAGAACACCAATTTCATGTATGCCAGTACTGTAATAAGTGCTGATATATAATAGATCAGGTATTATATTTGTGTTGAGCCCTTTAACTTTATACCTGCACCTAGTTTACATTTTTATTTGTACCTTGGTCTACTTTCATGTGCTAAAAGATACTTTTACAATGCCTTAATGCTAGCATGTAGCACAGACATTTGACATGTACAGCTTATAAAGATACTCAACTTGCAAGTGTTGCTTCTCAACTCCCACTAGACTAAGTTTCCTAATACAAGCACATAACATAACTATTATCCTAGTGCCTTCTCAACTCTACTTATCCTAGTGTACACTCTTTCAAATTATCTTAGAACAGTCCTCAACATCTTTACACTTTACAGTAGTTCTTTGATGCCCTGAAACTAGTTATAATTGCCTTGGGGACCTTTCTCAAATTTCTAAAACTACAGGGGCAATTTTTGTGGATTTTTTTTTTAGAAAAAGGATGGATTACCATAACAGTAATCCATCCAGCTAAATTAACCAAAACCTGGTTGTTACATAATGTGTATCACATTATCCACAGAGTTACTTTTATAATTTTTGAAATCTGTAGGAATGTACATAATGTATACACATTGAAGTCTGAACTTGTTCCTAACAAAGCAGCTTTCTTAGGATCCGTTTGTTTTGATTTTTTTGAAGAGGAAAGCTTGTCAAAACTGTCAATTTTGACAGGCTTTCTTACAAAAACGTCTTTTTTAGATGTGTTTTTGCAAGAAAGCTTGCCAAAACTGACCGTTTTCGTCAGTTTTGACGGCTTTCACACCACTTTCATCTTTAAAAAAATCAAAACAAATCGGGCCCTTAGGGATTAAGCGCAAAAGAGTTCTTCAAAGGCCATAACTGTGAGCTTTAGCTTATTGAGTTGTGCCCCAGACTTCAGTTCTATTTATCTTTATTAATTATTAGCTTCTACCCCCCACAAGATTCCCTCTTCTTTTCTTCCTCTGTCCTTTCTGCCTCTTTCTCGGGTTTCTCTTTATTCTTCTTTTTCTCTTTTTCTTCTTATACCTTTTTTTTTATTCCAGTTCTTTTTTCTTGCTCCTTAAGTAATCAGGAGTAAGGGGAGAACTTTCCACCTCAATTTTACATTACCTTTTCCCTTTAACCTGATCGTGTCGCCTCCACAGCTTCTATTTATCCGCAGTGCACGTGTCCAATGATCTTGCACAGAACCCCTTCTACTTGTTATATTTGCATATCAATATTAAAGTATCTATTTGATGATATTAACTTCTAACATCCTAATCAATATCCGTACACAATATATAGGAAAACTTAGGCACTACACTAATAATCGTTACTGTCGAATATTCAATCTGTACCTGGCCGTGATTATTGATGAGGCATTATCGTAAATATCGGTCGCTCTGTTTAGACTTTTCTCGAAACGCAACTTATTTGCTTGCATGAGCTTTAAACAGCTGGGGTTGGAAGCGTGAAAGTTTACAAATATGTGAATACTATACTAATAATGCTTAATTTGTTCATGTTTTTTGATGGGAAACTCTCATAGTGAAATCCTCACCCATAACAAAACACTTGTGGATTTCAAATCCCATAGTGAAATTCATATCCTAAAATTATAGGATTTGAAACAAACACCCCCTTAGTATATAGTACTTCGTTTAATATATAGTATCTCAATACAAATTCCTCAGAAACCACCTTTATAGACTAAAAGAATGGGGCAAATTTTTTCACCATAAATAGAATGGTTAAAATTCTAGAACTAACTCCTTAAGTCCCTATCCCTCGGCCTACAAAATAAGTCTGGCCAACATTTGGGTACTGAAGAAATTTTCCCAAGCACAATACAACATGAGCAGAGAACCTCGAAGAGCTAGACCGTCGCCAAATTAAAAACACGTCCCCTCGTTTCCTCCAAAAAATAAAAAAAAGGAAGCGTGTCCATTATATAATTAAAAAAAAGCTAAGTGACCCTTAAATAATTATTTATTGTTTCATAATCTTTACATTTAAGTATCCGTAAAAAAATAGCACGTTAATACTTTAAATTGTAAAAAAAAATTAACAATTAATACTCTCTAAGTTGTAAAAAAAAATAGCATAGTTGTACCTTCTGCTAGTTACAAGTGGGAATATATATATTCGTAGGTATATTTCCACGTAATTAGCATATGATATTTTTTGTAATTGTATTGACCATATTTGTTATCATATCTACTGCTATATCTGTCATTTATCATTTCATTAATTTCTATCATAGCGGATTTTTTATCATTGCGGATTTTTTTAACGGCGTTTATCATGTCATGTTCAACCGTGAACAACTTAAGATAATTTTGCCACTTTTTACAACTCAGGGTTTAAAGTGTAAAAAGACGCGAAGCGATAGGTTATTTAAGCGCCATTTAGCTCCCAAAAGAAAAAAAGAAAAAAACCACGTACAAACCGCTCCTCGTCACTTCGTCTTCTACTCTTTAATTGTTTCGAGAATTAATGGGCGGAGGAGATCACGAAGGCGAAGCGGGCCCCGCCGCCGCCGCGGCGATCGGGATCGATCTCGGGACGACGTACTCCTGCGTCGGGGTCTACCGGCGCGGCCGCGTCGAGATCATCGCCAACGACCAGGGCAACAGGACGACGCCGTCCTACGTGGCGTTCACCGACAGCGAGAGGTTCGTCGGCGACGCCGCCAAGAACCAGGCCGCGTTGAATCCGGTCAACACCGTCTTCGGTCAGCCCCTCTCTGATATCCTCATCTCTTTTTGCTTTTTGTCTGCTGTGAAAATAATAATGTACGTATTATTTGTTGCTTGCTCAAGGGTTTTTGTCCTCAGTTAATATATATCTGTGTTGGTTAAGGAAAATGCATTTTTGGATTAGTAGTATTTAACCTATTAAATTCTCATTTTTTTTAGATGATAAAAGCTTTGTTTTTTTGGTTTATATTATACTAGACGACAACATTGCATTGTGCACTGCATATAATCTTGTTTAAATTACGCTAAACCCCCTAGGACTTTTGGGGCTTATCAGTAAAACCCTGATAATTAAATTTCAACATCACACTAAAATTAGTTCAAATTGCCATTTCGTTGTTTATTTGTGCCCCCTGTCCGCTGACAAATAGATCCTTCATGTTTGATTAGTTCGATTACATTTATTTATTTATTTCTTGAAGGAACTTGTCATTTTCCCTCACAACTACAATATAGGCACTTGATACTTTAGTAGACATGAAAAGAATACTGTACATGTTGCTAGTTCCTTGAGGCTTAGAAGGATATATCAGTTTCATGTACACACACACTACTATTATGGAATGTTTTGCCTACAAAATCTTTTTTTTTGTCAATTAATATTAGAATTCCTCACCAACTTAGATTATTCTAGAACAACTTTCTAGAACTTCTTTCTAGTAACATCCTACAAAATATCTACCAAGAAGTTTCTAGGAAGATACAAGTGTATGGCTAGTATTTATTCTTCTAGAAACTTCTTACTAATGTATGGCTAGGATCAATGTTTTAAATATCGGCCGCCATGTCGGACATGGCGGCCGATATTGCGGATTCGGAGCCTAGCCGCCACGAAATTGTTGAATTTAATGCGTATGGCGTTTTTGAGGTCATGTCGGGGACATGTCGGAAAATAGCGGATATATCGGGCGACATTTCGGCCATCAAATATCGGCCAAAATTCAAAAATATCGGTTTCACATTGACATGTTGAAATCATATGATTTGCAATATCTTTCACCTTCTATTTATGTAAAGTTTCACATTGTTTCCTATCCACTACCCATATGGGTGCTTGCTGTAGGTTTTAATTACTTGTTATTGCATGTGTTTTCTTTATAATGTAAGGCTATAAGAACACATGAATTTATTTGTATTAGTTGCACATATACTTCGGTTTTACTAGTTTCTTGTTTGGAGAAATGACATATATATAATAAAAATCCTGCAATTGTTAGTCGATGCAGTTAAGTAGTTTAGAATAGCAATTACGAGTTTAATTTTCAATTTCAGTAGAATTTTCTTTTTGTTCCTACTAGTATAATGCACGCGCTTTGTATGTGAATTTTTTTTTAATCTTTTTCTTTGAGTGTAAAATTATGAAGTGACTTTTATAATAACATAAATTCTTAAATTGAACAATTAATAAATCTTTACATTAATAAATAAAGTTGTGTATAAAAAATTGTATTAGTAATTTTTATATTCTGGATAATTATTATACTTTAATAAGAATTGTCTAAACATATGCAGTTAAGCTGTTCTAGTGTCTATTTGGTTTTCTATGCAAAAGCAAAAACTTGGTGGTTGCTTGTGAAAATGAAGACCCTTCTCATATGTACTTTTTCATATGTTTAGACAATATAATTATCAAGTATGTGAAGATTCCATTTATGATATTATATCAACCTATCCGATATGACAATCCGATATTTTTTTCATGTCGCCCGATATATCCCCGATTTCCGCTATCCGACATGAATTTTGGCCGACCGACATGAACCCGACATCCGATATTTAAAACCTTGGCTAGGATTAACTCTTCTACACACTTAAACAACTATAAATAGGGGTCTTGGGCTCTTATTTGTGCAAGCAAGCAAGAAGTAAGCTTGAAAGCTTGAGTGTGTAGTGTAGGCTTGTGTGAGTGTTCACCAAAATAAAAAGTTGTGTGAAAGTGAGGTGCTCTTGTAAGAGCAAGTATTGTACTCCCTAGTGTTCTATCAATAAAAGTTTCCTTTGTGTAGAGGGTCGTGCTCTTCAAATTTCATCAAAGTGGTATCAGAGAAAGGTTCGATCTAGCCGAGCCAATCGAAGGTGCTCGTGTACGAGATGGCAAACATGATCCAGCCACAGATTCCTAAGCTGATGAAGACCAATTACGACAACTGGAGTATCCAGATGAAAGTCTTGCTCGGCTCGCAAGACTTGTGGGAGCTCGTGGAGAATGGCTACACTGAACCAGAGTCACCTGTAGCAGAAGTAACTCTCACCGCCACACAGAAGAATGAGCTGAAGGAGGTCAGAAAAAGAGACAAAAAAGCTTTGTTCCTAATATTCCAAGGCGTAGATGAATCTGCGTTTGAGAATATTTTTAACGCCTTGTCCTCTAAAGAGGCATAGGAGATTTTACAAAAATCCTATCAAGGTGCGGAAAGAGCCAAAAAGGTACGCCTCCAAGCATTAAGAGTTGAATTTGAAAATTTAAAGATGAAAGCTACAGAATCAATATCAGACTATTTTAGTAGAGTTCAGATAATAACTAATCAAATAAAGAGAAATGGAGAAGCAATTAATGATGTAAGAATTATGGAGAAGATACTTAGGACTTTAGACTCTAAATTCAAATATATTATTCCGGCA
This sequence comes from Asparagus kiusianus, assembly GCA_022839385.1. Lineage (NCBI taxonomy): Eukaryota > Viridiplantae > Streptophyta > Magnoliopsida > Asparagales > Asparagaceae > Asparagus > Asparagus kiusianus. Next base: position 221,473 of record BQKN01000065.1, read on the forward strand.
ATACAAGAGTCTAAAGATCTCTCCGAAGTTTCTATTGATGAGCTGCAAGGTTCTCTGCAAGCTTATGAACAAGATATAAATATCAGTTCAAATCAAGCGGAGAATCTAGAGCAAGCCTTGCGGAGTAAGATGACTATCAAAGAAGATAGTCGAAGAGGACATGGAGGCTACAGAGGCAGGGGCTCCTTTCGAGGTGGCTCAAACTTCCAGCAAGATCGTAGGAGACGGTACCAAGAAGGCCATGAAAATCAAGATCAAAATAGAGATCGAGGACGAGCTCGTGGCACACGAGGAAGAGGACAAAGAAGAAGTTACCAGGAGGATAGATCTCAGCCACAGTGTTACAAATGTAAGAGATACGGCCATCTCAGCTACGAATGTTGAGAGAAATCAAATCAAGTGGCAGAAAGAAGTAACTTTGTAGAAAGGGAGCAGCCAGATACTTCAACAGTCTTGCTGACGTACCAGGAGAGTGAAAGCAAGAATAAAGATATCTGGTATCTGGATTCGGGTGCCAATAACCACATGTGCGGCATCAAGGAGTATTTCACCGAGCCGAACGAGACGGTACAAGGAGATGTCACCTTTGGAGATCAGTCAAAGATTCCAGTGAAAAGCAAGGGCAAGATAATGATCCAGACAAAGACGGGCGAGAATAGGTACATCTCTGACGTCTATTATGTTCCAGCACTACGAAATAATATTTTGAGTCTAGGCCAGCTCCTTGAAAGAGGCTATGATATACATCTAAAAGACCTTGTCCTCACTATCAAGAATAAAAATAAAGTAATTGCAAATGTGAACATGTCTCGAAATAACCTTAAATATTCATACTGACCCTGTCAAGTGCTTAAAGATGATTATGAAGGATGAGTCTTGGCTCTGGCATTTGAGATTCGGGCATCTCGCATTCAGTGGCCTAAATCTTCTGTGGAAGGAGAAAATGGTGAAAGGATTGCCGCAAATCAATCATCTGAACCAGCTATGTGAAGGTTGTATGAAGGGCAAGCAACATAGAAGAAGTTTTGAAGTTGGAAAGTCAAGAAGAGCAACAGAGCTGCTACAATTGGTCCACACAGATATTGCAGGACCATTTGAAGTCGTCTCTCTTGGAGGAAATAGGTACTTTCTCACATTTATTGATGATTATAGCAAAAAAAACTTGGGTTTATTTCCTGAAGAAGAAATCCGAAGCTCTGGAGAAATTCAAAGAATTCAAGGAGATGGTAGAAAAGCAAAGTGGGTACCACATCAAAGTGCTCCGATCAGATCGATGTGGAGAATACACTTCGAAGGCATTCAACAATTTCAACAAGCAGTACGGGATAATTCATCAACTCACTGCCGCCTACACACCACAGTAGAATGGCATAGCAGAACGGAAGAATCGTACCATTCTTGATATGGTCAGAAGCATGTTGAAGAGCAAGTACCTGCCAAAGACTTACTGGGCTGAAGCCGTTGACTGTGCAGTTTACCTCCTCAACCGATGTCCGACAAAGAGCGTCAAGTTCAAGACACCATTGGAGATGTGGAGCAACATCAAGCTAAGTGTCAACCACCTGAAGGTGTTTGTGCGTATTGCATATGCACACATCCCGGAGCAGAAAAGAAAGAAGTTGGACGATCAAGGAGAAAAGTGCATATTCGTTAGGTACGAGAGGAGGACAAAAGCATACAAGTTCTACAATCCAGTTACAAAGAAGATGATCATTTCAAGAGACGTGGACTTCGATGAAGAAGATTATTGGAAATGGACCGATGAAGACAAAAACATTAAAGGTATGTTCTTTGAAGATAATGATGATGCCTTGCAGGAGGTTGGAAGACCAGAACAAAGTCCACCAAATAGTCCAGCTCCATCAACCTCAACATCGACGCCGACATCATCACCATCCAGCTCAAGTGAAGGAAGCTCTTTAGGGGGAGCAACAAGGAGGACGAGAAGTCTAAGAGATCTGTATGACGATACAGAACCAGTCGACATGATGGATGACTACACACAATTCTGCTTGTTTGCAGAATATGATCTGGTTAGGTATAAAGAAGCTGCTCAAGAAGACAAGTGGAGAAAAGCCATGGATGATGAGATTGAGGCAATCAAGAGAAATGACACATGGGAGCTCACCACCTTACCTGAAGGCCATAAACCCATTGGAGTAAAGTGGGTGTACAAGACAAAGACAAATCAAGACGACGGAATCGAGAAGTACAAGGCCAGGCTTGTTACAAAGGGCTATAGTCAGCGAGAAGGAGTTGACTATGAAGAAGTGTTCGCACCAGTCGCGAGGATCGACACCATTCGACTCATTATCGCATTAGCAGCACAAAACCGGTGGAAGATCTATCAGATGGACGTGAAGTCGGTCTTTCTTAATGGCTATCTAGAAGAAGAAGTCTACATCAAGCAACCACCTGCGTACGTGATGAAAAATCAAGAAGACAGGGTCTACAAGCTGAAGAAGGCATTGTATGGACTGAAGCAAGCACCCAGAGCATGGAATGCTAGAATCGATGCATACTTCCAGAAGAACGGATTCCAGCAGAGTCCGTATGAGCACTCTCTCTATACCAAGAAGAAGGATGGAGACATTATGATCGTATGTCTCTACGTGGACGACATGATCTTCACCGGTAACACCAAAAAATGTTCGAGGAGTTCAAGAAGAACATGATCAAGGAGTTCGAGATGACTGACATTGGTAAAACGTCATACTTTCTTGGAGTAGAAGTGTCGCAATCTGAGAGAGGAATCTTCATCTCTCAGAAAAAGTACGCAAAGGAGATCATTCGGAAGTTCAACATGAACAACTGCAAACCAGATGCAACTCCTGTCGAAGTTGGAGTGAAGCTGAGGAGAGACTCACCAGGAATCTCTATTGATCCAACTTTGTATAAGAGCTTAGTCGGAAGCCTACGGTACCTGACCATCACAAGACTCGACATAATGTTTACGGTTGGACTGGTGAGCAGATTCATGGAGGAGCCAAGGCAAGAACACTTCAAGGTGGCCAAGAGGATTCTCAGTGACTATGGGGGAGACTTAGATGAAAGAAAGAATACATCCGGCTACATGTTCAGCATTGGATCAGCAGCCTTTTCTTGGTCATCAAAGAAGCAGTCAGTTGTTGCTTTATCAAGTTGCGAAGCGGAATACATTGCTGCATCTGCAGGTACATGTCAAGCGATATGGCTTAGAAATCTAATGAAGGAGTTGCAACACCAACAAGAAGCACCGACAGAGATTCTCATCGACAACAAATCAGCTATTGCACTTGCCAAAAATTCGGTAGCACATGGACGAAGCAAACACATAGAGACAAGATATCATTTCATCCGACATCAAGTTAAAAGGAAGACCGTGATGCTGACATATTGCAAGTCTGAAGACCACATCGCTGACATCTTCACCAAGCCACTAAAGACAGAAATATTTTTGAAGCTTAAGAAGAAGCTTGGATTTGTGAGAAATGAAAGTTGGTGATGAGGGGGAGTATTAGAATTCCTCACCAACTTAGATTATTCTAGAACAACTTTCTAGAATTTCTTTCTAGTAACATCCTACAAAATATCTACCAAAAAGTTTCTAGGAAGATACAAGTGTATGGCTACTATTTATTCTTCTAGAAACTTCTTATTAATGTATGGCTAGGATTAACTCTTCTACACACTTAAACAACTATAAATAGGGGTCTTGGGCTCTTATTTGTGCAAGCAAGCAAGAAGTAAGCTTGAAAGCTTGAGTGTGTAGTGTAGGCTTGTGTGAGTGTTCACCAAAATAAAAAGTTGTGTGAAAGTGAGGTGCTCTTGTAAGAGCAAGTATTGTACTACCTAGTGTTCTATCAATAAAAGTTTCCTTTGTGTAGAGGGTTGTGTTCTTCAAATTCCATCAATTAATTGGCCGCTACGATTCTAGTTATAAATTTGTCGCTGCCATTTCATGGAGAATATACAGGCGACCATGGATTTACTACGAAGAATACTGCGGTATATTGCAAGAGAACATACGTATGATGTTACTACAGAGGAACGGCATGTCATGTGTACATGTCATACATTTTCTACAATTAACCAGACTTCGATAATTAAATTTCGATAACAGATAATGTATAGTGTTTATGATGGCCAACAGCCTAGTAATTTTTTACCCGTAGCTTACATTTATATTTATAGTATTGGTTTAAATATGTGAGTTCTTATCAGTGGCTCTCCATGGAACTTTTGACGTGCACAACTTAATTGATACCCTTTTCAGATGCTAAGCGTTTGATCGGCAGGAGATTCAGTGATCCTTGCGTGCAGAATGACATGAAGCTGTGGCCATTTATGGTGGTTTCTGGCTCGAGAGACAAGCCGAAGATTGTTGTGGAGTACAAGGGTGAAGAAAAGCGATTTTCCGCAGAAGAAATATCCTCCATGGTTCTGATGAAGATGCGTGAAATTGCAGAGACCTATCTAGGCTCCACCGTCGAGGACGCTGTCATCACGGTTCCTGCATACTTCAGCGACTCTCAGCGCCAGGCAACTAAGGATGCTGGCGCCATTGCTGGCCTCAATGTGAAGCGCATTATAAACGAGCCCACCGCTGCTGCCATTGCTTACGGACTTGAGAAGAAGGATACGAGCATCGACGAGAGGAACATTCTGATCTTTGACCTGGGTGGTGGCACTTTAGATGTTTCTTGTCTCGTAATCGATGATGGTATCTTCCAGGTTAAGGCCACAGCCGGAGACACCCATCTCGGCGGAGAAGATTTCGACCATAGGATGGTGGACCACTTTGTTCAGAAGTTCAAGAAGAGGTACAATAGAGACATCAGCAAGAGCGCCAGAGCTCTTAGGAGGCTGAGGACATCCTGTGAGAGGGCGAAAAGGGCTCTTTCCTCGGCTTACCAAACAATGATCGAGTGTGATGCCCTCTTTGAGGGCATCGACTTCTACGCTAATATTACTCGAGCCAGGTTCGACGAGCTTAACATGGATCTGTTTCAGAAGTGTATTGAGCCTGTGGAGAAGTGTTTGAAGGATGCAAGGATGGAGAAGAGCTCCATTCATGACGTTGTTATTGTTGGTGGATCGACTAGAATCCTAAAAGTTCAGCAGTTGCTGCAGGGTTTCTTCAACGGGAAGGAGCTCTGCAAGAGCATCAACCCCGACGAGGCTGTAGCCTACGGAGCTGCCGTTCAAGCCGCGGTGTTGAGCGGGGACAACGATGAAATGGTAGAGGACTTGCTGCTGATGGATGTCACCCCTTTATCACTTGGAATACATACACTTGGAGGAGTTACCTCGGTCTTGATCCCGCGGAACACCCCAATTCCAGCCACAAAGGAGAACAACTTCACTACCACTGCCGATAACCAAACAAGTGTCCTTATCCAGGTCTTTGAAGGCGAGAGAACGATGACCGAGGACAACAATTTGCTGGGGAAATTTAAGCTCTCTGGCATTCCTCCTGCTCCGAGGGGTATTCCACAGATTAATGTTCGTTTCGATATAGATGTCAACGGGATCTTGAACGTCTCTGCTGAAGACAAGGCGACCGGGCAGAAGAACAAGATCACGATCACCAACGACAGGGGCAGGCTGACCAAGGAGGAGATTGAGGAGATGGTTTTTGAAGCGGAGAGGTTTAAGGCAGAAGACATGGCAAATAAGAAGAGGGTAGAGGCAAGGAACGCACTCGACAGCTACGCATACGGGCTGAAGAGCACTCTCAAGGGTTTGTCGACGATGGCCTCTACCGATAAGAAAATGATCGAGGGAGCGGTGGAGAGGACTATCGAGTGGCTGGACGGTAACCAGTTGGCCGAGACCGAGGAGTTTGAGTATAAGAAGAAGGAACTAGAGGAGATATCCAACCCTATCTTTGTGAAGATGTACAGGGGCTGGTGATGATGCCTCATTCCCTTGATGCATGATGCAATCTTCATCAGTTCATACCCACTGAAGTACGACTTTCACCGGTAGTTGCTAGTCCTGAACTGCTCCGTCAATTTGGATCTCTTCTCATAGAGGGGCCATGATTTAAGACAGTACTTATTTTATTTTCATGTTCTATCCTGCACTCTGGGTGTTTATGCTTCTAAATCAATGGCATCTTCTTTTAGGTTTGAATATATAAATGTATATAGATAGATAGATAGAATAGGAACTCGTTTAAGCTTATGGTTGATGTTTAGATATTTATTGACACCTAATCAACTCG
>BQKN01000065.1:239178-254730 GCA_022839385.1 Asparagus kiusianus
TATATATATATATATATATATGAGAATAATATCTCTCCCAGTGTAGCTCAAACACTTTTCTCATATATATCTTGAGAAAAGTTTTTATTGTGACAGGGATGATGGCTTTCATTCTGAGTCTTATTAACGACGATAAGACTTCCAGCAAGGGTTCGGATTTAGTCCACTGCATTTAGACATTCGAGTGATCATAATCATACTTTTAAGGATAAATTGAATATAACCCCCCAACTAATACCTTTAACCGCAAACAACCCTCTCAATTTTTCCATTAGCACTGAGCTCACAGGAGAGGGGTGTTACCCGCAAATTATCTTTCTAAAAATGACAATACTCAGATGGTAAGTGCTAATAAATAACATAGTGAAAGAGTTGTTTGCAATTTATCCTATTTTGTAAATATGATCATCTGTTATATAATAAACAATTAGCTTTTTTTTAATATTTTTATTAGCCTAGGTATTGCAATAAGCAAGTTGGACAAATTTTCAAAACCAACCTATTTGAAAAACTAATTGTAAAAAACGACCTATTTCAGTTTTATTTGTAAAAACCGACCTGGTTTCAACCTCAGCGCTGAAACCAGGTCGGTTTTTGAAAAAAATTCTTCGAAACTTCACGGGAGTTCAACTCCCGTGAAGTTTTTTTAACTACGAAACTTCACGGGAGTTGAACTCCCGTGAAGTTTCGGAGAATTTTTTTTAAAAACCGACCTGGTTTCAGCGCTGAGGCTGAAACCAGGTCGGTTTTTGCAATTTGTTTTGAATGGGGTTGTTTTTTGAGAATAAAAGTCCAAATAGGTTGGTTTTGAAAATTTGTCCTAAGCAAGTTTGATTTGTATAATAGTTTCGATTATATATGATTTTATTTGGTGGGGTTTGCATTAAAATGGATCCTACAAACTTAAAATCCTAAGTTATTATTAAATACATTGTTTATTGTTTATTTTCTATTTTTCACCGTAGGATATGCGCATCAAATAAGATCTCCTAAAATTATCCAAACATCATGGCGTTTTTCTTTATAAGTGTTTTTAAACACCATGACAATCTTTTTTGACCAAAAATAGTTTGACTTTTTATAACATTAATATTAAACATATTATTAATAGATTAATTATTAATTATCATGTAATCTATTTTAACTACTATATTATAATATTATATATAATTAACATATTATAATATTATATAACTAATAGATTATAATATTATATATTGTACACATTTATAATGTATATTACATCATAATACTTAAATATTATTTTTAAATATTAATATATTAAATTATTAATATATACATATATAGTATATAATATTATAATATATATTTTTTAAGTATTACGATATAATAATATATAATATTATATTATATTTAATTATTTTTATCTAAATATGCTATTGTTATTAATATATTAATACAATTTCTTTTTATAATATTATTATATTATGATATTTTTATTATATTAATATTTGTTATAATATACGTAATTATCATTAATAAGTTATTTACTTTATAATATATAATTATTTCCCCATTATTTTATAATGTAATGTATTATTATTTTTTTATAAAATATATTATTATATTATCTTAGTTATAACGTTATATGTATTATTAATTAATGGTATCAAACATAGTATTGATACATTAGGAATATAATATTATAATGTAATTTATTTACCTAATATAATATAATTTAATATTATATTATATTATAGATTGTAACAAATAGAATATATTTTCATTTTATTACTATATTTTTATTTATATATCTAATTTATTATTATTTAATATTAATATAATATATATAATAGTATTTAAAATATAATTATTATATTATAATAATTGTAATATTATATGTATTATTCATTAATGGTATTAAACATAATATTGATATATTTGGAAACTAATGTTATAATGTAACATATTAAATAATATAATTTAATACTATATTATATTCTTTTTTTGTAATGAATATATTATATTAGATATATTATTAATACACTATGTTAGACATTACATTAATACCCTTAAAACTCAAAACGCGAATACCAAACTTGAAACACCTATTTGATGTTTTGAAATAATGTTATGCTTTTACTTTTAATATTATACCCAAAAAAACGCTATAGTTTCCAAACACGTGGTATTTTGCCTAAATAAAGCGAGCGTTGCGAGTTCAGTGCATTAGGGGTTGTTTGGTTGTATGTTTTTACCATATAAAAGGATGAAAAGTGTAAAAAAGTGGGTTCTAATGTCAGCTTTCATCACTTTACATTGTTTGTTTACATTTTCTTTTACATGAAAAGCTTATAACTTTTGATGAGGTGTCACCGAAAGCAAAATCACCAAAATTAGGAGTGATTTTGTTGGAAAGTTGACACAATGTCATAAATGTGTCCAAAAAAATAATTAAAAGATCAAAACCTTGTAGAAAGTGATGAGGTGGATAACCACTTTCTATTTTGTGTCATAAATACTCTAGTTTATATTATACTATCCAAACAATGTAATATTATTATTTTAGGATCATAAAGATTTCTAACCAAACAATGTAAACATTCAAATAAAAAATTCATAAATACTCTAGTTTATTGAAGTCATCCAAACAGCCCCCCATCCACTAACTGTCCACGTGTGTAGTAACGCGAAATATAGGTCTCGGAATCAACGAAAAGAACTCCGACACGTTGTGCCTTCAGATTCCCAGCTTAGTACGGAAGTAAGCAAGGGTCAATACAGTGTAGACAAAGGCAGAAAGACACGCGTCTTTTATTTACTGGAGGTACCACGATAACAGTGCTACACATGCGGATCATTATACGGACCATTTTGTTACTACTGATGCATTGGATCTCACCCCAGAAGAAACGGCGAGTTGGCTTTTCTATGGATGGGCCGCGGTTTTTTTATGCAGATTAGTACTTACAGAAACGTAAATTTCAAGACGACACGTAAAAGATTTTGAAATAAAATTGTCTCTATTTGATTATAGTAATGTAGGAAGTTAGGGGCCGTTTGGTTCATGGAAAGGGCATTGGGCTTTGGGCAGAAAGCCTGTTAAAACTGGCACTTTGGTAGGCTTTCTGCCCAAAGCCCAATGCCCTTCCCATGAACCAAACGGACCCTTAGTGAACTGTTGGTCAATGAAGGGAGGAAAGGCGATTTTGCTTCCACGTCATCTAAGGGCATGTTCGTTTCGTTTCCCAAAAAAATCTAAAACCCACTTTTCTTCACTTTTTCACTTTCCCCCATTTTTTTAACCCATTTTCCTTCACTTTCCTCCAATAATATTATGACAACTCATCTCATCACATCTCATTTCTTACTTTTAAAAATAAACTAAACATAAGAAATGAGTCACATCAATCAACTCATCTAACTCACCTCACCCAACTTTCCTTCATTTTTTATCATCTTTAAAAATTACTTACATCATCCAATAATATTGTGACAACTCGTCACATCTCATTAAAATTTTCTTTCATCCATTTCCTCCAAAAAAACAAGGAAATTGATTTTCCTAAGTATGGATCACATCATCCAATAATATAATGACAACTCATTTTCTCTCATTTATTTTCTTAGTTTTAAGAATGAACCAAACACAAAAAAGAACAAAAAATAAAGAAAGTGGAGGAAAACATCAAAAATTACTCATCTCATCCAATAATATGGTGACAACTCATTTTCTCCCTCATTTTCTTTCCGAATTTTGACGAACCAAACATAAAAAAGTAGAGAAAAATATCAAAATTCATTTTTTCCCCACTTTTTGTAATTTTTTGCGAAACAAACAGGCCCTAATAAGGAAAATCAGTACAATAATCCATGAGATCATCATGATTCACTAACCCCAATGATGAGTTAATTACGGCACACAGGTGACTAGTGAGTAGTTTTCTTCCACAAAGCAGGAGGAGATGCTTAACTAAAGTAATTATAATTAGAAGAATAATTTGCGGAGAATCACCCTCTGTCAAAATCTACTATATATTGTGTGAAAATTCTGAAGTTACGAGTCAAAACCCGGACTCACGGAGCGAGATCTTAGAAATTTACAAGAAGAAAAATTCTCTAACGCCTCGTTTGGTGCATGGGAATGAAGTCAAGTGAGAGTGGAATGAAAGAAGGAATGGAATGGAATGTATGTGAGAATGGAATGGTCATTCCCATTCTCTTGTTTGGGTGCGTTTGTAGAATGAAGCTAGAATAAAATGTTAGACCCTAGAGGGGGGGTGATTAGGGTCTTATGCTAATCTAATCTGATTAAATGCCAATTAAAATTACTTAACAAATATATTCTTGCAAGATAGATATACAAAGAGTTATGTGCAAGAATATGCAATATACACAAGGTGATATTTCCTATATGATAGAAATACAATATGATATATGTAAGGATATAAAATTAACACAAGGGAGAATTAATCATAAACTAGATAGAGGGAAAAAACAACAATGAGCAATTGACAAAGGCAATACGAATAATAAGCACGAATGTAAAAGTACGCCAATGCAATCACAAACAAAACGATATGTTTACGAGGTTCGTTCCCACGACCTACGTCCCCGCTCCTCACCTCGAGGAGATCTCCACTATCACCACCGGGTTTTCTACGTTCACCCGAACAACGTTTACACCTCACAATACAATCACTATGTAATCACACCTCACACACTAAGTGTTGGTCCTAGCCCGTGTCCTCCTCCTCAAGTGCTCGGTTACAACCTCTCTCTAGGCACGTCAACCGACGCCACTCCTCTTGGATTCGACCCCGTCTCTCACCACACACTTCTCTCGGTGTACAAGTGTATTACAAGTGAATCCTCACAATTAAGCACAATATGACAAATGATTGTTCTCTCTAACAAGGTGAGAACTCAATTAAGCACAACTCTTAGTCACAAACCCACAACCCCAAATTATACTATGAATGTAAATACAATAAGCTCAAAAGGTTGTGTGTGAACAAAGAGATATAAATCAAAACTAAACTCAATGTAGTTCTAGCTAAATAACAATGATAATCAAAAATATAAAATAGCTAGAAATAGAGTTTAGAAAACTTCTCAATATATCAAGAGTTGGAGGGAGAATAGTTGAATGCCCAAACACCAATAGATGATCTCCTCAAGCTCTTGTAGAATTGAATCACAAAACCGAAACACTCAAATGCTTAAAAGCTTCTTAAAACAAACTTAAACAAACACTAAACAAGTTTAAACCCTTGTTAAAATCTTTTAAACCATTCTCTTGATTGACCTGAAAAGACATCAGCAATGGGGTATATATACCCACTAGAAATCTCAGCCAAAAACACCCAAGAGAAAGACAAAAAGACCCAGAGAAAATCGGCTCAGAAAAGAGCCGTTAGAAAGCAACGGTCACATAGTCGGTCGACCGGAAATTATATCGGTCGACCGCTATCCAGGTCGAAAACGAGAAAAACAAGCTGGAACTTCTTCGGTCGACCGACGGAATTTTCGGTCGACCGATGGGAGCTTTCAGTCGACCGTACCGGTCGACCGACAGACTCTCTGTCGCCCAGTGAACACATGAATTCAGGATCGGTCGACCGGTGCGGTCGACCGAAATCTGATACACTTAAAACAGGTTTTTAAAGTTATTTTTGAGACTTTTGAAGATGTGTTAAAAATAACAAATGAAGTCCAAAAATAATAAAACTTTGGCAAATGTATATAAACATGAAAACGAACATGTTACAAAAAGAATTTTCCAAATTGCATTTCTCATTTATGAAAAATCATCATTTTGCAAAATGGTTCAAAATACGAAAACAAAACAAACATGTTTTTAACATTTGACATAAACCATGTTTTGAAACTTTGTAAAATAATTTTATAGACTTGATAAAAAGTATAAACTATAGTTGTTAAGTCTATAAGCCATATAAACCAAAAACACAATATTTTTCAAAATACAATAGAATATGAAACATATAAAAGTATATATGAAGATATATATTATTTCATATCTATATAGCTAAACCAAAACATATATGTATATATATAACTATATATATACAAAAACCAAAACGTGTATGTGTGTATATAATTGAGCTTAAAGTACTAACACGCATAATATAAAACTTAAACTAAATTACCCAAGCTAGATGATCTTCAACGAAGCTCTATCTTGGTACACTTGCGGATGAAGTGGGATCTTGGATCTTTAACTTGAATGCATAAGCTTCACCGACATTCCGCCAACCTCCATATTGATATGATCGTTGAAGCGCAATCCATCCAACCTCCAACTATGTTGTTTGTCTACAATAAATACGAAAACACAAATACTAGACAAACAACATTAGTGGTAAATTGTTTGTTAAACATCATCAAAACAAGAAGGCCAACATGAAAATCTAATTCACATTCCCATGTTTGGTATCACCAGTTCACAAGTAAGAATAAAATCTCATTTTCTAATAATGCCCTTATAACAACATAGATTTTTAATAAGATAAAAATAAACAGTAATTATAATAACTAAATAAATTTATTTATGCATATGTTATATTAATCTAGGTATGTGTTATACTAATGCGCATGTTATCGATCATGTGTATGTTTCGTTTATATTTTTTAAACAATTCTCACTATTTGTGCATATGTTATATTAATCTAGGTATGTGTTATAATAATACCCTTATACCTCTATATATAGTCTAGGCATGATATGGTTTTGATAATTTTAATATTTTGGCCAATTTCTTAGCGAGTGTTTCCTCTTTTCATAAATATTGGGTCAAATATTTTTCACTCAAAAGTTAGATTTATTGTTGTGCATGAACCACAATCAAACATGTACACAATGGTACATATAGTTCTCTATGGTGCGAAAATAATAGCAAAAGTTTAAAAAGAATATAATATACTGGTGAAAATAATAGACTTTAAACATTGGTGAATAAACAAAAAAAATTGATTGACCCAAAAAAATATTGACATGAAAGAATTTCAATCGGCAAATAATATATAGTTTCAGTTGTATTTGTTTTTATATTAAATTGTGTTGCTCCTATGTTGAGCAATTGTGATATAATAGGCTAATGAAATATGTACAGCTAGTTTTAATATGCTACTGAAATATGTACCACTAGTTTTAATCCCTACCTCGCAAAAAATTCATATTGTTCGAATATAATTAGTAGCTGAGAGAAAATAAGAATACGTAGTTAAAAGCCATGATTTGTAAATCAATTCTTATTATTAATAGGGGTATAATTGAAAATAGAAATGTTAGGGACACACCCACAACCACAATCCCAACCACACATCTACTCTCTCTATAGTGCACTGGGACCCACATGAAATTTTATTTTTAAAATTTCATGTGGGTCCCAATGCACTATAGAGAGAGTAGAGGTGTGATTTGGATTGTGGTTGAGGGTGTGTACCTAACACCCCTCAATTGAAAAAAAAAACTAACTAATTTGATTCTCCCCTTGAATAGGCATGATCATTCCCTATCTTCTCACTTGGAATGCCCATTCTCACAAAAAGTGGGAATGACCATTTCATGGGAATGATCATTCCAACATCTAAAAACAAGTTTTGTTTGGTATGAGAGAATGAGAAGTGAGAATGGCATTCCATTCCACCTCATTCCCGCGTACCAAACGGGGCCTAAGGACCCAAAATATGGGACAAATAGGGGGACAAGTGCGGTGTTCCCCTCCTATTGGAGAATGAGTTGGCCATTATTAATGATGGCCAACTCATTATCCAATAGGAGGGGGACACCATACTTGTCCCCTCTATTGGTCTCATATTTTGGGTCCCTATAGCAAAGCTCTTACAAGAACTGAGATTCAATTTTGGATTTCTACCGTACCACGTCAACAGATTCTGACACCACACCAAACTTCGAAAATTGTATTAAAAAATTGAGTGTTGTAATTTTACACTCTTTAACTCCCTCGTATGAAACCTGTCGCCCATCAACTTGTTTGTTAGCGCTTATCATTCCTTAATTCTTGGAAAAGAGGATGATATTTGTAATTTATCCTGCTCAAAATGTTAGGGACTCGGGGGGGCATAAGTGCTAACTGAACGTGTGAATGAGAGGATTATCTACAATTTATAATGTTCAAAATACAACTTGCTTAATAACTAGGTGTGATAAAGAGGAAATATGAGCTAGGGAAGGGATTTGTTTCTAGCATTAGTTTTATCATAACTGAAACCTATCAAAACCTAGACTTGAAATGAACACCTACTATGTATAGATAAAAGTTATCTTAAAGAATAATGCAGCCTGAGCCTCTTAAGAATATGACATTAATTAAGTGGCATCTTTCGTATCTATTCGGTTAAATTTCAGGATCAAGGGAAAATGACTGCTCATCTCCTAGTTTAACAAACTTTCCATCAAGCTTCAACCTTAACTAGATTACTACTTGTAAATTAGTAATTAAGGCAATAAATAATACTGTTGTGAGTTCACTTTTCATCATCTACAATGTGGAATCAGACAAATACTTAAAAAGACAATTATAGTAGCAAGGGATCAACGATGCCTGCTTAATGTCAAGCATAGCAGACCGACACGCGCAATGCACGTGTATGTCTTGTGTGCACTGGCATAGCTTAAAGATCCAGCCAAAGATGAGAGTCACTTCGCTTCCAATTTCAAATAATGGAGAAAGGATTACATAGGATAAATTCATATAAGTTTGAAGATTGCATATCCAGGAAAGAAGAAGAAAATTTTGCAGGGTTAGCATGTTAGCAATCTCCAAAGAATTCAGCAAAATTTTACACGTTAGATAAATATACCAAAATTATTTTTGCAACTATAATGATGAAACATGATGAAAACAAGCTAAAGAGTGAAAGCCCATAAATCTGATCAAAACTAGCATCACAAGAAAATAAGCCATTCAGAGACTGTGAAAGAAATAAGAGCATTCATTGTTCAGTGTCAGCACTGGCAGCACTTCGATCCACACTCAAATCAATTTCCTACAACAAAAACAAATACAACATTGAGGAATTTAATAAAAAAGATATGGTAATTTTCAACGAAATAAAATAGTCTATTTAACATAAAATACATCAAAGAATTTTTTTTTTTTCACCTTCCCAGTTATCCTAGTGTTCATGGAGAGCACATCTTTCACTGCAGACTCAAAATGTGTCGCTGCATCGTAACACTGCGATAAAGTTATATCATATCAAGACTAGTATATGCAACACTTTATAACATTTGCTGAACCTAACTAGAATTCAAATGTTTTCATTCAGACATACGGTAGGTATGAAGCAGTTATCCTCTTCGTGATTATTTATCCGTTCATATCTGTCATAGGTATCGAAAAATATCTCATCTACAGCTCCAATCAGATCAATTTCAGGTTTAGTTCAACCTCAGGGTTGTCAGTCTCAGCTTCAGTTGAAACAAAAGCCATGTATTTTCCTTGCGGGGCTACATTGTAAGCATAAGAGCAGCAGAATACATACGTGTAATACGAAGAAATCATAAATAAAAAAATAGTCATCATAAACATTAATAATGTTTTTTCATTTTTTTTATCTGTCGGAAAAATTTACATGTCTATCCAAGCTGTTTTTGTGGAATAACAATCTGCACCGAGTGTGAATCATTTATGTCTGGGATTGGATGGCTCATTATGCAAATTGCAAGAGATACTATTCCGACCTTTTGAACCTGTCACAATTGTAAATTTCATTTTACAAGTTTTTCGTCAAGCAAAAATTAACAATGAATTGTTTGTATCTAACATTGCAAGTTTGTAACTTTTTTCAAATATTTACCTTGCCAGGTATATATGAAGGATCACAGACTACTTTTTTGCACTTTGCGGTTTCCCCCTCAGAAGTTACACCATAAGCTTTTCCATTTTCATCAAACTCTGCCTGTCACCCAAAACATTACACATTGGTCATATTCTACAATTTGAAGATTTTATATAAAAAAATTCAGGAGTAATTCAAAGTTTGGGCAGTCTTAAATTTAAAGAAATTGCTGAGTTCTTTTGGTTTTACCTTGCATTCTGGTTTATGGAGCATGTAGGTTCAACCATAAACAGCACTTAACCTGGCAAAACCCTACAAATGATGAACGACTTCATGCATCATCATTCATAACCTTTTGGAAATTCAACCAACACTTTATGGTAATTCATGAGAAAAACTGAGGAAGTTCTCCTAATCCATAAAGAGGGTAAATGTATGGAGATCCTCCCTTGAAAACGTAGCAGTGATTCCGCATAAAGCTAACCGAAACAAGTACAAAATATCATGAGCATTCTGAAAAAAAAAATTAACAAAATAGAAATAAAAACATCAATAGACCTCAATTCCTGACTTGGTTTATTATCATAACAGATCCTTGGAAGCTGATATATCTTCGTCTCTAAAAGTCCCCTGAGCCCTCAGTGCACCGGTATTTATAGAATCAAGTATCTTCATTCTTTCTACAGTCTCCATTGCAGGCCGATCCAAGTAACTATCATCGTTATGAAGCCCCATCGCATTGCCAACAAAATCAATCGTGTTGTCATCTAACCCATACTTCCCACATAACAGAGAAACATAAAATGAGTGCCGACCAGAATATATGACAAAGAACAATATCCAATAATTATTGAAATTATCATAGATAGTATGTATTAGACAGGTCTAAAGCAATAAAAAATTTGTGATCAAATATTCTTACGAGATTACTTCTCTCGTTTTTTACTTTGTTGAGGTCCAATACTTCATGGGATTTTTGGATCATTAATTTTCATCATAATCTCGCACATAAATGAAGAATTTTCGTACGCGGCGTTTCTCAAATATCCCCATCAACGCGTTGATGTCAATGCTTCCACATCAGTTGCTGGTACTTTGTATATCTGACATGTTATAGTAGAACATAAACATACATAAATGACCAGAATCAAGATGCACAGATAGTAAAAACTATATACACATATATATCGCATACCTTCCCTTTATCGTACGCGAAACTACCCTCCACAGCTTTGAAATTCAAGTACTTGGTAACGTTAGTGTGTACAAGAACACGGACAAGGGCCCGATTAATTAGCCACCATGAACCGCAGAATGAATAATTGTGGATATAAACTACAGAAATGGAAACAAAATGTCCATAACCAGAGAACAGGATCACAAACAGAGTATCATGACCGTCTAGATCATGCCGAGTTTAGTACAATCGTGGTATAAGAAATGGCCATAGACGGCACGAAAACTGTGTTGAATATAGTATTTACTAGTATTTTATCTTCGTAGGACTTTTCTTGCTTGGACCGAGATCTTCGGGAGGCTTATCGATCTCGCCCCTGAATCGCTTCCAGAGCTGCTGTTGACGCAGCGCGGAAGTTGTAACATCGGAATCCACTAAGGGTGTTCTCTGAATCCACAAAGAACGATCTTCGAATCCACGAAGAGCTTCGAATCCACGAAGAAATATTAAGGAAAAACGAAATTTTTATTAATCAAAGTTATGCCTCTAGGGCTTACAAGACTCTTCTTAAATAGAAAAGGAAACAAGACTCCTACAAGGACTCTAATTCCTACAAGGACTCTGAACTTACCAAAAATAGTAAAGAATTCCTAAAACATTAAAACTCCTAAAAAAAGACTCATTATGAATAGGAAAGTCCACCGGTCAAATCTGAGATCAAATCGGATTTGTTTCCTAAACAAAACAGACTCCTAAATTATTACTAAAAATAGTAAAAACGGACAAAATTGTAATTATCTCTCAAACCGTAAGGAATTTAGCGAATCTGAGAACGCAAACCGAACCCAGAGGGGTGGGTTAGGATGGCTCCGTCTCGTCGAGATAGTCAATTTTCATATATAATTCGTCCAATTCCGACGTACGGTTTGAAAGTTACGGCCATTTCTTCGAAACATGTTATTTTCTTCGACCAGGCCCGCATTTGGGCTTGCGACTGTCCCACTTTGACATAAACATATCTGCTGTGTGTTCTACATCAGCCGTGCATGAGAAAAACATGGGGGTTATATAGAAAAACATTGTGAATTTAACAAATTAAAATTAGAGTGAAAAGAAAAAGGAAAAAGGAAACAAAGACAACAATCAAGAATACCTGAATGAGGGTGAGTGATGTTGACTCTCCTCCATGTGAAGGACCTGCAATTATCAAAACATTAAATATCACGACATTACTGTAAATAGAAACCCTGCGGTCTTTTCCTAGACGTTCTTATTCCACTAAAATATAGTATAAATATTTCTGGTTCTGTCAGTATGTCATCTCTCTTAGACTTTTTAGGGTCAGCTACACGAATCGTATTTCATCTCAATAAAAATTATACTTGCCACAAGAAAACTAGTCGTATATATTCAATGTGCATCGAGTGATCAATCTTAAAATTGCAATAAACCCAAGGAATACTTCTACCATCAAAATTAACGACGTGTCACTTAACAAATAACTGTAAGTATGAAATCAAAGAGTGATTAAGCTCGTTGCCAAATGAATGCGTTCACCTTCACTCCGTACACAGAGAGGAGGCCGCTGAGGATGCATTCGGTGCCGTGAGCGATGACGTCATACTCCCAATTGACACGTGTCATCACCTCCCGCCCAATTCGGATTCAAAACCAGGATTATCGGATCCCAGAAAGGAAACCCATGACTGAATTCTAATCGTATTTTATTAGATTAGTGATTGCGTAAGTTTCCATTTTTTTTGTCTCTTTTTTTCCCCTTTTTGGGTGTCAAATCGAGTCCTACACACAGTCGTACGCCCAATTGCTTTTGTCAGATTTAAGATGACGGGGCGTCGGTGTGGCAATCGGATTGAATTAGTTGGGTGCGCGTATCAAATCCGAAATCCACTTTTTTTTTTTTCATCAGTTATTTGTATCTGTGACATTGACATCACGTGATGCCAATCTACTGCAGAGAAATTTTCTAACATGTTGATGTATTACATAATACATATCTAATAACCTCAACAACCACATCTAGAAACGCAAACGGTCTGAGCGTGTAATATTGGCTAGTTAATTTTGGCGGCGCCTCGAATCGAAATGTTGTTTTTTAGAAGGCTTCAAACTTACATCGTGTCAATTTATTACAACATCATACATTTACAATAACTCGATCAGAGCAGCGAGCTACACAGTATCCGATTAGCCGTCACGGGACGCAACTAGATTACTACGTTATTGATACCTTTATTTACATCTTCTTGTTTTTACTGTTTATAGCTCACTAGAATTAGCACATGATGCTACTAAAAAGGAAAAAATTGTAAAATTTGTCGATGCGGGTCCTGGACGTATTCATGATAGTTTACGGAGTGACACCACCAAGACCAAAATCCCGGGTTCGCTCCCGCTCAAACCGCGACGTATTCGCGTTGACAAAAAGTAATCTACACGATCGCAACCACCAATTAACTGCTGGGTGTCACTGCTGGGCCTCGGCCCGCATCCCCGCCGCATCAGCCGCCGGGCATCGCTGCAGCGGCGGCAGTGCCGTAACGGCGCGGCGGCACAGCGGGCAAGTCGAGTGCGAGTACAGCCACATGTCGATGCACGGCGCGTGGAACGTGTGCGTGCACCCGGGCAGCTGCCTCAGCTCCTCCCCCTCGACAAACCCCGTCAAACAAACCGAACAGCGCTCGTCCGTGCCGGGTGCGCGGTCCTTCGTGTACTTGGTCACCGGAATCCGGTCCTCGATCCGACCGCGGGGTGCGGCGATCCTTGGACTGACGATTGGTCGGCGACGGTGGCAGGCGAACGTGGCGATGTTTGAGGCGACGAGCATGAGGATGACCAGGGCGACGGCTACGACCATGTAGCAGTAGTAGTCCGGTGAAGGTGGCGGCGGCGGTGGAGGAGGAAGATGAGAAGACGACATTCTGTGGGGGGTTGATTGAAAGGGAAAATACTACTATATATGAAGATTTCTCTATTATAAATAATGTGACAAAACTAGAGTCTGATGATAATTGTTGCTGCGGTTTTTGCAAGTAGTTTAGGTATAGTGACATTGATTTGTGACTGTTTTGTTTTTCATCAATTAGATTTCACTACGTACGCTGATGATGAACCCGAGTATTAGTTATCCTCAGATTAGGTCAACTGATCAAGGGGTTTTAGGGAAACCACTCCTAAATTATGCCTAATTTCACGTTTTCACTCTACGAGTTTCAAGAAGATATCACTCTTATATATCTTTATTATTACAACATAATAATGCTAATACCCAGTTCCATTCCATTTTCCATCTAAAAATGTACAGTTTTTACAGATTTATCCATACATGCTGAACTCAGGATGGTGGTGTTAACTTGTTGTAGGCATAACATGCGTATGAGTAAGTTAATATGTCGAAAAAAAAAAAACTTTTTTGGACTAAAAATTTGAAGGGAAATAAGTATGGGCTAATATGTTAACAAAATGGCACATAAGGGTGCCATGTTGAAACACGGATAATTTAAGGGAATAATTTAAGGGGTGATTCCCTAAAAAACAAAAAACAAAAAAGTAAATCTTTATCGCTCGACCTTGTGTTGGGATTTTGTGAGGTTTAGTTAGGCCAAGATTGTTGATTACGCATTTTGGTGAAAAGGACTACATGGCGTTTTCAAAGATTGAAGATTACATGTGGTATCTAATTTATTAATGTGATAACGACTTCGTCGTTTTAGTGTTCTAGCGGCTACTTGCATGCTACTCTAAGTTAATTAGCTGTTTCATTAGACCGTAACTTGCATCAGTTGTTAAAAACGCGAAGAAAAATAAGACGTGCACAAGAGGAGGCTAATCGGTCAACTGATTGGGTCTGCTTAGTCGACTGATTCGACCGCAAGGAAATTACAGGAGTTTCAGGTCGGTCGACTGATCGAGCATGATCAGTCGACCGACAACATGCACGTTACAGGGTCCGAAATTGGTGTTCCGACCGGTCGACTGATGAACCCTCATCAGTCGACCGATGCACATTGATCAGTTGATTGATGAGGGATCATCAGTCGACCGCTGTCGGGTTACTGTGCCTGATTCGGTTTCCTAGTTGGTTTTGGCTTGGGTTTTGATATAAAAAGAAATATGTTTTCTAGGGTTTCTTAATCAGAGAAAGAGATTGTTTTGAGTATTTTGAGAGGGAGATTATTGTGAGGGAGAGAGAGATATTTGGTTAGGGTTATTTTGAGAGTTTGTGTGAGTTGTAACCCGTTGTTTTCTCCTCCATATAGTGAAATCTCTCCATCCTCTTCCTGTGAACGTAGGCAATTTGCCGAACCACGTAAATATCTGTGTTTTTGTGTGATTTTGGTTGTTCTTTTGTGAATTGTACTTGTTAGTTGTTCTCCTCTCATTGCTAATGACTCGTTTAGTTTGTGCGCACGCTTCCGTCGTCGCACAACATTAGTTAGGCAATTTATTTGCTTACATAAACATGAGGATTGTGTATAATGACAGGATTAATAACTTTGGATTTTTTAGGGAACAAGAACAATATTGTTAGAATATATATATATATATATATATATATATATATATAT
>BQKN01000065.1:264730-275878 GCA_022839385.1 Asparagus kiusianus
GGAAAGCTGCCACATTGGCAGCTTTCCACCCCCCTCCCCATGCAAAAAACTTCAAACAAACGCCCCCTAAGAGGAGATTTCTTCCTTGACGCCTATGTGCACAATCCTCACCATTCTCATAAAGCAGGAGAGAGAGTGTGTGAGTTTGTGGGGATTTGTGCGTACTTTATGAGGATGGTAAGATTGTGTCACATGGACGACAAGGAGGGAAATCTCTTCTTATGACAAGGATACCCATTAAAATCGCTGAGGTGGGGTTTTTTTTTAGACAATTCCTACAGTTGAGCAGGTTTTTTTTTTGCTAAAATTAACCGTTATATATGATCTGCCCCATCTTTGAGAGATCTAAACCGTTGATCGGCAATCATCATCCTCACAGTGATTGCAAAGATCTAATCATTGGATACTTCCGGTGAGATAAAAATAAGAAGGAGCCGAACAATTTGAGCAGAGCTCAGAGCCTCTTTTTGACCGACCGACCGTACATATACGTTCCGTATACGTATATACCCAATTAAATCGGAAAATACAATTAAAACAGAAGGTAGACGCCGTCACTGTTAAGTAACGGCAGATTGGGTGGCATCCAGGGGAGGGCTTTACCAACTGACGGTCCCTTTAACAGATCCGTTTGCTTCCTTCTCTTCTTCTTTTTCCTTCGATCTTTTTCTTTTTAAGGAAAAAAAAGGGGAATTTTTCCCCCCCCGTTCCTCTGATCTCGTGGATTCAGAACCCTAACTCACTTCTGCCGTCTAATTGAGGTAACAATCTAAAGGAAACCCTCTTTTGATTTCTAGGGTTAGGGATTCCGATTCATTCGCCCCCCTTCTTTTTGACTGATGGATTCTATCCCATGACTCCGTTTTAGTTTCAAAATCGACCATGGTTCCTTCTATTTTGACATAAAGATCGTGTTTTGAATCATTTTTTTTATGATCATTTGGGATTTGGGCTTCTGGGTGCTTTTCAATTTGTAGAATTTTGCCCTTTTCAGAGTTTTAGTTCTAGGGTTCGGGGTTTCTGGGTGTCTTTAGTTTGCAGAGAATTTTCATTGCAATCTATGGGATCTGTTGGTTTCTGCTTGATTGCTGGTTCTAGGGTTTGTGCTATCTAGATAAAAGGGAGCAAAATCCTAATTTTGAGACAATTTTATTAACTTAATTGGGTTAGAGTGGGGGTTCACTTCAAAATTTGGAGATCTAGAGTTTAGTCTTTATGGAATGGATTTGTGAGGGTTTCCTTTGGGATGCGTTCATTGACTGCGGGGGAATTCGAAACCCTCCGGATAGATAGCACCACTAAATTGGAGGAGGAGGAGGAGAAATAATACAAGTAGGGAGAGAAAAAAGAAAAAAAAGAAGGAAAATTTTCGATTTGTAGAACAAAATAGAGAAAACTAAAGCAATGGGTGAATCCCTATTAACCTCTTTGTCCATGGAGAACCACCACCACCCGTCAACCCTCCTCTCCATGGACCCGACCGGAGGCCCTAACAACCAGTCAAACTCCCACGATGACTCTGATCGTGAGCTGATGATGGCTCTCTCCGGCCCTCCCGATATAAACCTCCCGCTCTCGGTCGAACACTCCCCTCCTCCTCAACACCCTTGGAACCCAGCTGAAATCCTAGATATCGGGCCTGCGGGCCCACAAATCTTCGATGCCGAGGCCACCGCCCTTATTTTGCCTCATAAGGCCGGTGCCCGTAAGTGCGCGAAGCGAGGAGACTCCATTTGGGGGGCTTGGTTCTTCTTCAACTTCTACTTTAAGCCGGTCCTTTCTGATAAGTCAAAGGCCAAGATTGTTTGGGATGGGAATTCGTTCTCTGGGTTTGAGAAATCGGATTTGAAGCTTGATGTGTTCCTGGTTCAGCATGACATGGAGAATATGTACATGTGGGTGTTTAAGGAGAGGCCGGAGAATGCTCTTGGTAAGATGCAGCTGAGGAGTTATATGAATGGGCATTCTAGGCTCGGGGAGCCACAGTTTCCGTTTAGTGCGGATAAGGGCTTTGTTCGGTCCCATCGGATGCAGAGGAAGCAGTATCGGGGGCTGTCCAACCCGCAGTGTGTTCATGGGATTGAGATTGTGAGGTTGCCAAATTTGACGGTGGTGTCTGATGCTGATCGCAAGAAGTGGTTGGAGCTAACTGGAAGAGACCTTAATTTCTCAATACCCCAGGAAGCCAGTGATTTTAGTTCATGGAGGAATCTTCCAAGTGCTGAGTTTGAGCTCGAGAGGGCTGCACCTCCTCCTCTGAAGAGCACTACTGCACATCCTCCACCAAGGAAGTTGCTTAATGGGTCAGGGCTGAACTTATCAACTCAGTCGTCCAATCACTCCAGTGGTGATGGAATGGATCTTTCCCCTAGCAGCAAAAGGAGAAAGGACAAGGATTTCTTTCCCCACGCAACGGAGGAGGATTTCTGCTCACCGGTCAATTCTCATCCCGAGAGAGCCCAAGAAATGGACATTCACCCAGTTGAGCCATCTTGGTTGAATGACTTCACCGGTGTCATGAGGCATGCATATGGACCAGTTACTGCTGCCAAGACAATATACGAAGATGATCAAGGATATCTTATAATGGTTAGCCTCCCTTTCTCTGATCAACAGAGGGTGAAGGTTTCTTGGAGGAACAGTCTCACTCATGGCATAGTGAAGGTACTCTGTGTTAGTACAGGTCGAATGCCTTATGTAAAAAGGCACGACAGGACTTTTAAGCTAACTGACCCTTCGCCTGAGCACTGCCCCCCGGGGGAGTTCATAAGAGAGATACCACTTGCTACGAGAATTCCCGAAGATGCCAAGCTTGAAGCGTATTACGATGAGACTGGTTCGATTCTAGAGATTATGGTTCCAAAACACCGTGTGGGACCAGAAGAACATGAGGTTCGTGTATGCATGCGCCCTCCTCATCTTGGAGCAAATGAACTTCTATTGACCTGACTCGTTGGCCTATTTATAACTCGGGTTGCTTAAATGGTGAGTTTTCCATTGCCTAATAACCTTCTACCTTCGAATCAAATTCTGTGAGATAACGACGCATGTTTTACCTTCAGGTATATCGAGAGCAACTTGTTTTTGCTTTTATGCTGATCCGTCGATGTTCGATCGGTAATTTGGTTTACGTTGGAGGTGCACTCTTAAAAGTCTTCAGGTCTGACTACGGGAAGCAATTTAGTTTACTTTTTCGCTTGGTTATTATCTGATTGTTTTGTGGGCAGGTCCTTAATCTGAAAGTTGTGCATCCTCCATCCTACTGATTCTTTCAGTATGTAGGGTTGAAAACTTTTCTTAAGTTTAAAGTTATATGTATGTGATTGTGGAACTCAGGAAGTAATTATAAATGAAGTCGAACAAATAACTATACTATCCTGATTAATTGTAAATTTTGGCTGGAGTAATATAAATAGATTTCAAATTTGGTTCTGACCTATCAATGGAAGTTGTGATTCTGCCAACTTAACTCCTCGTAATTCCTTTATTATCTTTGTCTTATTACCGCGCTGCCCATATTTGTTTGATCTGTGATACAATCTCTGTTAAAAATAAAAATAAAAATAAAAATGGCGTGTGTTGTTTTCTGAATAAGAATTTGGAGTGTGTTCATGTATAGGATTTTGAGCCCATATTTGTTTGATCTGTGATACAATCTCTGTTAAAAATAAAAATAAAAATGATCGGTGGTTTGGTCCTTAATCTCATTTTTATTGGAAGATATCATCTATTGCCTTCAATAAAGATGTCTAGATTACATCTATTACTGCTTTTTGTAGGACTTCCCTATAATAGAGTATCTCTTTTATAGATATATTCTATGAAGTGCTTAAGAGGTATGAGCTTCTCGTGCATAATTAATAAGAATATAGAACATTCTCGCTTTTTATTATTTTGACAGTTCTAATTTGCCTGGCTATTGCTAAAACTGAGATGCTTGCTTTTTTTTTTTTTTTTTTTTTTTTTGAAAAGAGATACTTGTAGATTTTGGCTAGAGCTGTTTGAAAAGGGGTTAATTTCAAATTATGAAGATTTGGGTGCTAATTTCAAAACGCTTAAAGATTTATGGGATTAATTTCAAAACCAGAAGATTTGGGAGACTAGTTTCAAAACATAAAAGATTTTGGAGGACTAATGTTGGAAAAAAAAACCCTTTACCTACATATGCCTCCTTGTTTTATTCCATTGCAGTTATGTACGCTACAATTTCCGTTGCTTTTCTAGTAAACGTTGTTAATTGTTGATAAAAGGATGATAATGTCCTTGGTTAAATAGACACTCCCACTTTGTCTTTTTCAAAAAGATTTAGCGACCGGTGTTACTTTTTGGTAAAAAAAAGGTTGATAATATCCTTGTTTAAATAGACTTTCCTACCCCGTGTTTTTCAAAAAGTCCAGGTTTTGAAAGATTTATCTCTTTCACATGACAATCACATGTTTTAGTAGTGGATTCGGGTTAGGACTGAAATAGTTTGGTTAGGGTACTGGAGTTTTTTTTTTTTTTTTGAATGTTTTTAACTTTTGAATGGATTATTGGAGTTAAATATTAACAACATAATTATTCTTTAATGAAAAACATAATTACTATTTGATATTAGTTTTCTATAATTACAATTTATGATTAAATTTTTACTACTAATTTTTTATATTTAAATATGTAAACATTAAATATAATAGAAAATTTTATCAAACATTTAATGTACATATAAAAATATTTAATAAATATAAATAGTTAATATTTATTATTTTAAGTATATAATATATTTAATATTACCTATTTGCTATTTTTCTTATCTAATACTTAAATAGGCATTGGGGTTTGGATTTCGAAATCCTAGTCCTATTATAATCTTAAACAATCAATAATATCATAAAGTTAAATCCAAGCCCTTGTCCTAAAATAATAATACCTTAAAATTAAAACTCAAATCCTAATAATCAGTCAATAACACCATAAAGTTAAATCCTAGAAAAGGTTCTAGTCTTGATAAAAATTATCAATCAATAACTCTCCTTAAGATTAATAATGTAGTTACATGTGCGACCTTAGAGTCCAGATGAAAAACAACTGTCACGATTACCCGTATTACAATCAGTACCCCAATATAACCCATGTAAATTCACAAACTCCAAGATCACTGGTGCAATTACACTATACCTTAACGTACCAAATTTTAATTAATCTTTTTTCTTTGAAACTCTCCTCGAGAATACTCAAATGCAAAGAGTAGTAATAATTGTACTGCAAAACTTATACTACATTTATACTCTCACAAGAAAATTAAAAAGAGAGACCGTGGTAACTCATAATTGTTCTTGACAATTTTTAAAAAATGATCCCACGCATTTTGCTAGTGGAAGTAGAATTATAATTTTCCAAATTGTTGTGGTTCCCATATCTCTATCTTATCGTCTTGACTCACTCATCTGTAGCTGACTCAGATTCCCTTGTGTTCCTTGCTCAGGGATCAGTTAATTTGGGTATCTCTATAAAAAATATAAAGAAATTAATAAATTAACATTATATTGACCAAGCGTCGCGAGCATCTCTGTTGTCCGATTACCTTTTATTTTGTTTTCCCCCCTTCCTGAGGTCTTGTTTATTTAACCACAAAGTAACTGAAGGGAGAAAAAAAAAACTCGAAAACAATATAAACAGCAAGCATTATCAGTATACCTGTTATTATAAAGACACCAGACTTCAAGCAACATACCTATCATTATAAAGATATCACACATCAAACATTTAAACAGATCCCCACCATGCTTTAATCAAGCTCCAAGATCATTAGATAATCACGTGCTTAGCATTTTTTTAAACGTCAATAATTACACCTGCTGATCAGATGTTTAAAATGCTGAGTCATGGCAGACTCGAAGCGTAATAAACGAGCATTGGTCATGACTCATGAATTACAGTAAAAATACCAAAAAAGTCAAGGACCATATTGCTTTTATTGACAGCACGTGCAACACCAGAAAAACTAAGGGTTTAGCAACAATATACCGAACTCGAAATTATATCATGCTCCAGATACCGGAGGAGGAAAACGAGTTCCTACTGGAAAAAAATACTGTACATTGACTCTCTCAACCGAGAACCTAGTTCAATTATTGTGTAACAAAAACGGTATGTGACGATCACCACATTCCAATGAGGATTTACGCAGATTTCTTGCAGTATTTCTCAAGCCATTCCATCGTCACACTCTTTGGCCTCTCCAGTGGTAAACCGAGAGCACGGTCCCAAACGAGCTGCGCATCAGAAGCAAAGGCTTAACAAAAACTTCAAAGACGAGATTCTGTAACTTCAAAGACGAGATTCTATCGATTACAGGGGATGGAATAGTAATCGCAAACCTGAGAGCAAATCCCTATGCTCCTGGAAACGCCAAAAAGTACTGTGTAATACCTGTACAAATTTGTCAGATATTGGTTAAAGCTCGGGAAAGTATAACAGGTTGCAAAGTGGATAAGAACGTTGTGCAAGTCTTAAATGTATAAAAAATTTTGCAAAAATTTAAAAGTAGGAAGTCATAAATTATGGTTTTTATTTTTCATGTCATTTTGATAATCTAGAATCATAAATCCTATTCTTAACAAGGAAAAGGAGAATATTGTATTTTTTTTAAGGCCCCATCCACTTGAACATGAAAAGATAAAGAATTGATGTTTACTTACGATTTTGAGTTTTGGAAGGTACAAATGTGGATATACTATAGTTATCCACACAAAGAGATAGGAAAAGAATACCAGTACAAGGTAGACATGTACATAAATGAACATAAATACTTGTTGACAGAACATGGACAATCAGGGACGAAAGCAGGGAAATCATAGGAAATACTCAAACTTTTAGTTAGAAAAGTAGGAGCAGAAATTTGCCCAAAACTATAATCTATAGAGGAAGTTAGGTTTATGTCAGCTGTAAGTAAAGATTCAAAATTGCAGACAAATAAAAAAAGTGGAGCTGGTTAAACAAATAGATGCTATGTAAACTTACGCCAAAGAGAATAAAACCATGAATCAGGAAAGTAGGAATGTTATACGGTTAAAAATAATTATAAACTGATTCTGTAAACTATTGGGAACCCAAACATTATTTACCTCGAATAACTAAATTCCACCGAGGTTAAATTTGCTGATGGAATTTGAAGTGGTTATGTTTCATTGTGTTTTACACACTAGACAGTAGTATGAACAGTTATTTAACCTCCAGCAGCTACTACACACGAAGATTCCTTTTCTATCATGTGTGAAAAGTCATGTAAACTTTAACGTTATGAGGGAGAAGGAGAACTATAGGAAACGATGGAACAACAGAGAAAGGAGACGCAAGCCCAGCACTCAAGATTGAC
Source organism: Asparagus kiusianus (assembly GCA_022839385.1). Taxonomy (NCBI): domain Eukaryota; kingdom Viridiplantae; phylum Streptophyta; class Magnoliopsida; order Asparagales; family Asparagaceae; genus Asparagus; species Asparagus kiusianus. The sequence continues at coordinate 272,088 of BQKN01000065.1, forward strand.
TGAAGTGTGATAAGCGAAAATTATGGCCTGCCATTTGTAGTTGGTCCCATATTCATGGATCGCACTAGGCATCCTCATTCCACCCTGTGAACTAGAGTCATTAGACTCATTACATAATAAGCCTACAATGCTTAGCTCGCGTTCTAATATGAAGATCCCATCATCTGGCTACAGCGCACACTGAGAATTTTCTAATTGAGACAACTTACTTTTCCTAAAATATTAAAAACTTTATAGATAACTGGTTCTTTTGATACACCAGACAATCTTAGGTGCAGAGTGGTGTCGCTCTTGGAGCCAGAATTACTTTTTAAACAGACTCTGGCAGAACCACACAAAGATTGATGATTTGATGATTAAAATTTCCACCTGCTGATCCATTACAGGTGAAGAGAATCACCAAAAATGTGAGCAAAACTTACTTATGATCAACTAGATTAGACAAAAAAGAAAATTCTAAGGACTAATGAAATCAAGCAAGAAAAACATCACTATGACACAAAAGGAAACTATCCCTTGGGGGAGAAAAAAGGTAAAAATCTGTCATGATCTGGACCAGCTACCTAGCTTCAGTCAGACCGAAATGATTCAGTAAAACACCACTGTGGGCGTCAACATTAGGCCATGGATTCTTAACCTGCAAAAAGACCAAAACTGAAAGAATTAATCAAGAAAACTTTGTGAAGATAATCAACAGAAAAAGTACCTGACCAAACAAGTCCAAGAAAGCCTAAGCACTACATAGTTTCTCAGTAAAGACATATACAAGCTAAATTAGTTTTCCCCCATCCAACCATCGACCAAAACCTCAAGTTATTGAAAGCTAACATCAAAACTTTGGAAGGAAAACTAATATTATGCATTGATTTCTATAGATCAAACCTTGAGATGAATCTGACAAGAAAGCGATGAAAATTGAACGCAGAGACTTACCTTCCCTAGCTCCGTAAGGATTGGAGGAACAACTTCATATAATTTCGACACCTGAATATGAAAGGATCATAAATTACACAACAATATTACAAATGAAATCATGATTTGAAATCAGTGTGAAACACAATTGAAGGATGGACTATATAGAACAGGATTAAAAATAACCAGCTGGAAGAGTGAGTCATCAGGTAAGTGTTTCATTGCAAATTCCCTTTGGCACATGTATCTTGGATCTGTTTTACGTAGGACTCCATGCCCAAACCCAGGAACAACCTGCATAGACAAATTGATATAGAAACAGATAAAGGATTAGCACACAGATATAGTCTTTCCATGAGAAATGCCAAACACGAACAATTACATCAAAACTGATATTCATTATAATTGTGCATCCGACAACTATAATATATTGTCTTGTTCAGAGTAAATAGGACTTCCCCGTATTAAGAAAAGTACAATGGTAAGTCCTCACTCTTTAGTAAATATGAGGATTTTTAATATATTTATCAGCAGTTAGTGAATTTATTTTCATGCATTTAACACGTAAATACAAAATTACAAACTAATTTAGGCATCATCCATCCATTATAATATTTTGTCTTCTCCAGAGTAAGTAGGGCTTTCCCCAATTAAGAAAATTACAATGAAAGTTCTCGCTTTTCAGAAATGTGAGGATATTTTATATATTTATTAGCAATTACTGAAGTTATTTTCATGTATAGAACGTGGATTCGGAGATACATCATCTTTCAGTTACACCTACTATTCATTAGCTGACAATCTAATTTGATGTTGGAAATGTGTGCGGAGATCACCTTGCCTCTATTTAATGTTTTCCACACGTAGTCTTTCAATTGCTCAGTTGAAATATTTTCTCCACACTCTTTTACAACTGATTTGATCCACAGTAGCACTTCCTGCAACACCAAACATAAAAAATATGAGTTTACAAAAGAAATCACTTCAGTGAAGTATTGGTTACGCTCATTGGCTGGCTCAATAAGTAAACATTGGCTACAGTAACAGCATAAGCATAACCATAAAAACTTTTAAATTTTCATCCAATATATAACTACAAAAAATGCCTGACTTTGTTCAGGCCACAGAGAAAACCTTTTGAAAAAGTAAAATATCACAAGGAAATGAAGCAACTAGAGCATATTCCTTAGGGCTCTAAACATTAATGAGGGTGAGGCGACAAAGTAAACTTTGTTTTTCCTCACCATTGAATAGCCAATAGAAACAAAATAAACATCATCCACGTTGAAGATGATAACTATCTATATTCTTTGATGATTGTTTAAAACTTGTTGATTGGTGTTAGTGTTGGTTTATCTATGTCCCCCTGACTTGCTTTAAATTGATAACTATATTGACCTTAATCATACAAACAGGAAAACAGGTATGCATGGGATACTATTTGGTCTCTTGATACTCATCAGAACTGCATGATTAAATCAGACACTAAATATCAAAGCAAACAACACCAAAAACTTCAGACCAGTTTTCACTTATGACTTAACTGAAACAAACAACTCAATATTGGCCCAAAACAAGAAAAAAACACGCGGGAACTGAATTTGGTTTATCCCAAAGTTCTGTGGCAAGCTCATAAATAAAAAATTTTACATGGACAACAGGTAACCTGTCATGTAAGAACATACTGGATCTTTTGAAGGTGAATAATAAAAGGAACGAGTAACATAAATAAAAATTACCTGATTAGCCAGACCATGGAGCGGACCAGCTAAACCATTCAGAGCAGCTGCAAATGAAAGGTATGGATCTGAAAGGGCACTAGCAACCTGGTTACCAGGATCATTTGCCAGTAAATGAATATTATACTATCAGCAACTTATCAAATGATCCTAATGACAAAAATTTCAATCAATGTCCCAAAAAGCAATCAACATCCCAAAAAGCAATCAACGGCTACCTATACCCTTAGGAGCTAGGCAGCAACTTCAGTGCTTCTTATTTGCCATGATATTTTGAATATTGGAAAATGTTTTATGTAGGAAAATTAGCAAAAATACAAGAAAATTTACAAATAAATTAGTAAGTTAACTTATAATTATAGCAAAGACCTAGCATGTAGCACATAGATCAGTAATTATCAAGGTGGTCATCCTCCTGTTGAGTGCAGCTGCAAACTAGGCTGCTTTTAGGAGCATAAGTTCCACATCATTTTTCCATGCTGAACTTCAGTGAGAAGAATGCTGCTGGTTCGAAAAAGTTGTGATAATTACCTAATACTTAATTAAGTGCACAATTTAAAAAAAAACATACAAAATGACTGATTAGTAAAGAATAATGTTATCATATTACCAGATGAGCGGTATGTGCACTGACGTTGCCCCCTTCATGATCACTGCAACATGAGAAAAGTGTTAAGAATCAATTAATAGGTGTTGTCTACTAATAAATAGTTGCAAAAGAAAAGAGAAGTAATCACAATGAGGCAAACAACCTGTGAATAGTAACATATAGCCTCATCAACTCCAGCATTTTGGGGTCGTCGAACCCAAGCATGTGAGAAAAATTTGCACCATAATCTAAAGAATTGTCGGCAGGTACAACTTGCCCATTCTTATATATCCTGCAAAATGTAGTTAAGTAATTTATTTAACAATGAACTGTTGGTACAACATAGTTCTTTAAACATGTTGCTTACTATCCACATCATAAAAGAAAGATAAGTACTATACTACGCTAACAACAAAAATGCAAATCCTCCAAAAGAAAAAAGAATGCATGAAATGCTAGTCGCTAGAAGGTTGCGATTTTTTCAATATGGATGTACTCGTATGGAGAAAAATATTAGCCCTATCACTAACGATGTCTGCCTTGAACTGAAT
>BQKN01000065.1:275978-298223 GCA_022839385.1 Asparagus kiusianus
TATATATATAATAACACCTTTTTTTATTTTTTGTCTTGTTTTTTCTTCTTTTTTTAGAGGGGGTTGGACCAAATAATAAGAGAGGATGATAAAAAGAGGTTGAAGTTACAATTCTCATCAAATGCAAATAATTAAGCCAGCTTAAACTCTACACACTAGATTTAAAATCTGATCATACAATTTGGGTCTAGAGAACAATTATCAAGATGCATAAGCAGATATCACGTATGTAGAATTCTATGCCCATAACTGCTTACCTCCGATAAACATAAGATGCTACAACTGGAAGTCGAGCGATCAAGTTCAGGGAGTCCTCATATGTAGGCTCCCAATACCTACAGAATATCAATAGGTAATAATTTCAGTTATTGCACATCCCATATGAGTTGTTACAATATGCTCACAAATAAAAACAGGGCTCACTTTGCTTTGGAGATACCACTCTCATATGCCTTTTGGAACTCACTTTGAACCTAAAATCAGGCAACAAGAACCACCTCTTAAGCTGAATCATATATGAGAAAAATGAATAAAAAAAAAGGATAAGCCCAAGTTAATGATAGAAACCTTCTTACTGGTTACAATCAAAATATCATCTTTTTATTTCATTTGAAAAGGAAACACTGGGAGAAAAGGGGATGAGTAAAGGTTTGCTCATTGCAAGTATCGGACATGGATGAACACAAATATTGTGCCAACAGTGTTGGACCAAAATTTTGGGTCAGAACAAGTGTCCAATATATCATATTACTGATTGAGGTTCTCATGGCAAAATACAGTAGTCCACTCTCTCCCAATAGACCACATCACCAAAGCAGCAAAAAAAAATCTTTCAGGCACAGAAAATAACATCCAAGTCCCTATGTTGTATTAATATTGAATATTCAACAGATGCAGCTAGCACGCGCGTGTGTGTAACCACAACTGGTCAAAAAACCAAAAGTATTTATACATAAATACTGCATAGAACACCTTCCAGCAGCATCCTAAAGCAAACACATACGATCATGTGCACAGATATTCCTGCTCATTGTCACAAACTAGCATGTAGAATATGGTCCAGATAAGTGTTTGAAACATACTTCCATTGTAGCCACACCCATAATACCACCTGAACATATATGAAGATAACTCATTACCTGAAGTGCCATGACTCCTGTGGTGAATTGTGTCATTGGATGAGCTTTAAGAGGAAGAGCATCTATTGCTTTATAAACACAATCTGCAGTCAAATTCCAATAATAAACAAGTAAGTTCACTAGTTAAATGGAACAATTAGAGCATCTAGAGAAGGACCACCTCAACCAACACAGACAAAATATTTAGAAGGGGTATAGTTCACATTTAAATGTTGCATTTGAGAATAGGAATACTAAAGGCATCCAAATTGTCATTCAAGAGTGAGCTTGCAGGGTAGGCAAACAAATATTGTTTAGGATCTCTCTTTTTCAAGCATGAGAATCTCCTTAGCATGAATATCCCTGTATTGACATCCATCAATATCTAGCGAGCATTTCCAAGGATTTGGCATGTTTGGTTGCATATAACTGGAATGGTGTCATAAGAAATCAACAAATTATGAATCATGAACTTGCAAGACGGTTTTTTGTCCTATGAACATGCTCTAAATTCATCGTCCTACTAACAAAGTTTAAAGTCCAGTTTGAATATTTAAGCATCAGATAGTCCAAACATAGTAGGCAAGTGATTCAAGGTGTTGAGCTGGTATAAACATAGCACACAAAAGCTTAGATAACTATTAATTCGCAGAGGAATCAAACACGACATTCAATAATGACACAGTACTTGGCTGAGGTTTATACTGTAAAATATCATCATCACCATGAATGGAAAATCAATCGAACAATTATCTACTTTGCCTATAATCAAGCATATATGAATATTAGCAGAAATAACTAGTCTTCAAGGCCACAAACCACTTGATTCAATTCTTTTATTCTCAATGTCCTAACCATTATAAGCAATAGCAAAAGATGGCATGTACAGATATAAACGTTAATCATAGATAACATTATAAGTTTACAGATGAGTTATCCCAAAATAAACAAGCATATGCAATGGTTCATTAACTTGCAAATGCAGAAGTTTATGCTGAGCGGTATGTAGCTTAAGGTCATGCCTACAATCAAACTTTCTTCCAAGAGAGAGAAATTGTTTCATGACTAACGAACACTAAAAAGGAAGCTGGTTAATTGGAAACCTGGAACAGCAGAACGACTTTGCAACTCCTTGGATAGTGCACTAGCTTGCTCTTTGGTCGGTACCTAAGAAAGGAAAACAAGAAGTATTTAATAACAGAAATCACTTTGACAGTTGACTTAACCATCTTCCACCATACCAAAAGAGGGAGAGTGTGCGCGCGGAGGGGTGGGTGTTGGTTGCGAGGGGAGGGGATATTGGATATGAGATGCCACCTTATTTAGCAAAATAACCCACCAAGAGATAGGAATTACCTAATCCGATGTGACTAGCAGGGTAGCTCACCCAATGTAAATTTTCTCACATGCATGCGCTCGCGCACACATTTAAAATAAATATAAAAAGGGGGAAGTCTAAGAGGCAACTAAAAATTCACTTATACAGATATATTAGCTATTAACTAAATACTACGATGGATGAAAAGTAAGTCTAATCAAAGCTATGAGTCTTATAGATTAAACTATGCTCATCTATAAATGAAAAGTCAACAAAAGATACAAAACATAATAAATTCTTGCTTTAAACAAAATAAGATATCATGTCAAACTGATAACTAGTTGCAACTTCTTTCTTCGAACACAATAGGATATCATGTAAAACAGCAGCAAAAATGACAAACAAACACTGGCAACAATTAGGGAAAATACATGAAAAATGTCCTCGTGATTACAATAGAAGCAAGTTAATAATCACCTTTCCAGTCAAAAGAAGCCACAGAAGACCCTCGGGCAATGGCTCCTCCCCACCGCTTGCAGCAGGTAATACTTTCTGGCATTCAGGGATAGAAAGCCCCCTAAAACGAATACCCTGAAAATATAAAAGTTGCGTCATCTATTTAAATATTTTGGCCAGGCTCGGACATTCTAGAAGGAAGCACACCAAAACTCTGCTGATTTTGTATCAAATTTTCATTCTTTTGACAATATTTATAAAAAAGAAGTGCACTTGTCTTCAATACATAGCATATATTACAATCAAACTCACCTCATCAGGATCAAGTAATGATGTTTCCCACAATAATCCAGTCATTCCTCTCATTCCACCTAAAACCTATCAAAATTCAACGACTTAAGATCAATTAACGTTACCCACACACTATCGGCTATGTGCTAGTAATATGTGTGTTGCCCACACAGCCGCATGGGAAACATAAAATTGACATATCCGTAATTTGTTGAGATGAGCACCATATCCACAGTGATGTTGCCAAGTTGAACTTTTCCATGTTCTGATTTTAGCTTCTTCAACCGCTCCTGCAATGTATAGTAAAATAAACAGGGTAAGGCTCAAGAAATCAATAGTAAAATAAACAGGGTAAGGCTCAAGAAATCAAGCAATTATAAGCACAAGGGAACATAAGTCTGAATGTTATATTATTAATACAATGCAAAGAGAGAAGGAAGAGTGTAAAGATTACAAAACATAATTATTTTCGTTAGTGATAACAAATACTGAAATATAACATTACAATATAAAATTTGCATCCATGTGCAGAAATGCTCTCATTTACAACCATGCTCCACACTCAAGTGATACCTTATTAGATAGACATGCTCAACCAATGCCTATGCAACCCTAGAGGCTGACACATTGAACAGTATCTAAGGCACAGCTGGATGCCATATTGGTAAGTCCACAGTTTGGTACTTTTGAACTGACATCGTGCAAGACTACTGCAGTACAACTATTTTAAACCAAGAATGTCAGTCAGGAGGAAGATACACCTGATTCTTGGCCAAGAGCACAATTGTATGAACAGTGAATAATAGAGGATAAAAAATTATTAAAAAAACAAAAAGCAAATTATACTGACCTAAGGATGAATTTGATATAAATTCTCAAGATAATAGGTTTAGGTAGAACCAAACAAGGGGTATGAAACAGTTAAATATCATAGACAATCTAGACATGATAGATACCTGTTGCTCTGGAATCAACTCCTGCAATTGCGACCGAAGGTCCTGCATGATAAAAATAAATAAAACATGTATAAGCGTAGTGTATAATTCTCCTAGACATATGATCTGTAACAATAATACCCAATAACTAAAAGATACTTGCTGAAGGGGAACAAGCAATGCTGCAATAATGAGAATATGTAATGTGTTTATAAATAAATAAAAAAACAAAAAATATAAAAAGCTTACGGTAAATTTCCAACACCTTCAATTGCTAGGGATTTTTTCAGTGCACATTTTTGTTGTTTAAAAAACATTTAAAAAAAAAACTAAGCTTTCTGTAATCTCCTGTAATAACCAAAATATTCCCAGATTATTTGAAGATACCAACTATCAAGAGATGAAATTGCGTTTCACTACTTTCAATCATCTTGTTTTCAACCGCACTTCACATTAAAAGGCAGCCCATTGGATATATATATATATATATATATATATGAAAATACAAGGTAGGGTGGCATGTACCCACTTCTCAATCAATCTTAAGACTCAAAAACCTAATACAAACAGGTATCATGATCCTGAAACGTTAGGTCTTATAATGGATCATAGCTACCACATACAATATTCGGCGACATCCACTAAAATTGCAAAAAGGTTGGCAAATAAGTAAGAAGCCACGATTGCACTTTAAACATAAACATATAACATGGATATGCACTGTATACGGTTGACAGAGCACTAACCAAATTATTCATTGAAGAACACGAATTCATCATAAAATAAACATTTTTATGTCTAGTTCTTTTTATACACACACTGGAAGAAGAAAATAAATCTGCCTCCTAATGCCAAAATGTTGCCAAAGTACTATATCATCAATCTTCCATTGATCACGTATCAAAATCTATAATAAAGAAATTGAAAATCAAATCTATGAGATCAACACTCACAAGATCCGACGCGCTCTGTATTTGAATCCAACGAACCGAGCCCAAAGTAGATGACTGCTGAGCCTATACAACCAAAAACTCATCAAATAAATAAATAAATCATCGCATAAATCTCGGTATCATTTCACCTCAAAATTAAGAAGAAAAAAATCGATTAACAAGGAGGTCGCTTACGACGCGAGATCGGAGCTTCGAGAGCGCCGTAACACTACGAAAGAAGCTCATTGCTCCAATTTAACCTAATCAATCGATCGAAATCTAGGGTTAGGGTTAGGGTTTCGGCGAGAGAAATCGAGAAAAACAATGAGAATGGAAACGCGGAGACGAACTGAAGAGAGGGGGAGAGAGTCAGGGGTTATTCATTGGTGTAATTTTAGACCATGTTTGGATTGAGGGTAACGGGGGTGAGGGGAAGGGAGGGTAACTTTTAACCTTGTTTGGGAAGTAAATATAGCAAGTTAATAGGGGTGAGGGGAGGTGAAAGGAGGTGAGAAAACACTAGGATTTCTTCCCCCCAATTTGGGGTGTAATGGGGGTGAAGGTAAAGAGGGGGAATACAACAAATGTAAAAAGACATATTTTCCCCTAGCTAAATTCTAACAACAATATAACTTAATAATATGTGAGGGTGTTTATGTCAATTTATATACATTCCCTTCCCTTCCCTTCTCATTATTACACTTTCCAAACGGGGTGAAATAACTTCCCCTTGATTCACCTTACTAATTTCCCAAACAAGTTTTAGAAATTCCCTTCCCTTAACTTCCCCTAGATTCCCCTAACTTCCCTTCACCCCCTCCAAATCCAAACAAGCCCTTAGGGGTAATGGTATAATTTTTGGAACAATATTATTTGGTGTTATTCATTGGGGGTAATTGGGTATGGATTCAATTGTATGGTTTTATTAGTTGGGACAATGGAACAAGGATAATACATTTTTATGTTATTGATTTTTTGGAATACTAGTGAGACAATTACACCACTTGGGATAAAATTACCCCCCTTATATACAAAAAATTTGTCTCAATAGTAAAAATTTACCCCATCCTCCATATTGGAACAACGTTGTTCCACTTTGAAGGCAATTGGGATAATTTTAAAATATTTTTGTATTACTTAACTAATACATGCAATTATATTATAAATATATGACATGATATATAAAATATAACATATATTAATATTTTAATAACATAATTTAATAACATATATTAATAATATTATATAATAATAATTATAGTATAACGTTATTTATTAAAATATTATATAATATTGTAATAACATATATTAATATTTTAATAACATATATATAATATTTTAATAACATATATTAATAATATTATGTAATATATTATTATATAATATTAATTAGTAATTATAGTATAACGTATTTATTATAATATTTTAGTAACATATATTAATATTTAATAACATAATTTAATAACATATATTAATAATATTATATAATAACATATATTAATATTTTAATAATATTTATATAATATTTTAATAACATATATTAATAATATTATGTAATATATTATTATATAATTATTAATTATAGTATAACGTATTTATTATAATATTATATAATATTTTAATAACATATATTATTATATAATATATTATTATATAATTAATTTATAAAATATTATTATAGTTATTATATATATGACATACTATTATAATATAATATAATAATTACGTTGAATAAAGTAAAATATTATAATATTTTATAAAGTACATTATATCCTATGATACTATATTATAATATATTAAATTAAATAATATATTATTAAAGTATTATATTATATATATTATTCATATATTATATCAATTATTATATAATATAGCAACTAATATAATGTTAATTAGTAATTATTGTATAACATATTATATTTTTGTATAAATAAAATAATGTATCATATTAAATATTATATTATTAAAATATTATATTAAATATATTGATATTATATTATATTAATTATTATATATAGTATAGCATGCTAATATAATATAATATAATATAATACAATATAATAATTAATAATAGTAATTTGTAAGTATAGTACAATATATTATATTTTAATATAAAGTAAAATAATATTTATATTATAATAATATAGTAAATAATATACTAAACCAATTGGATAAGTTAATTTAGAAGTAATTAATAGATAAAATTATATTTTAATAAGGTGTCACATCATCAATTATCCCACATGAATTGTCAAATCAAAGGCTCAAATTATCCCATTATCCCACTTTATCCCACTTTACCCTACTCAAAATATTCCAAAGGGGCAAAATTGTTCCATTGGAATAATTTTCCCACTTGGTCCCAATTTGTCCCAACCAATAACCCCCCCTAAAATTGTCCCACTCAAATTGCCTCATTACCCCTATTTTATCCCACTTTATCCCACTCAATTATCCCATTGGGTAAAATTACCCCATTGGAACAATTTACCCTAAATTACACCAAATTACACCAACGAATAACCCCCACTCAGAGAACAGCGTTGGACCATGTAATTTCTCGAATGATTTATATACATTTTTACTTATTTATTGCTAACGCTAAGTTCTCGAATATTAGAGGCTTACGTGTCAAGAGAAAAAAGAGCTGGCGGCTGATGTTGTAAATAGAATAAAGTAGTAGGGGTAATTTAGAAAATGAGGCTTTCGTACATGCACACGTGCGGTATAGATGCTGGACCCGCGGTTTAAATGGGCCGGGCCGAACACCGGCTAACATGGGGAGAAAGTCCAAATAAAATGAAGAGTTAGCAAATAATAATCAGATGGTGGACTATGTATCCCCTTTTTTTCTTTTTTTCCTTTTGGGAAAATTTTGTCCGCATTTTTTGCAGCATGCATTCCCTAATGCTTGCTAATGGAAACCACTAAAAAAATATTGGCTAGCGAAAACTACAATATTGATGTGATAGCATAATAGGCTCTTCCGACTGAAACTAGGGTTATTTAGTTATATATACTCCTCAAATCTTACATAATTAAGAATTGTTTTGAAATTAAAATCTATAAGGTAGGTCCAATCTTATATATAAGATTCATATGTAGCCTTAAGAAGAAGAAGAAACAGAAATAAAAAAAGGGAAATAGATTTTGAGAACCTATCTCTCAGTATTGCTCCTCTTCGGTGACGGGTGTATTTCAGTTGGATGTTTTTTCTCTTGAGGAAGCTATTTCGTATTGATATCGGGATAGATTATCGAAGAATTTCGGAAAGCGTTTCAGGTACTCTTCTATATTTTAATCAATCTTGATTGATCTACATAATATGTAATTTCCACTGCGTTGTATGTTATGTTTCCAACAGTTGTAGCTTCAAGCATAGTAATAAATGTAATTTTGAATATTATCATGAGTTCAGATTGTGTCATTATACAATTATTATGCTCTCGGTTAATTGTATCTTATTAAACATAATCATGTAAATACTTTGTGAAAACTAAAGTAATTAGAAAAATATTAATTGCCATAAAAAATAATTACAGTACAATAAAAGAAACTAAATTCTAATGCATAGAAATTAAATGGCTTCAGACCAAAAAATTAAAATTAGGTTGGTGTTAGTCTTAATTCCAAAATGCAATGAATCAATTGATGAATTGCGTTTTTTTTTTTTTGAGAAAATATCAGAAATAAAGTTATTCACATATCCAAATATCATAACTAATTTTATTTGTGGATACTTAATGGGGCTCTATGCGAATATTTTAGAATGGAATTAATCAATTTAGAAAATCTAAGAACATTCATATATGAAAATATCATAGCTAATGTTATTTGAAATCTAATAATCAAGAAATAAAGCGCATAGAGAAAGAAATTTAAAAATCATAAGCAAAATTTAGAAAAGTATCAAATCATTTCCGAATATTTTCTCTGATAAAAAGCTTCGTCAATGAGTTTCCTTCGTGATCCTTCCCAACACCTAAAATCTGAGATTTGAGGAGATGATGGCAGAGAAGGTTTGGTGATGATGAGGATAATAATAATCATCTTTTGCAATTGATGAATCAAGATAGGGGGACGACGTTGTCAGAGCGAAATTGTAACCGATGGAATGGTTGCCAGAGCGAAGTCGTAACTGACGGAATGAAGAATAAAATGAACAAAGGTTTAGGGCTCATGATTTTTCTGATTTCTGCGTAACAGTGAAAAAAAAGGAATAACTCTGTTGTATTTATGATAGATGAAGGGATTGTTATATTTATGATAGATGAAGGGTATTTTGGGGTAGGAAAAGTTTTTCTAGTACTCCCTCTTTTAAAGAGAGAATGATGTTGCAAGAGGTCTTCCTTAGTTTATTTTTCTTTTTTCCTATCATATTTCTAGAACATTCTAAAGCATAAAATCATAATAAGATAGACACTCACATAATTAAATTATAATATTCTCTATTTTTCTTTTTTTGTGTTAATTAGTTGCTCTAAGGGGGTGTTTGGTTCTATTTCTGCAAATTATAGGAAAAGTTTTCCACTCAAAATATGATTTACTTGTATTTTTTTTAAAAATTATAGAAAAAGTTTTGAAAAGTCAAAAAATACCATTTTTTGTTTTTTTTTACTTTGCTTGTTTGGTTCAAAACAAGAAAATAGCTCATAACTTTATAGAAAATAGCAAGATATTCTATAATTTGTAGAAATTGAACCAAACACCCCCTAAATTTTTAGAAAAGTGTCAATGTGGTATCAGATTTCTGGGTGATTTTCGCCCATTTTGAGAGGAAATTAATTTCTGTAAATTTTGGTACTTTTTTGTACTTTACAGAAAATATTTCTGTAATTTTTTTTGAACCAAACACAGATTACGAAAATCTACATAAAATTTTTAATTACAGAGTCACCATTGTCAGACATTTTGAGAAATTTTTTCTATAAATTTGTGCAACCAAACACCCCCTAATTATATTATCCTCAAAAGAAAACTCCTTGAGAAAATTGTATTAAGAATGTTAATTTGTTGATTTAATTACTAAAGAATAGTTCGGGATACAATTTCTACATAGAACTTTATCATAACATAACATAAATTAAATCATAATCGAATTATTACCACGTATTATAGAAAAATAATTGGATAATAAATTTAATGTTTTCGCAGCGCAGGTGGGGAAGTGTTAGTGAAATGGCAATGAAAACCCCATGGGTTTAGATGGCTGATATTAAAATATTTTACACGTCGAATATATAAACTTACCATTTATTAATTCTCCCTTTTATATCCATCCTTCATGCATTCGTGATGACCTGCATCATAACGTTCGCGGCAATATAAAGTAAGAATTAAATCACCAATTATTCATATATTAGCAACCAATTAACTGTAATCTAATTAGCAATTACCAACATTTCCAATTTCGCGTTACCCTTAATCTCTATATAAACCCCTGACCCTTCTTCAAAGATCCCACATCGATCCCCCACTCTCTCTCTCTAAAAATATTTCAAATTCAACAATATGAATACGTTCATGGTCCAAATGAGCATATTACTAGCTTTGTTAATTGCACCAACTTTGTCACACCATCATGCACACCCACCCTCAAGAGGGGCCCAGCCGCCGGCCTACTCACCGGCGCCGGGTCCCAGCTTTATCAGTGGGCCTCCCTCGGTTTCTCCGTCCCCGTTGAGAGGAGCTCCGTCGCCTTCGCAGTCTCCTTCGCCTTCACCAACTCCTTCGCCTTCACCTACGGTGTCACCGTCGGGGGCTCCATTGCCGGTTTTTGATGGACCTGCCGGAGCTCCGGCGACGGCGCCGCCGGCGGACGTTATTGGTGCTGGTTTAATGACGGTGTCTGGTTCTCTGGTTTTTGGAGTAGTTTTTGTTGCATCTCTTTTGTTGTTTTAGGATGTTTTAATTATGTTGGAATATTGATTGGTGGTCATTTGGTTAAAACGTTATTTATGAATTTATAATGACTTTTGGTTAGTTTATGAATTAAGTCCTTTGGTTGTAGCTTGATTTTTTTTTTCCTAAGATCTTTTGTTGCGCTTGTAATCTTCTTATATAATTTGTCTCGAATTAATTTTGAATTCCTTAAACTGCTTGATTAATGAAGAGAACATTTTTCAATTTATCACGTAATGGATGATTATGGTGTTAGTAATACTTTGCAAATTCATATTTTATATATTTGAAAAATATTTACCTGTAAAATATACGCGTTCGACATGCTTTTTTATACGATGGATTGATTCGAAAGAAAACTTACCTTCTGTCGATTGCATAATCTCTTGTTGTTGGTCATGAATACAGCTCATCTTCATTAATTTGGCTCATCTTCACAAGGAATGCTAATATGATAATATGAATTTACCCCCTCTTTGTGGGTTGTGGGGGGATGCAATTAGCCCAGTTAATCTGTCGATTAACAGCTGTTGGTGATGATGATGACATTACGAACTTCTATAATTTAATACAATTAACCCTATAAATCTACAAATTTCTATATCAGTTTGCAACCCTTCTCTTTCCTTACTAGATGGTTGAACGCAGCAAATACCCCCGTTTTGGAAGTATATTTGGGCCCATGGGCCTAGACACCCATTTGAAGCCCAAATTTATCTCCCTTGGACTCTCGTGTCATCGTAATTATGGGGAGACATTGGGAAAACTATATGGTGGCTTGTATTAACAGGCTAATTAAGTTGGTGGATTGTGGGTTCTCTAAAAACACTCCACACCGTGCGGGCAGTGGCGTAGCCAGGAATTTTTTTTGCCCTGGGCAAAAAATCGCTGGGCTACTCCACTGCCAGACTGTCTCCATCATCAACGTCCTCCTTGGTTTCCACGCGAATGCGAGCAACATGAGGACGGTGATCAAGGTCACCACTGTGGCCGGAACAGCGACGGAGAGGGCGGCGCCCATGGAGAGGAGGTCGAAGACGCCGCTGTAGAGGGCGGAGGCGTAGAGGGAGGCGTAGAGGGCTGGCTAACCTGCGGAGAAGTAGGAGCTGGGGCATAGAGGGCCGGCCACTTTCTTGCCCTGGGCAGCTGCCCAGGGCAAAAGTACCCTGGCTACGCCCCTGCGTGCGGGGCGTTCTCACCCAGACATAGGTGGAGGAGGGGGTCAGTGATGATATTTTGTTGCCCTCCTGAACCTATCGGCGACCCTCACCGTGTGGTGGGGAATTCTAAAAGGATTTACGATACTCAAGTTGGCATATCAAACTAAAACAAAACCCTCAAATCTGCATTAATCTAAGACTAAATAACTTTTATTGCATGAACAATCAAGTAAAAGAAAAAATTATTGAATAGTTCCTGAGGTTTTGTACGGCTAAATGGTCCATTTGATCCATGTACTTAGGCTCCATACTCAAATTGGTCCCTTTACTTTCTTTTTTCTCAATATAAGCCCTCTATGACACTTAATTAAGCAACAAACTAAGCCTTTTTTTTAACTTCCATTAGAAATATAGTGTTAATTTTTCGTATATATGATCACATTACCCTCATCGAGTCCTTGTACTTTTGGTTTATAGTTGAGGGTGGTTTTCTAAAAATCCTTTAATCTTTTTTTAGAAAATAAATCGAGAGGGTAGTACTGTCCTTTGAAATTTTATTTAACGGAAAGTTTAACATAAACTTAAAAAAGAAATAAGGTTACATCTCACAAAAAGGTACAAGGACTAAATTGAGAAAAAATAAAATGGAGGGACCAATTTGAATATAAGGCCCCAGTATAGAGATCAATTTGATCTTTCAGCCATTTTGTATTGAAGCATAATCTTTATCATCAGTGGAATTTGCTAACTGCAGTATAAATTTTAAGCTAGTTTTTCACCACCACTAACGATTGTACGAGGCATTTTCCTTAGATGATCATATTGGTTTGAATTATTTTTTATTATTTTTTCCCTGATTTCAATGTCAGCTTTCTCCTAAAATCATATCTTTTTTTATGAAACCAATTTACAAGCCACCTCAGCATATGAAATCACTTTACACTATTTTCATAACTATAAACAAACAATTGAAAGTGATGAAAGCTGACATTAGGACCTACTTTTTTACATTTTCCATCCTTTTACATGGTAAAAACATACAACCAAACAGCTCCTAAGAAAACTCTCAAGTTACAGTGGAGGCGTGGACCTTACTTTCTAGATTTTTAATTATATTAGAAATAGTGTATAAACTGTACAGTACAATTGTCACAACTCTTTTGAACTGTGCACGAGATACACGTCATGTTTTGTTCTGTGGTGTATGTGAAACTCCGATAAGAGCAATAAGCGTAGCGTGTAAATATTTTTCGTTTCGAAAACGGAATTAATTTAATTTAATGGGTAAATCGTTCCGTTTATATAAACTGTACGCTTTGTCGAATCTTCTTTGTTTTGGTGGGGACTGGGTTCGGACTCGCGAAACGAGTCGGTCAGATTAAAGCGGCCACTCTTAGTAACGCGTGCTTCTCTCTCTCTCTCTCTCTCTAAATTAATTAGGTTAAATAAAAATGGCTGCTGATAGTTTTAGATTAGCGAGCCACAGACAGATTCTCCGAATGTCTGAACTCACCCACGTGATGCTGAGTCAGACGTCCCCTGTGCTCCTCGCTCACAGATGCTGTTTGGTAGGCTGCAACTGGAGTGGTTGCAACTCCAGTTGCATGCAACTAGGTCCAATTTGTTCAGTTGCATGTGTTTATTTTGCTGCAACTCACAGTTGCGGTTGCAACCGCAGTTGCAAAACAACCCTTAGTTGTAACATATGACTTACGTCAAAAATGGCCGCAAGTCATAGTTGCAACTTAGTTGTAACTGACCTAAATTTATTAAAATCAAAATCATTACTTAATATTTTAAAAATAAATTCATTAAAGGTTTAAAATAATCTTTTAAATAATTCTTATTATAATAATTTCTTCAAAAAAGTTTTTTAAAATAATATATTTTTAAAAACTTTTTCAAAATAAAATATTTTTAAAATAATATATTTTTAAAAAAATAATATATTTTTAAAAAAATAATATATTTTTAAAAAATAATATATTTTATTAAAATAATATATTTTATTAAAATAATATATTTTTTGAAAAATATATTTTTTCTAAAATAATATATTTTTTGAAAAATATACTTTTCCAAGAATACTATTATTTTTCTAAAATAATATATTTTTTGAATAATATATTTTTTGAATAATATATATTTAAAATAATATAATTTTCTAAAATAATATATTTTTAAAAATAATATATACATTTTTAAAATAATATATTTTTAAAATAATATATAATTTTCTAAAATAATATATTTTTTAAAATAATATTATTTTTCTAAAATAATATAATTTTTAAAATAATAAAATTTTTAAAATAATATATATATTTTTAATAATATATATTCAAAATAATATATTTTTTGAATAATATATATTTAAAATAATATATTTTTTGAATAATATTTTTTTAAAATATATATTTAACATAATATAAATTTTTGAATAATATATTTAAAATAATATACTTTTCTAAAAATAATATATTTTTTGTACAATATATTTTTAAAATAATATGTTTTTTGAATAATGTATTTTTAAAATAATATAATTTTCTAAAAATAATATATATTTTAAATGATATATTATATTATTTTTAAAAATATTATATTAACTTTTACAAAATATATTATTTTTTAAAAATATATTACTTTTTAAAAACTATTATTTTTAAAAAATATTTTATGAGTTGCATATGTTAAGTTATAAGCATAATCAAACAGCTGCAACTATAAGTTGCAAAATTTGAATTTTAAACCAAACAATTGTAACTGTAGTTACGTGTAAGAAGAGTTGCAACGTCTCAGTTGCATGCAAGTGACACTTGCATTGCAACTCCAGTTGCAAACAACCAATCGCCACCTAAAGGTCTGTTTGGTTGCTAAAGAGGGCTTGAGAAAGCTTGTCAAAACTAACAAAAACTATCAGTTTTGGCAGGTTTTCTTGTAAAAACGTCATTTTTTGGACATTTTTACAAGAAAACCTGTCAAAACTGACAATTTTTGTCAGTTTTGACAGGCTTTTTGTCCATTTCAACTCCTCTTTTCAGCAACCAAACGGGCCCTAATCTATACTGTATATAAGAGAGGATTGATGTGTTATAACTTTTAAATACCCTTTTTATCCTTCTTAAATTTGATAATTCCAACTTTATATATCTACTTATATGCGATAGCATACATAAATGTCAAGATTCATTAGAATTCTTAATAATTTCTCATTAATGCACACCTCTTCCATTAGAATTCTTAATAATTTCTCAGTAATGCGCACCTCTTCACTCATCTGTTATCTCTACTAATCATCTTTAGTGTTCTTATGACTAATCACGAATATAATTCTCTCTCTTTAAATTCTTATATCACAACCTTCTTTTTTTTATAAACATCTCATCAAACTACATCGTCAATATTTGTGGGGGGAGCGGGGTCAAACAACCTTAAATAATCTTTTACACGTGAAATGTATTCAAATAGGAAGAGGGGACTCATGATATCATCTTCTATTTCTAATGTAGAAATATGTTACGTGTGCAAGTTGTTGACTTTTTTTATATATTATATTGTTTTATTTTTTAATGTTAATATCACGTGGACAAATATTGATACATGTGGTTAAAAAGCAGTGACCCTTGTCTTACAGTTCCATACATCTAATATGTTATAATTAAACATATCCTCCTATCTCTCTCTCTCAGCTGTCACATTTTTGAGTTTTTAGAAGAATTTTTGTTATGTGTTTTTATGTATCTCATACTAATATATGTTACATGTGGTTAAAAAAGAAGTGATCCTTCTCTTACAATTCCATGCATCTAATATGTTGCAATTAAACCTCTCCTATTATCTCTCTCTCACCTACCATATTTTGAGTTTTTAAGAGAAATTTTATTATGTGTTTTTTTATGTATCCCATACTAATATCCATTTTCTTTTATGATGAAAGGTTATGATTGCCAACGATTATTGTGATAATGTGATAGTAATTTGGGGAAAAAATTATCTGACATTCTGATCTGTACTCAATTTACTATTTACTTGCCTAAATATTGATATTTACAATCTTTTTTCTTTTAGGTAAATAGGTTGAATAAACATGACACTCTTAGGAGTTCATTATCCAAATCTTCACTGGCTTGAACCTGATCATAATCAAAGCCTATATATCTTCATCTGACGGTTGGTTCATGGCGATAAGCGGTAAGCCTATACGGTAGAACTAAAGTATACACACGAAATACAAGTCATGTTAAGAATTGTAGCTAAATGTTACTTTTTACTGTTCAATGTCATAGATAGAGATGTGAACAAAATTTGGATAAAGAGATCATATATCATGTATACAAACACTAAGCTATTCCCCTTTAGAAATTTAAATATTGTATATGCAAACTAGCTAGCTCATATCACATATATACATATTTTAACAAATAATATCAGCAACCTTACTCCTCAGCTGAATTACGTACATACAGATAGATTTAAATCATGTCCATCTCATACTTCTAAATTGTTTTTTCCTTGGTGCACTAAAGCAATATCCTCTACGAGAATAATGAGTATTACATATCCTATGAGAGGATTCTCTCATATACAATAATGTGATACAATCTCCACCAAGTAAATAAAAGAGGAACCCTTATAATCCTCCATAGCCTCGGTTTTTATATGCTTATACATACAATCACATCTTATTATTATTTGTAATTTTACTTTGATGTCAGTCTATTGAGAAAATACATATTTCTTTCCTTCCATTAAAAGAAGCTAATGTCGGTGTTTTGTTGTACAAAGACTGTACTTGAGCTCATGGGCATTGACCATTAACAGACCCATGCTTCTATCCGAAGTACTCAGAATAGTGCTCAACGATCTCAAGTGCTATGTTGTCAACGCTAAAATATGGACCCACAACAAAAATGGTAGCAACTATTTTTTATGTTACTAGCAAGTCAAATTGGCTTCCAACTAAGGGTCCAATAATATTTTTCAATATCAAGTGCTCTTATGCAATGTTTTAAAGGGTGATAACGATTCACACCCTCTAGAGTTTCGATGGGGCTCAGACACATTGAGAGACATTTTCATTAGCTTATATGTTATAGGAACTCTAAAAAGAGTGCAAGAGTAGGAGATGAGAGGTCTAGACATCAAACGACTGGTAAGCATTGCTTTAAGAAGAAATATTGAATCGTTATTATGAGGGTTCAGGCTCGGCCAAGCTCTCCATTTGTACTCCCAACTGATATGCAACATGTTGTGGTTCAAGCATTTATAATTCTTCCATAAAATGTTTATATTTCATTGGTTGCACATGTCAGGTTTATGTTGTTTCTAAGATAACAATAACCCAACATTGTACAATATTATTGCGTTCGTTACAATCACAAAGCAAGCTCATCTTTTTGAAATTTAGAAATTGCTTGAAATGGACACAATTGACAAAAAATATGTAATTGAGGATATTAGGTATCTCTAGTTAGTTTTAAATATTTATCTTTTAGTATATTCCAGATCTTTGTTTTTTAGTTCACAAAACAACTTCATGGTATTGATATAAGACGCCACGTGCAAAGCACAGATAATATACTAGTAACTACTGAAAGGGCATTTATTTATCACAAATTAGAGATGTTTATGTTAGAAATCCATAAGATCAACTGGGGATACTCGTAAACTTACACGGAAGTTGTCCACACCCCCCTTTTCAAGGAATAATGTATATTCAAGCTACGTTTATTTTAGTTAAGTACATTGTTTGAAATTGAATTGCATGTATACAAGAAGCTCGTGGTGTGGACTGTGGACCCAGCCCAAAAACAGTCCGGGGTTTTTTTGTGCACGGAAAAGCCATGAAAACCGTGTTCGGCCGGGTTTTAGGTCCGTTTGGTCAGCCATAGAACATAATATAAGTTGAAAATTGTCTTAATGACCCAAAAACATAGGACCCTACATGTGACAAGTGAGGTGTCGGCTCCCTATCCCATGATGCATTGTTCATGAACAGCGCATCATGGGTCAGGCAGCCGACACATCATCTGTCCCACGTAGGGTCCTATGTTTTTGAACGATGCATCATGGAACAGGAAGCCGACAACTCACCTGTCACATGTAAGGCCTCATGTGTTTGAATCCTGTAGCTACCACCCATATAAGTTTCTCCTGGGCCCGTTTGGTTGGTTTCCTAAAAACCAAGAAAAGGAAATCGGTACAAGGAAATCAATAAAATAATATTTTTATCCATTTCCATCCCTAAAACTCACCCACAACATCTAATAAAATATTATTTTTATCTTCCAACTCATCTCATTTCATCTCCTTTCTTACCTTAAAAAATAAACCAAACACAAGAAATATGTCACATCATCCAACTCATCACAACTCATCTTATCCCATTTTTAAAAATCACATATACCATCCAATAATATTGTGACAACTCATCTCATCTCATTAAACCTTCACTTCCATCCATTTCCTCAAAAAAAACAAGAAATTGATTTCCTTAAGTATGTGTCACATCATCCAATAATATACCTCCAACTCATCTCATCTCATCTATTTTCTTATTTTTAAAAACGAACCAAACACAAACAACCTCAAAACATCATCCAATAATATACCTCCAATTCATTTCCTTATTTTTTTAACCAACCAAACAACCTCAAAACAATTTTTTTTTAAAAATCACTCACATCATCCAATAATAAGGTGACAACTCATCTCATATCATATCCTATTCTATAATTTCCTTATTTTTTAAACCAACCAAACAACCTCAAAACAATTATTATAGGAAATAGGTTTCCTATTCTTTGATTTCCCAAAAAAAAATGCGAAACGAACAGCCCCTAATAATAACCACATTAAAGGTTTCGCTTATCATAATCTCCTATTAGTACTATCGGTTTTTCTATAGAGTGCCCTTGGGCACTCTATAAGAGAGGAGAGAGATAGAGAGAAATGAATGAGGAGGGGGGTCCCCTGATTTGCATTGGGATCTTCTCCTCATTCATTTCTCTCTATCTCTCTCCTCTCTTATAGAGTGACCAAGGGCACTCTATAGAAAAACCGTAGTACTATAGTCAGAATCTACTGCTAAATAGAGCCCATCGATCGATTGATATGGACGGCTCATATATGGGTCCTTATCCTCTGCCACCGTGGCAGACACACTCACTCTCTCTCTGTGTGCTCTCAGATTTCATTTCAGTCAAATTGCCTATCATCATGCTAACCTTGTTGTGTAGCGGTCAGCATTATTGGACCGTGTCAGATAAATTACTCTCGCCATTTTCCGCACCCATACACCACACGTTTACTCTTTGTGACAGTGGGACCCGGCTTCAGTTTGCTAGTAAAAAAATAAAAATAATGTTAGGGGCACACCCCCTAACACACCACCAACCACACCCCCCTCTCCCATCGCTACAGTAAACCGGACCCCACATGGGATTTTAAAAATTTTAAAATCTCATGTGGAGCCCGGTTTACTGTAGCGATGGGAGAGGGGGGTGTGGTTGGTGGTGTGGTAGGGGGTGTGCCCCTAACACCACTCAAAAAATAATAATTAAGTAGGTAAATGCTAAGTAGTGTGATGACACGTAACTTTTTATTCAACAGGAACTATCAAGTATCAGCAAATCTCATATACATGTGTGCTTACCTCTCAATTGGCGAGGATTTGACAAATCCTAATTTTATCTTTTTGTGGGAGCTAACTTCATCAAGATAACATATTCATCATATTACAAAATTTTAGCATTGATAATACTACGATTTGAGCTTTAAACAAACAAAATATCACAAATTATAATATTTTAAATCCCAAAATATTAATGAAATAAATAACATTTTAGAAATCTCAGCCCATAACAAAACATCTATATATTTCAAATCCCATGATGAAATTTATTTATAAGATTTAAAACAAACACCCCTTGGAATGCCAAGAACATCGACCAACAAACCCAGCTAAAATACAAAATTATTAATTAAAATTCAAACAAAAAGCAAAATAAATTAAAAAATGACCAGCACTAAAACAAGCTAAAGGAACACCTCCTTGTCTCCTTTCACGAACCCTCGAGACTCCTTGGTAACCCCGCACCACCACGTTCTTCACTACCCCCTCCCCTGTGTTCCGCTGGACCAGGTTAACCCAACCCCCCCCCCCCCACCCCCCCTGTATCCTCACTTGTCCTTGACAGCACTAATATACCTAAAGTATATTCTATTGTCACTTTAGCAGCATTCATATACCTAAAGTTTTTGTTACTCATGTATCCTCACTTGTCCTTGACAGAAGTTTTTGTTATTTATACTTATATCGTCACTTTAGCCGCATTCATATACCTAAAGTTTAAAACACGTGCACTAACGTATCCTAAAGTTTGAAAACACGCACTAAAATATTTTAAAGTTTTTAAATCTTACACTTAAGTACTTTTAAGTTTTAAAATCTTAAAGGTATATCAGCGTTGTGAAAACTAAGACGAGTATATACGTACAAGTTTTTAAAAACCCGAGGGTATGTAAGTGTCATTCAAATACAAGTAAGGACGCGTAATTGCAAACATACGTAATTTTTTAGAGATTCGATGTAACTTTATAGGTCATCGGAGATTTACTGTGAGCGTCCCTAAAAATTCGTTGTAATTTGCCCTTCTTTGTACTCAGAGCATGGTAGGACATTATCCCCTGCTCCGGCAGCACACCACACCAAACCAAACCAAAAACCCTCTCCCCCACCTATAAAACGCCAACACCATCCCCCCTCACCCTCAAGCGCCCAAGCTGGACTCAGAATGGCCTCCTCGTTTCCCCTCCTCCTCATCTCCTCCCTCCTTATCCTACTCCAGCGCTCAGCCTCCCAGCCCATGACCCTCACCCTGGTCAACAACTGCCCCTTCACGATCTGCCCCGCGATCCAGCCCAACTCCGGCCACGCCGTCCTCGAGCGCGGCGGCCTCTGCCTCCAGACCCTGACCCACAAGTCCTTCCCCGCGCCCACCAGCCACTGGTCTGGCCGCATCTGGGCCCGCACCGGCTGCACCCACACCGGCACCCGCTTCACCTGCGCCACCGGCGACTGCGGGTCCCGCCTCGAGTGCGGCGGCCTGGGCGGGTCCCCGCCCGCCACGCTGGCGCAGATCACCCTCCACCACGGCGGGCCCCACCGCGACTTCACGTCCTACTCCGTCAGCCTCGTCGACGGGTTCAACGTCCCGATGACGGTTACCCCCCACGAAGGCAAAGGTAACGGCAGATTACACGGTTAACCCAAAAAAATAAAAACCAATTAATTAAGCTATTAATTATTAATTACGGCCGTCTCTTGAAATGCTAATTATCATCCATCTCGCATTTTTTACTTATTCTAATTTTGTAGGGGTTAGTTTCATTTTTGGCTTATCTTATAAACTATTTAATTTGTAGAAAAATGCCCTAGTGATCAAAAACATGGGATTTTTCATGGGACATGTGAGGTGTCGGCTCGCTGTTCTATGATGAATAGTACATTATGACAGAGAGTTGACATCTCATCTGTCTCATGTAGTATCCCATGTTTTCGAGTTCTTGTAGCACCACCCTATAGTTTGTGACGCACTTAGAATGAGTATTTCAACAGGTAACTGCCCGGTCGTCGGCTGCAGGGAGAACCTGCTCGCCACGTGCCCCGACGTCCTCCAGCTGAGGGGCCCACACGGCGTGATTGGGTGTAAAAGTGGGTGCGAGGCGTTCGGGACGGACGAGCTCTGCTGCAGGAACATGTATAACAGCGCGAAGACGTGCAGGGCGTCGACTTACTCCGAATTTTTCAAGCACAAGTGTCCGGCGACTTTCACCTACGCGCACGATAGCCCGAGCCTGACTCACGAGTGCGAGAGCCCGAAAGAGCTCAAGGTTATATTTTGTCACTGAGTTCTTCAGGTTGGGGGTTAATATCGAGCTTCGAGTGTTGGTGTGGTTGTTTGATGGTTCAGATGCAAACTTAATTGTAAGGGCGAATGCTTTGATGGTGTTTAATTAATGTAGTTTTTCCTTCTATTTTCGTTGTGAGAATTTTTTTTATTTTAATTTTGGATTCATTTGGTGAATGTGGTGGGTTTTTTTTTAAATTAATTTATGGGAGAGAAGGGC
>BQKN01000065.1:313223-342036 GCA_022839385.1 Asparagus kiusianus
AATCATCAGTTGATATACTCAAGATGAATATAGGGCTTAGTCACTCCTATCTTTGGCAGATAATTTTATACTGAACTTCTAGTTCAGCTTACTAGTACGTGGATCTAAAAATGAAGATTCTTTTCATTTTATGAAATTTCTCGACATTCTTTTATATTTTGGGTGCTAATCTCCCCCTAATGTCGAGAATTGATCTTCATTAAAAAAAATACAGTCAGCGTACCAAATTATAAATTGATCCCTTGACATGGGCCATAGGTACTAAATTATTGACGGAGTTTCATAAATAATGTATGTACCTTATCTTTGCTAAGGCCCAATAGAGGTACGCTAGGGTGGTGATATAGAAATATGGACTGCAAATAAAGAATACGCAGATGGGAAATGTTTTGCTTATTCACCACGTATTAGATGAAGGGGAAAATTTGTGATATGCAGTAGGTCGGATTTGATTTGAATGCCCCCATTTAATTTAAGGAAATCCGACAAATCATATTATGCCTAAGATGACCCAATCGCTCATGCCAGAATTTAAAAGAATTTGGGTCCCTAAATCTTAAACACATCGCAACATGATGTATTTTAGGTCAGACAAATTCTAAATTATACACATATGAATAAAAGCCACATAGGATCTCATGAGTTTAAAGCAAACTCAAGATAAATTAAAATTGTCTGACAAATGCATATAATCCAAATATAGAAAAACCAAATAGTTTACCTTGACCACCTCGATAAGATCCATTTCAATGTCTACTACCTTTCCTCGTCCAAGTTTATGAATATTAGTTTGAATTATGACATGTGCTTCAGGCACTACGACTGAATCAATTAAACTTGCATTATGGTTTCTGACAACAGCTGGTTGTGTTTTTAACAACTACTAATGCAAGGATTAGTTCATTTTTAGTCTTGTACTACTGCAAGAGTACAAGGTTACTTGTTGAATTGCATTCAATCGAGGATTTAAAATCCAAAAATGGCTACAGGATATAATCTCCTACTATGTTCATAGCCCCCCTTGTCCACACATATAAGTAATTTTCTGAATTGTAGCATGTGCTACAAGCACAACTCGTAAGCTAACTATTCTGATATTGTGATTTCTAATCAACAATTGGTTGTGCTTTTCTACGACTACTAATGTAGATATTAATTCAGAATGCTACGTACAATTTTTGGTCATGTACTACTGCTGGAGTACAATATTATTTGTGTGGAATGGGGAAAAGAACTTTTCGATCAATTTTGTCACTGTCTGTAATGTTCTGCTTACAGAGTTTCAGTAGCTAGATAATATGGTACAAAGCTGAATCATATTTAGTCATGTATTTAAAATCCTAAAAGTTCTGATTCAGTCTGCCAGTTGCGTTTGAGGGAAGATTATAAACTTTCATAGATCAAAGCGATCCTTCAGGGATTGCCCAGAAAAAGTGAATACTTTTTCAGTGAGGCATTAATTTTTCACGTCTTAATTAATAGAGAGAAAATTTAAAGTGTTTGCCTTCTGGGCAAAAATACTTAAAGAATCAAGAGATATAATCGTGCAGAAATCACAATGCACTAATCATATATCACAGTAAAAATGAACGCTTGAGACCAAAGACAAGTAATAATTACTATCATATATCACAGTGCACTAATCATGGTGACTAAATATTAGTGCATGAGTAATTAGAAATATCCACATTGTAATAAGATCACACATAATCACCAAAATCATCAAGCTCCTTTTTCTAAAGATCTTTATAATGATTATCTTTCAAATGTTTGCTTCTGGCAAACTAGTCTGATATTAAAATTCACAAAATTTTTTTAATGCTAGGACGATCAATGACCATCACAAACTCAAGCAAGTATAAATTAAACAAATGCATAACCAATTTGTGCTATTCTTTCTTCTAAACTCAAGGTTGTCAGATTCAAAAAACACCACCTTGTGATTTATTATAATGCACCGGGTAGCTCATAAGGTACCACCAAGATAATTTTGGATATAAACTAATATTGTATAATTTCAGTGGAGAAAGAGAATCAGTGCAATTAGCAATAAAAAATGGATCACTTATGGATGCCAACATGAGCTTTAAAAACCCACAACTTAATTTTAAGTTTTCATGAGGCTTAGATTTTACTTCAAACAAGCAAATAGAATATTTAAAGTAAAAGCATCAAATTGATATATTATGATAATTTTTTATGATTGATGCTCTATCTTTTCATACTCTAGACTAGATAGCTGGTATGTAAGCAAGTGTAATACAATCATGTCTAAAATATAACATGAATGACAAGAATGAACAATTCCATATATAACAGAATAAATCATGATTTTAATGAGAATATGAAGAAATTGTTTAGAATTATGATGTGGTCATGTCTAGACTGTTTTGGGGATAATCAGATCAAGCTTCATGTTGATGCTTCAGACATTTTCAGTATCACCGTCTGTTAGTCTATGTAAACAAAAGGCAAATTATAAAACCTTATGAGTGTCCAGAAAATTTTCTTTAGAGTAATTCAACTCCACTCGAGAAAATATGTTGTTCTTGGGGTAACTTAGCTTCAAAAAAAAAAAAAAAAACGTTACAGTAAATGCAAACTAAGAAGGTTGGGGTTATCTCATGCAGCTTCCACAATCTTCTAATAAAAATTTTCAGTTAAACTGAACATGCATCTAAAGACTCACAAAAAACCATACTTCAAACGAGTAGCAGCAACTGGAAGAGAATGGCAAGACCTATCGGAGGTTTTAGAGCTTTCAGGTTTTTTTTTAATTGTACATAATGTATGATTGTGAATCAACAAAATGGTTGCATGATAAATCCCTAAAATATGCACCCGCTTAATGGATCACTCTGAAGTTATATCTTTTGGAACAAATAACTAACGAATGAAATCACTCCAGACCATGTAAGTACTAAGTATACTCAACATGAATATGGTTGTGTTTATGCATGTCCATCTCCATTCAGATAGAAAATTTTGTAAGAAAACATCATTATAAAAGGATACTTAGTACTGACCCCAATACAACCACATGAAAAAAAATAATACCCAAATATTTTTATAAGATACTAAAATCTCATGCGATAATTCAAGATATTTTGACATGGTAAGGACGTTCCAAATTCCGCCTTACAACTTACAAAATAAACTAACCCTTTCTTGGGTAATGGAATTACACTTTTAATTATGTGGATTAATTACTTTGCCAATTGTCGCTTTGTTCCAATATACTGATCAGAGCCATGTATCAGCAAGTAAGCGTGTAAATGTAAATTTAGATTACATCATGTGAACCAGTTTACTGTTTACTTTACAAATTAAAAAGTTCGTCATAAATAGATTATTGTACCTGTCATTGAAAAAATGTCACTGGTGATGAATTAAAATGTTGATATTACGTGCAGATTCAGCAACAATAGGACTAGCCTTACCTCCATTTGCTCAGATTAGCATAAGAATACTTATTTATTTTCTAGGTTAGCCACATAAAGTAGAGCATTATAAGAATAAACAACTTGTGAGGCTATTTTGTTCAATACATGAGACACCCAATTGGCCATCACATATATAAAAATCAAAAGCATATTAAAATACAATAAAAGTTACCTTACACGAAAGATACGATTCGTTCCTAGACCATACACCGAAAGTTTTCTTTGTCATGGATTCAATGATCCCAAGATGGTTAGAGAATCATGCTGATAACGTGTTGTAATATATTAAAGAAATCAAATAAGAGACAAAAGACAAGAGAAATAGAGAAATTATAATTTTATTCATCATCCTTCTTTTTTCATACATGGTCCAATTTATAGACATATTGTGGAAAATAAAAGAACATTTGGATATATGAAAAGTCACTAATTAATATTCCACATTCAATGTTATGTTCACATTCATTTTGTCTTTTAGGTTTTCCACAAAATGACTTTTAAATTTCAACATGTTTCATTTTCTTTGATTTCCCTTTTTTTTGGGCAAACAAACAGCCCCTAACTTATCCGAGATCTAATTTTTTTCACGGCTCTGATTGAATAACAACTTATTTAATTTAACTGACAGATTTACTTTTGGCATGTTCATTAAAAAAATCCAAATCCGACCGGGTTTCTGTTCCAACTACGGGTACGGGTCCACAGAAACTAGAGCCCATCATTACCACCACCACTGATCTCCCGTAAATCGACGGCCAGGATCATCCCACTAAATCCTCGCTGCACAAAGCCGTCCTTACTTATCACGCCACTTTATCTTTCGCCCCCACCACCTTATATATTCACGAAAACGCCATCCCCTCCCGTCTTCTTCAATCAATCTCGCGTCCCTTCGTCTTCCTCTTTCCAATCCCCTCCCTCTCTGAATCAATGGCGGCACCCAGCCAGGCCAGCCTCCTCCTCCAGAAGCAACTCAAAGGTCCCGATCAAAGCCTCGATTTTTACAGTTTTCTTGATTTTTTTTTTCAGAATTTTCTGAGTTTTCTTGCGTCTTTTTTTTTTTTGGGATCAGATCTTAGCAGGAACCCTGTGGATGGATTCTCGGCCGGCTTGGTCGACGATAGCAATATCTTCGAGTGGAGCGTCACGATCATTGGGCCGCCCGATACGCTATAGTGAGTGATTCCTTCTTTCGGATTGCCGTCTTTTCCGTTGAAATTCGATTGGATCTCGTGGTTTTGGAAATATAGGGTTGTTTGCTGGCGATAAAGCTAGGGTTTTGGTTGAGTTGTTTGGGTTCAAGCTGATTCCTTATCTGTTTTGATGCATCTTTCCCTTTGATTTGATGCTCTTTGGGGTTGACTGTGCTATGATTGGGTCTGATGAATCTTGGTTATTTAGAGACAGTTTAGGTATTATTACAGATGCAATCGTTTCCTTTAGGATTGCTGCACTTTTATGCCCCTTGCATGTTTGGATTCAAGCCGTTTCTTTTTCAGCTTTTATGTTTCTTTGTCTTTGATTTGCTATTCTTCGGGTTTGGCGGTGATTGTAGGGAATTCAGACGAAAATTCAATTCCACCTTTTAGTTCTCTAGAATTTATATTGTATATCCATCAGAAGATCATTTTTTTGACTTAAAATTGCGGGCTTTTAGGTTTGTTTGAA
The DNA here is from genome assembly GCA_022839385.1 of Asparagus kiusianus. Taxonomy (NCBI): domain Eukaryota; kingdom Viridiplantae; phylum Streptophyta; class Magnoliopsida; order Asparagales; family Asparagaceae; genus Asparagus; species Asparagus kiusianus. The sequence goes on from BQKN01000065.1 coordinate 318,335, forward strand.
TTTGCTGAATGCTGCTGTTGTGTTGTGTAAAATTAGATCCTCAACTATCATCACAAGTTCAGAGTTTGGGTGCAGTTGATTGAACTTTAACATGGTTACCTGAGCAGCCCATATTCTAATCCGACCAGCCACAAATTTAAAACCGATTTTGTAAAAAGGGTCTTTGAGATTTGATCCTCAAAATCTCATCTATTTGGATACAAGTACTCCAAATAGGGGTGCATACGGTTTGAATATGGCTCAAATATGATACTTGCCGTATTCATGTCAGCTTGCCAATCAGGAACATGAATACACATATGCCTCAATAATGAAAATTCATTTCTAATTCAGCTAAATCGGATACGGATACCTAGGTTTTAGAAAGCGTTGTGTGGCCAAGGCGTTGTGCCTAGCGTCTAGAGCCTAGGCAGGGCCTAGCCGTTTTCTATTTCTTATTTTTTAATTACAATCAATGTTATCAAAAACGCTAGGCACCTTCAGGTAGTAAATTGGCGCCCAACGTTAGGCCTAGGAGGATTTTTTTTTTGTTTAAGTGGTGATAGAGGAGGTTTTCTAAAGGTTGGAGGAGTTGGAGGGGGTGTTCATAGTTGATGGATGCAGTGGGAGGAGTTCGATGGAGGTTAGAAGACGTGGAAGCATCAGCAGAGGAATATTTGTATCTGATATGGATATTTCACTGCAAATCTGTAGCCGTAACCATATCCTATCGGGTGTATTTTTGGCAACTCTAACCCTAAATCATCATATTTGGATACAAGTCCCCCAAATATGGATACAGATATTTCCTCGGATAAAGATGTTTTTGGCACCCCTAACCCTAAATCATCATATTTGGATACAATTCCCCCAAATCATCATACTTGAATACAAGCCCCTCAAAACTCAAAGCTATTAAGTTCTTTGAAACATGTTTCCATGGTTAATATTCATCAACTTATCCCAACTGAACTAACATGTTATTAGTAAGGATTTAAGAAAATTTAGCAAGATAGTATTGGTCTTCAATGGGTTCAAAATATGCACTGACATAATTTCTTGCTTTTTACAAGAGGGTAGGTTGAAAATAAGGTAAATGTGAAAAAAAAACAATCCCATTAGTTAAGTTTGTGTTAAGTGGATGATAATTAATTATTGGGACTAGTTTCCAAGATCTTAATAGTTCTGGAGGATTGTATACAAATATGGGAAATTGGGGGACTTGTATCTAAATATAAGATTTTAGGGGAACTTGTATCCCAATATGATGATTGGGGGACTTGTATCCAAAAGATAAAGATTGGGGGGGGGGGAATATCTCTAAGCACCCCAACCCCCCAAAAAAATGATGAGTGAGTCTAGGTTTCAGTCGTAAAAAGAGTGTTCAACTTGCGCCGGGGGGGGGGGGGGGTGTTATGGTATAAAATTAGACCCTCAAAACCTGACCGCAACTTTGGAGCTTTTTGGTGTAGTGGAAGGGCCTTTAACAAATGCATGGCTTTATTGGGAAGTGATGTTCATGTTTAGGTTTATATATTAGGATTTGTTTTTTCTGCATGTATTTGCTGAATTATGGATGTATTTGGACGTCACTGTTTTAATGGCAACTGATTTTTGAATGAAGCAAAACATAACTTTACAAGCTTCTGAATGATGGTATATGAAAAGTAATTTGATAAACTTTCGTAGTACGTGTTCGTGATCAATAGAAAGCTTGCCATGAATTGTCGGGACAACAACTTTACGTTTGTGCTCTTCCTACACATTCAAAATATTCAGAAGGTTACTACTGATGTTTTCCATTTGTGCGCCCATTGTTGTGCTCATTCTGTTTTCTAATGTTTTTAAGAATGAAGTTCAGTAACTGCCTCATTAATTCCTAAAATTATTAGAAACACAAACACGTCTTGAGGTTTTATTGTCTCATAAGATTGAGTCAAAAATCGCAGGGATATTTTTTGTTTGATGTCAGTAGAACTGTATACTGAGAATTTTATTTAAAAAAATGTTGCATGAAAAAACATAGTAAAGTTATATTATATCTTTCTGCTTTGTCGAGCAAATTTGGACTTGATATTTCTTTGTGCAAATCTTGACTGGGTATCATTGCGTGCAGTGAGGGAGGCTTCTTCAATGCCATCATGAGTTTTCCAGATAACTACCCTAACAGCCCTCCTTCAGTTAGATTTACATCAGAGATGTGGCACCCAAATGGTTAGTTGTGCTCCTTCTCTTACACGTGTAGATTTTATCATTTTACTGCATGCTTAAGGTTTTCTTTTGTACCTTGGAAATCTCAGTATACCCAGATGGACGTGTTTGCATATCGATTCTCCATGCTCCTGGGGAGGACCCCAACGGCTATGAGCTTGCAAGCGAGCGTTGGACACCTGTTCACACGGTAATTTTTTTTACTGCATATAATTTCTTTCGTGGATCTTGCTTTCTAATTTTCTAGGCAAAATTTTGTGTAATTATCAGAATGTTATTATAGTTTGGAGGATTTTCTTAGTTTCTTAAATCACCTAAGTTAACACCTTTTCCATTTTTTGACAAGATAGTTCAAATTATTATTTAATGGTTGTTTAGGATTATCGAATTAATTGAACAGTTTTTTTACTACACTGCACAGACATCTTAGTATGTATTTGTATGAGGAACTTAAATAGTAAAGTAATGGACATTGCGATTGGCGTAAGCATGGATAAAGGGACTTGAAAGCCTATGTACCATAGTTCATAGACATTTCTACCTTGAAACTAGGGCGTTGCCAAGGCGCTTGTTGAACATGCTTATCAAGTATATTTTGTATTTATCTTGCACACCTGTGTATTGTGTTCTTTTCATTGTGTCCTTGTCAATATAGCATAGGTATACTCTTGGATGCATGTTTCATGTAAAACAAAAAGAGCACAATATTTTGTCATCATTTTCAATGTGGGCCTAAAGTAAAAGCATAAAATGCGTAAACCATATGTATAGTCATGGAAAACTCAAATCATTTCCTAGCCCACTCATCCAACATAATAAGCTTATAAATTTTTTGCATACCTTCATACTCATTAAAAAAAATCTCATTCTTATGTTCATTACTTTTGTTTATTTTTGTGCATGAGTTTGCTCAGTTTGAAGGTTCAACATTATTTCGTTTGATGTTTGAGAGTGATTTCTATTATAGCTTGCACAATATAATTCACAAAGAGGTCCCAAGAGATAGAAAATCAGTAGTAAGCTGGAAGCATTGCTTGAATAATTGCATATTCATGTATAGCTCTCATGCTTGATATTCTTTAAATTTTTATTATATTTTTTTTAATTTATAATTTGAAGGTTTAAGATCACTTAATATTTGATGTGATTTGTACTTGCAATTTGCATTATATAAAGCATCATTAAATCCATAACCAATTGTGCAGGTCGAAAGCATAGTTCTGAGCATAATCTCCATGCTTTCTAGTCCGAATGATGAATCTCCTGCAAACGTTGAAGCAGCTGTAAGTGATTCTTTTTCCTCTTTTATATACAACAACTGGTTTTTATAACATACAACAACTGGTTTCATAACATTCTTTGATATCTGGTATTATCTTGTATCTACTTATCAATGGCATCTTTGTTTGAAAACTGAGCTGGTTTGGGCACCAAAATATTTTTAGAATGGACATGTCACACATCTTTTCTAGGGAAGAAATTGTGTGAATGAATTTGGCTATTGTTGTGTTGACTTATATTCATCACTTCTTCTCTAGTACAGGAGAATTGATTTGTCCTGATAATAATGGGAGTTTAGGGTTATTATTCTTCCAGTGATGACATCAAAGTAAAGAACTTTTATTATTTCAAATGTACTCTGATTTGTGCTTTATCTGCAACCTACACTATCCCTCTATTACTCAACTAATTAGAGAGTTTGAGGGGTTAGATCCCGAGGCAATCTGCAATGGCCTGAAATCTGCATTGCAGATGCACCATGAAGTTTGTTTGTTAAAAAGTCTGAAGTGTGCTTTATCTTAAAACTTACACTGTCCCACTATTTCTCAATAAATTAGAGGTCAAAGGCTAGATTCCTTGGTGATTCCCAACTTGGCCAAAAGTTTGCATTGCAGATGCCCTCTGAAGTTTGTTTATCAAACTTTACTACTCTGTATGAAGGCTATTAAAGTATAGTCGGAGAGAAGATGTTTCCATTTCATCATGATAGAAAAGAAACAACGTGGATGAAGAGGGCTTGAATATCTTAGTTAAAAGTTGTTGACAAATGCAAATGCAACTCCTTGTTTTGCACGAGAATGTGCCCGCACGCGCGTTGGACCTCCAATTTCCACTATATTTTAAGTTTCTCTTCCTATCTTATGGCTATATTGTTTAGAGTTCTACCTTATGGCTTTGTTATTAGAGTTTGATCTGACACAAGTTTGTTGATCGGCGTGCATTGCAGAAAGAATGGAGGGATAAGAGGAGTGAATTCAAGAAGAGAGTGAGCCGATGTGTGAGGCGATCTCAGGAAATGCTTTAAAGGGACGAGCAGAACGAAGAGAACTCGCCTTGTAAAACGTCTTGGTCGATATGTGCGTCCACCACGCTCGGTGCCTTGTTTTAAGTGTAATTCCGATATAATTTAGTGGGAAGGCGGATCAACGGTCTCATCGTCTTGAGTCTTATTAGTTTTCTTTCTTTAGGGGTGCATGTTAGTCTGCTGGTTGCCTTGAGCTTTCAGTATTGAGTGGGGAAATTGTGGTTGTCTCAGCCTTCACATCTTTCAATTATGTCCTAATGCGCGGGATGTTTTGCACTTTCTAGCACGCAATTCTCTCAAGTTTTGCAAGTTTGCAACTGGTTAAATTATCATTCACGGACCTTTTTCTAACGAGAAAAGAACCGCAGTGATTTACTTGTGAATCTTGAATTGAGGGCACGTTGCTTCCACTATTCTTCTATATATACTATAAAGTTAACAGACTCAGCACTGTCCTCAGCTACAGTAAGTGAAATTTCTGTATATATTGTTCCTAAGCACGGTAACGCTCAGCTACAACTCTTCGGAGCCACAGTAACAAAATTTCTCTATATCCTACTCCTAAGCACAGTAATTTGAGGGTTGAAAGTGGATAGCATGAATTTTTAGTGGATCTTGGTGTAAAACTACGGTGACCGTTCAGCTGCAACCATTTACATCAACTTGTGTTTTTTTAATATTTCCAGTAAATCGTTATGTCCAGTAATACTTATTAAAGCCTCTCCACCATCTTTACTCCTAAAACATTAGCCTACATATAATTTAATTCTCATTGAAAAGGCACACCTTGTAAGTACCACATTCATTCCATCAAAATTCAACTCTTTGACGTGCATTTTTGACATGATTCATTCATTCTTCTTCTTTTTATTACAGTGATACATCCACAGATAAAAAAAAAAAAAAAAAAAATAATAGAACGTGATCTCTGGAAGTTATCTTTGTAAAATAAGTCTTTCCTTTTTTTTTTTGGTTATACTTAGCTAATATCTCACTTATATTCCAATCATTCTAATATGTTAAGGACTTTTGCTATTATATATTTGCAACCCTTAACATAATAGACATTTTGAAAGTTCTCCTAAGAACTATTCCCACCTTACTGATACTCATGTAAATCATTAAGGTGCTTTTGTGCATGACCTAAATACGATGCTTAGCTTTGATAATCACTATTAGATGTATAAAGTACCATGTATGGTAATACATAAAAAACTTTGTTAGTTAGCTTTGGTTGTCACATACTTCAATATTTTCTCTTGCGAGTACCCTTATTCCTCTACTTTTAACTTCTTTCCATATATGATTTAGATAATTTTCAGCAAATTATTAATTGTTATATCCCAAATTCATGGTTGTTGGCGGGTGGAAAAACTAAATTTTATTAATTATTTTGTTATTCAGCAAAATAGTATCTTTAGGCAATTTGATGTATGCATTCTAAATAATTTACAATTTGGAAATGAATTGTGATGTCTATACATTTTTGTATAATTAAGCGTGTGTTGGTATATATATATATCTTTGTTTTCACATTAATTGAACACATACCGTAAAATTTTTCATACACTTTATTAGTTTCTTTCATATTTTCATATTAATGTCGCAACAACGCGCGGGTCAATTTTGCTCGTTTTATCTATAGATAGTGATCATGTGTCTTTCCGAAATTGTTTGGTTTGGTTAAGTTGGAGCTCTTTACAATATTTTCACACGTTGAGGAGGTGCGGCTATGTTGAATGGTAAAGAAGAGTCTAATTTGACTGTAAATCCCGTTTCATACCAGTATGCATGTTTACTATGCTCCTCCTTTGTATCGGAAAATTTCAGTAGTCACCGGTAAGGTGTTTTTTGGTAACGGCGAATCTAACCTCCGGAATTGGGGCCCACTTTAAACTCATCCCAATTGTTGTAACATGTCATATTAACAGGCCGAGCACTGCTGATCTCTCTAGTAATTTGAGACAAAAGACGTTTTCAAGCTGGGGTCTGTCAAATGAATTTGAGTCCGAGATAAAAGGCGTTTTCTGCTCGGACATCACTAGAGAATGTATTGAACAACGGAATGACCTATCGGCCTCAACAACATCATTCACATTTAATGCATTGCCAGTCGGCGCCCATATTTTGCCATCCAGTCACCATCGCATTATATGCGCGGTCAGATTCGTTATGACTTATTAAGCCGAATATGACTTATTAAGCTGAAGTCATAATAACTCATTGGATGATGCCCGCACTTCCACCATCCTGTCATTGTCACAGTAAATGCACATATTTTTCATTTAATCGACCGCTGATGTGTGTAAAGTGTAGTCTGGTCGATCGACTGCACCGACCCAGTCGAATCAGCAATGTGCCCCCCGTAAATTCTCTGCAGTTAGTGGATAAGAAGCTACTACACCAAGGTTCACTGAGTAAAACTCTAAAACTAGAGTCTACATTTTACAAGTTTGCTTAAAATCTATTACTGATTTGAACGTCGGAGGACACGCCAGGAAGATGCTCTCCGGCCCTTCCAAATATCCATCCACACATACGATTAACTTTCTGACATAAACACCAATTCTAAGAAAACCATCGGCACATTCATAGTTATTAATTTGCTTGGAGTTGCAATTAAATGGGCTCAATATTATTAGAACCCTAAAAAAAGTAAAAAAACAACCCGTATGTTATCTACATACCCTAGACAATGTGAATTCTGCAGTTATTTGGTAAAAGAGGGTTAATTATAGGTGTATTTCTACAAAAGTAATTAAATGTCGGTCGAAATTATTTATTCTTCTTTTCACCCGCCCCAGTCAACGATTTTTTGCCCCCTTTTCCCTCAATTTAGGGGGAACAAAACAAAACGCCGAAAAAAAAAAAAAAAAAGAAAGAAGAACAAACAAGTCGAAGCTCCGCGATCATTGTAGCTCCCGCTACCAGATCTCACTCGGAATCCACAAGAATCTTTCTTCAGGTACGCTAACAAAGGCCAAAAAAAAAAAAAACCCTAGTTCCTCTTTTCCCCCTTGGTTTTCTAAGTTTTCAAACCCTAAATCACCCATTAATCGGCGAATCTAGGCCTTCATTTTTCTTGGTGATGTCTCGCGCAAGCAATCTCGGTCGCGAGAAGGCGCCGAAGCTCGGTCTTGTCGCCTCTTCTTCTTCTTCTTCAAGAGCGGGGGGATTTTCGAGCAGGGCACTGAAGCACGTGGTTCCCTTGAGGAGGCTGAGGAGCAAGCGAGGGGATGAGATCGTGGTGTTCTTGCTCAAAGTCGCGGCTTTGGAGGCGATTCGGAGGCTCTCGAGATCGAGGTGCCCGGTCCTGTGGCGGGTGGTGCAGGGTTTGCAGGCTCTTGGATGCCCTCCCTTCAACTGGGTTCAGAGGTGGCAGCCACTCGGGTTTATTGTCAGGGCTGTTCAGGTCCGTGCCTTCAAATCGCCGAACTCGGTTCCTAAAATTTGTTTCATCATCAACTGTAGTTAGTGTTTTAGTTATGGGTATGAATGATACGTCCAATGGGTAGCTACATTGCAACTGTTTGATTGGGCTGTAGTAGTGCACACTGGATCATGCATCCGGAAACGCTAGGGTTTATGTCATTACATGGATCCCGAGTTATTTTTTATTTTGTTTTCTGATAAATGGCAGCTGAATGCCCCCATTTAACCGTGGGAAAAAAAAGTTAAACACGACAGAGTTTAAGAGCCAGTTTGGATTTGTAGGGGGTGAAGGGAAGTTAAGGGAAACTAGGTGAGAGAATGGAAGGAAAGGGAATGGAGTTCCCCTTGGTTACACTCCAATTTGAGGGCTAACAAATTTTATACTATTAGGGGGTGAACTAAGGGGAACTAGGGTGAATAACTTCACCTCCTAAATATTTCCAAACAAGGTGAATGGTCCTCCTAACTTCCCTTCACCCTGATTCCCCTCAATCCAAACAAGCCCTAAAGTAAACTTATGTAGGCAACATTGAGGAAATGTATATAATGAGGCCATAACTAGTTAACCCCCAAAACGAGCACATCCATTGCTTCCTAGAAAAATTTAAGAAAAATGTTTCTTAAATGTTACGTGAAACTATACATGGATGGGGTTTTCGCATATATGCCCCTCAAATCTTCCATGTTTGCAATTTCACCCTCCAAACTTTGGTATTTTGCAAAGTCACCCCCTATTCTCTCACATTGTTTGTTTCTGCCCTTCCAATTTATTAACAATACTGGTGTTTGAACAGGGCAATGTCAAAATTTCCAATAATTTCCAAATAGGTTTACAAAATTTTCTGTTTAAAAAACTAAAATGTCAAGTGAAAGGGGTAGGGAAACTCAATGTGAGACAAATACCAAGATTTGGAGGGTAAATTTGCAAATATGGAAGATTTGAAGGGGTATATATGCAAAAAGCCGCTACATGAATTAAGTTTGTAATATTTAGAGGAGATATTAGCCTTTGCATCCATTTGTTGTGTTTCATCATCCCATCTTAATATTATGGGTATATTGGATATGACTGCCTTCTTGTTTAGCAAAATGAGGTAGCGAAAGGCGAGAAGTAGGAGTGCTGCCGACCACATAGTGGGACTCCCAATAGGCTATCACTTGGTAGATCATTTGGCTAGATGACTTGCCAACTCATACCCGTTTTTCCTGATATTATTGCGTTATGTTCTTTTTGTCCATTGTTTCGTACATTGATAGTTAATGGATTTTAACTTATGATATCACTGAAGAAACTTAAGGTTGTATTATTTCTTTATCTTTTCTTGTGTTTTTCTTGTATTCTGATACTCTCCTTTTCTCATTACTGACTCTATGCTCATTAACAGAAATTCTCAAGACCGTTGTTATGTCTTTCAATAGCAACAACTTTATTTGATCATTCTGAAGATTCCGAGAGGGCAGAAACTAGGGTGGATGATTCTCAGCCAGACACTGGATCGGCAAATGAACCATCTACTTCTGATGCACGGTAAATGGAACTTCACCTTGAAGAAGTCTTCCATATTAATTATTTGCACATTACTGTGCTAAAGAATCATATGGATTTGTTTTAATATTGGCGTGCTGGAGTGTTTTAAGATTTCAAATTGGGATGATTAACAAATGCACACATGTGACTGGCAAGTTTCACTACCATTTACCATTTGATTAAGCACTTTACTAACACCTCCTATTATTTTCAGGAAATGCGACGAATCTAATGATACCCCTAAGAGTATTGTCTCTGAAAATTGGTTACAGCAAATTTATAGGGAGTTGGGGAAGGAAGGGATTTCTCTACCTGAGAGGTGATTTCTTATTAATTTTGCCTGTAGATGCAGCCTTTCATTTCTATATTTCTTATACTAATAACAATTTGCTTTGACATCATAGGTGCGAGCAAATGGTTTGTATATTGCAAAAATATTTGGTTTAAGAAGAGAACTCGTTTTAATTACAGCTATCTTGATCTGCTATTCTTTGGAAAATTATAATTTCTAATTAGATATTACGTTTTCTTTATCCATACATGATAGGTCTTGGCACATGTTTAAATTTCGCATTTCCCCTGTACACAAGTCCTGGTGGCAAGTCTTGTACGTATGCTTACACGCACATGCACTCACTCACACCAATCCACACACGTAGATAAAATGAGGGTTGTTATTCTCATTATTTATACATGTGTAGCATTGGTTAAGTAGCTGTGTGGCATACTTCAAGTGTAGTTTAGTTATGGGGGGAAAAAGGTACTTCTCTTGCAACTCTTGCATAATCTGAGTGAAGGTTCCTTAGTTATTTTGTTTGGAATTTAGCCTTCCATCCAACTCCTGCATATTTTCTGCTGTATATTCCTTCCCTCTAAGATAACACCATCTGCCCCTCGTGATTGGTATCTTTGTTGCCGACTCTTTTGTATTGTTGGTTTCTTATCGTCGCTCTGGACGCTTTCTTTGGGTAAATTTCCCTATCGGTGATCTGATTGTAATCACTTGGCTTTTGTTTAGGTATTGAACATTCTAGTTCTTGCATAGACAGTAGAAAATATTTATCCACCTTGGTCTGGAGATTCCTTTCGTATTGATAGTTTTCAACCACTATAACTACCTTGGCTAGTGATGTTATGGTGCGTTATCTTGATATTTAAGGCTTATGTGCGATTCACTATCTATCTGCTCCGTAGTTAGATGTGCTTACACCAACGTTCATGTTGGCATATTGGGTAGCACATTGAGGTGGACTTGGTTAAATATTTCTAGATACATTTAGCTAGTGATGCTATTGCATTATGATTTGAGAGGAAGGGGGTGACATGATGATAGATGAGAAATAGCATAGGTGATCCTAAAGAGTAGGATATGTGTACCTCATGAAGTTCAAAGATAGTAGATTTTTGAATGTGATGTGAGTTAATCTTTTATTTATGACATGAATTTGCAAGAAGACAGTGGTTAAATATGTATAATGACAGCTTCTCAAGTTTTATTAATTTTATACATTGGTAATATGCGAAAAATCATAATTTAATATTAGGAAAGTATACAAATAACATAAATACATTCAAAATAAAATCATGGAAGCATCATTCATGTATTAGCATCTCTTAACTTCCCTGTCCTTGTACGCTTTTTATACATTTAGGCTCCATTGCTGTAATTTTGGATATGTTACCAAACTATTCCGTAAGTATCCATTAATTGTCGTAGTACAAGATACCTATCGGGTACTAATAAAGAGCCTCCTTAATCGAAGTATTGTACAACATAGATTTTGAGAAAGAGGCCAATGCCTGATTGCATGCTATTATGGCTTTTGTTTGCAATTTGGTTAGAGAGAGGGGCAGAGAAACAATTGTTATGAATAGTTACCATCCATCTGCAATGTTTTGATTTGAGAGGAATATGTCGAAATAGCAGAGGAAGAGGTGGTGGAGGCAAGAGGTTGGTGCTCCTTTGTTTTAGTGTGAAGACTTTTAATGAAGTCCTCTGGTATTTAGTGTTATTCTGTGACTATTGAGTTTATTTGATCTTTTCCTTGTTCTCTACTTCAATTATTGTACATGAGCATCGCAATTGAAAATAATGTCTTGGTAGTGAAGTTTTGCAGTTCTTCTATTCTGAATGTATGTCAGATGAGCATCACACTCAAATCGTTTGGAAAGCGCTAGGTGCTTTTACTCTCCATATATAGTGCCTAGCACCTATGTTGCCCTAAGCGTTGGGTAGGAGTTTTTCAACACCCAGAGAGGAAGGATCTTTTTTTCTTCAAAAATTCAAAATCATATCTTCATCATTTTATGCGAGGTGAACATGGATCGAGTTCTGATCTGGTCCTTTAACTTGATCCATTCTCTTCACCCGTTGTTATATTTAAGCGTGCAATTAACCCCTTTTTGACGCGATGAATCCACTCAAGTGTGTCATATTCGCCTTATAGCTCTCAAGAAATTAAGTGGGCTGCTTAGGTGCTGCATAGGCTTAGACGGGCGTTCAGAATGCTTTTTAAACAATGATCGCAATTGATTGTACAATGTGATGTATGAGCATATCATGCCACAAAGCATTTGTGGACAAACATTTATGCTTTTAAAATTTTTATGTCATCCTCATTTATTTTTTCTTCCAATTAGACGGCCATGTCGGAAATCTTCTTACTCTGCTATCTTTGTGTATTTGTAAGTCTAGCAAAATTAGCTACATAATCATCCATGAAATGGCCCACCATATTGTTTCATAGGTTTTTAATGCTTCTGAATCTGTTTCTTAAGAAGAATGTAAAAGGTGATAAATTTTTGCAGGATTGATGAGGATGAGCTTCATAGGTTTTATACTGCAACAAAAGGAGACATTTCTTGCTTACTTTCATCCCTCAAGAGAACCATTCGTTGGAGGGAAACTTATTACTTACTTTCACAGGAAGAACTTGAGAGTTGGTCAACATTGGTATTTTGGCACGGATTTGATAGGATGTTTCGGCCTTGCCTTGTCATTTGTCTGGGACACGCATGCTCTAGTTTACAACCTCATGATAGACCCCGCTTTTCCCAAGCTGTTGGTATGAACTCTTTCTCAATGCTTCTCTATTTGATTTGCTTGTTGCTGCATTGGCATGAAACATCACGAAATGGTAGCAGTTCATGTAAGATGAGTTTTAATTGTCGTAAAAGCTTATCTTGCCTGAATGAAAATATTGGCTGAAGTCTATTGATGCAGATGATTTTCTGCTAGCTATGTTAAAAAGCATCATAACTCAGGACAGTATGTAAAGTTGTCTAAGAGAAGAAATAAAAAACATTCTATTCTAGTCCTTTTCCTGTCTTTCTGCTGCATTCGCATGAATTCTAATGCGAAAGCCATATCTGTCACCATGACTAACAATTTTAATTGTATTCTCATGTTATTTTATGTTTTTTCTACTTTTTGCACCTAATCATTTTGTAATTTAAAGTTGGTAAATTTGAATTACTTATAAATGCGTGGCATGAATGTGTATACCCACTTCTTTAGTTCTATTTGAGAAAACATCATTAGCCTCCTGCGGGTAACTTCGGAGATTGCTTGTAAAATCTTTACTCCGAAGTCGTTTGTGTCTGCAAACACCAAATATGTACATATCCCAGTTAAAACAAAATCAGGGTATAATCATGTAAGAATGATAAAGTGCAACCCATCCCCTGGGGGATATTGCAATTTGATGACTTCTTAAGTTTCTCCTCTAGTTTGGTGGGGCTGTTCTAAAAGCATTTTTTACACGAATTGTTTAGTTTTCAATTAGAATTGGGCCTTGGGCGAGAATGCTTCAAGCTAAACTGCTCCAGTCTTGCTTTGGTAGTTGAACACCATGAGGTTTAGTCTAATCAAGAGGGAACCCAAATGACCTGGAGAATCCATTCAGCATATAAATCTGTTGCTACCTGAAAATATATATGAGGAGAATTCCTTGTGTTCATTGGACCGTATGGTTTGTGATTTTTTTTTCATCAGTCATATAGTCTTATATTTTGATTCAATAGTTTAAAAGGTACAACATTTACAAGGTAATGAAATAAGCAGTAATTTTGTCAATGATTAACGGGTAGTAAGGGCATGTTTGGAAACTTACTTATTTCTACTAGTAAGTAATCTTTCACTTATAAGTTGGCAATATTGTGTTTAGTAACAGTCACTTAAGTTTTTTATTTGTTACCTATAAGTAGCCACAAAAATAACTTGGGATGTCCCAACTTATTTTTTGGCTACTTATAAGGAACTTGCCTTATTCTGGTCAAAAGACATAAATACCCTCCTATTACCTTTACTTAGTTAAATTTTCTTATCATAAAGTGATTAATAATATTAATTAAGTGGTTAATTTATTAATTAATTAGGTAAGTTATTAATTAATTAATATTATTTTATTAATAATATATAATATTATAATATATACTATATATGTATTACAATGTATAATGATAATATTATAATATATAATTAGAATATATATAATATTATGACAATATTATAATTATAATATTATCTTTATATTAATTATTTTATTATTAATAATATTTTATTAATATGAATGTAATTAATTAATCACAATATTAGTAATTAGTAATCACAAATAGTGTAATATGTATCTTAATTATATGTTTCTTATTATGAAGTAACTAATTTTTAATTAATTAAATCATTATTTTATTATAATAATATTTTACTAATACGAGTTTAATTAATTAATCTCAACATTAGTTATTAATAATCACAATATAACGCAATATACAAAAATAGTTTAATCAAATATATTTTTATATGAGATAACAAAATTTTATTAATTAATTTTATTAATAATAATATTTCATTACAATGAAATTAATTTATTATTCTCAATATTATTAATTAATAATCATAATTAATTTGAAATAATTAATTTTAAATTATTTTCTTTTTAAATAATTGATAGATTTATATTATTAATTATCTGGTTAATATAAAATGAATTAATAAGTCACACTATGGAGTTATAACATTATGTCCTTTTTGGTCAATTGACATTTAACACAACTTTATAAGTTCACGTAACTACTTATATCTTCTTATAAGTTAAGGGGTTGCCTAACAACTTCCTTATTTTCTTACATAGTTTTAATAAGTTTTGAGAACAAGTGAGAACTATAAGGGTTCAAAAAACAAGTAGTAGCCAAACATGCTCTTAGTATTATTATGTTGATAGCATGTGTTTTGTGTTTGTGCAGTATCTCAAATAGAACATGGAGTCCTACATTTGGTAAATGAAGCCGATCCTAGAATCACAGTGTTGATGGACTGTGAAGGATTATCTCCAATAAGATTTCCTATGCAAATGCTAAAATCTTGTGCAACGATTTTACAAGATCATTATCCAAATCGGCTTGCGGTTTTATTTCTTGTGCGACTTCCTCCCGTATCGCGAGTTATTACACAGACTTTTCTGAAAGTAAGACTCAGTATAGTCAAATTATCTTTGTTCTTTAATAATTGGAGCTTCTTGTGAATATTGATATGTCTAACTTGAAAACTTGAAACTACTGAGTCTCTATATTTTTACTGCAGTGTTGATATATCTAGTTAATTTTTCGTGATGTTTCGTTTTGACATGGTTAATTTAATCATGTTATCCTAAAATTTGAGATAAAGGCTTTATTGCTTTTGTTGTTATCCTTTTTCATATATGAATTTGATGTCTTACTCCCTATTTCTTGTGTACTTCCACAAATTTCTTCTATTTGGAATCCAAGTCTGTTTTTTTTTGTGGTTCAGGCTTGTGTTCATGCTTTTATCCATTGATTTAGTTGCTAGTCTTTTTTGTAAGTTATTTTTATTACTTCCTCTAAGATGCTCATAATTTTTTTGTTTATAATTGTATGTATCTCTCAGAATTTACATTATACATAGAGTTAATACAAACTAAATATGTATGAGCTTTTGCGTAACTTTTTGCCCCATATTTTTTAAATTACTGAAAAATTGATTTTTCAACTGAGGTGAATTGTTCTTGACCGCTGGTTTTGGGACTTAGCTTTGGTGAATGGTTGTGCTATGCTTGACTTGTAACTTTGTGCAGGTTCTGAAGCCAGCAACACGACAAAAACTACGCATTGAAGGAGAAACATACCACAAGGTTCTTTCTGAATTTCTTCAGAGCGTACCTGCGATTCTTGGTGGTAATTGCGGTTGCCCAAGATGCAGGATGCTTATTGCTGGAAAAACAGGGGACCAGATGAAGGAGGAGAGTAGCGAACAAGAGACTAGTGATGACTCATCGAGTTATGAACCATCCCCTGATGATTATCTGGTCACTGAAAATTTTTTCAGCCGTGATTGTGAACATTACTTGAGAGCTGCTATTGTAGGTTTCCTCATGATCTGGATTATCATTGCTTTTCTTGCTGGAATGTATGATCCAAACTCGTCAGTGTCAGTGTGAAGTCTTGTCCTCTCTGCTAAGTTCTGAAATTGGATTGTCACCATAGGAATTAGCAAGTTCTCCTATATATGAAAAATTACCTATATATGTGAAGCATCATTTTCAGTCATTGCCTTGTATACAGTAAGTTTTTGTTTATAGTTCGTCTGTGACGTATATTTAGAAGGGTTTTGTATGACTGCGGTCAATTTAAAGGCGGCTTTCTATTTGATATCATTTCGTACTGGGTTCTAAAGTGTGTTAAAGGGAGTTGTGTAATAATTAGAGCTCTCAATATCTAATTCAGTTTCATGAATAATGAACTTAAAATTCTATTATATACTCGTGGAATGCGTCACAATGATATCTCCAAATTGTAAATGCATTTAGGCCGATAAAACAATTACTTAGTCTTGCGTACTAGATTGGTAGATATTTGTATGTGCATTAGCTCATTACAGTGTCACATTTGGAGATGCAATTTAATTACTAGAACAATGTCAGCTTCCCAGTTTTTATAACTAGGTACTGTCTTCTCAATGACTCTTTTCTCTCTTTTTGTGATTGTACTGGTTATTCTTTTCTCCAAGGTAGATAGATTAAACTTGTACTATGATTTGCTAGATCTAACACATTCTCGAGCTGCGTACACAGCTTTCCTAATGAAGATGATTGGAGGTTCTTCTACTTGAAGCTACAAGCTTGATGCTTTCCTAGAGTGCAAAGAGAAGAGCTAGAGATCAATTCCATTGCATTGAAATTTGGAAGCAAGCATTATAGAAGGTAACAAATTCTTCATCTCCTCTGCTTTGGATCAGTTTTCAACTCTGGTGCAATTGCACTTATCACTACCTTTCTACTGTAGGGATATGGTATCAGTGATGAAGATAAGTGCAGCCTATTAGCTATCAGCACTCAGATTGGATGTTACAGGTTAGGTTTTGGTCTTTGAATCATCCAATGTGCCTTTATTCTCACTCCATGGATCGACACCTTGCTTGTCATATATAAGTTTCCATAAAAGGGAGATTTATTTTCTTCTTCGAGGAAAAATAGTATGATGAAATGTAAAATATCGGGGAAATCACATTGATTGAGATAGACTAGTGCTGCTGTTACTTCTGGGGTTAGGTTTTTGCAGGGATCCTGCTGAGTAGGCCTCTGCCCGAGCACTGCCAACCACAGGATTTTCATACTCCTGCATTAGAATACTCTTTATGTGGATTTTGTGTCACCCACCATTCAAGAAAATGGTTGGTGGATCATAAATAACAAAATAGTACTAGTTACAGTGACACATCTATTGCTCTTCCTCAATCTAATTTCTGGCCAAATAAATTGGGGGTATCTTCTGAAAAGTTTAAAATTGGAAAGTATAGAATGCTTACATCGTGGCCCCATAGATGTAGACTTTAGCCCTTAATCCTCTTCAAAGGGTACCCGGAGCCATTAGTGGAGATCGTAGAGGATGCCCACTACAATTTGAAGAAGTTCTGCACGAGTTGTTTGCTGAGCTAGTTAGTTTGGTTTCTCTTCTCCTTTGTGACAAGTTAGTGGAGTGAGTGGTGGAAAGGCTGAAATGTATACGAGGGAATTAAGAAAACCTTGTAAATTGGGCACTTAAGTTGAGCATCTGGCCCTAATGGAAAGTGAAGCATAACTCCTGGATATTGTGAATGGTCGCCATGATTTGGATATTTCTTGTAGAATTGAGAAAAGTTTTTAGCAGAATGTCATTAATCATTATGAAGTCTCATGTCCTTGTGCAAGATGCAACTTTAGAAGCTTGGAATTTTGATAGAATCTTGGAAAATTTGAGATGGCTTGTGTCGGATCATGTATTTAATGCAGTTTTATATGTGTTGGAATTTGATTGGATTCATCTATTTATCTGGACTATCAATAGAGAATGTTGTTGAGATTTAGTAAAGTAACGTTGTAAGCATGCCCCATATTTGTATGACGTTGGTGTTGGAGTTGATATGATTTAGAATCATGTGAAAGAGAGAATGAAGATTAGTTAGAGCAGCAGTCTTTACATGTGGTACTTTCTTATATACTGATCTCTCTATCAGTGCTCCACTGATGTAGGTCGGATCAGTCTGATTAAG
The DNA here is from genome assembly GCA_022839385.1 of Asparagus kiusianus. NCBI lineage: Eukaryota > Viridiplantae > Streptophyta > Magnoliopsida > Asparagales > Asparagaceae > Asparagus > Asparagus kiusianus. The sequence goes on from BQKN01000065.1 coordinate 336,335, forward strand.
CATCCTCCGTACTATTTTTTATGCTTGTGGTAGTTGTAATCTACATACCAGAAGTTCGTAACTCAAGTAAATGTGGAGTAGGGCAGCGCTAGCTGGTAGGGGTGGCGTGCACCGGGCCAGTTCAGGCCCATGATCCGGCCTGCCGGGTTCAAGACGGAGCCGGGTCTCACCTAGGCCCGTGCGGGTTAAAGTGGGCTGAGCCTGCTTCTTTGATCTCGGGTCTAGGATTGGACCAAGCTCGGCTTACGGCCCATGGGTCGTGAGTTGGCCCATGAGTTCTTTTTTGATTTTTTTCTATTTTTTTTATTTCTAAACTATATTAACTTTGTATTCATAGCTATAAATTTAAATTTAATTTATTTTTTTTCGTATTTCAAATTATGTGTGTGTAGATATAAACATCACAAAGAAAAATATCGCAAACATAAAGATACATGTAGTTCGGACTTTGAAGGAATACCTAGCTACCTGAGGCCCATTCATTTTTTGCTAAAAAGAATAAATATTTATAATTAAACTCTGGTCGGGTCGGGATGCGCTAGGCTCGTGGTGGGTCGGGCCTATGGTGGGCCGAACCTGTTTCTTTGGTCTTGAGCCTGGATCAAAACCAACCCAGCCCATGAACCATCGCCAATGTTGGCCGGGTTGGGTCGGGATTAGACCCGAGGCAGGCTGGGTCGGTTCGACCCGCGGTTCGAACTGGCCCATGCCTAACCCTATCAGCGAGTTAAAATTTTTATCTCTTAGTCTTAGACGGTATGAAAGATAAGTAAGGAGAACCGTTTTTCATGGGCGAACACTGTGTCCATGGAATGCTTACTTGTATTATGAAGTTGTACTCAAACAAACATATATAGTACCCGACTCCGTGTTTTGCATGCCATATTTTTTTGTTTGCTCGTAATGTCATGTATTTTGCATGTGTTGTTATCTCATTATCTTCTTCATGTGTCGTTATCCCATGTATTTTGCATCCGCTGTTATCTCATTTATGCTGCACGTCAGTTATTTGATAACGTCTCATGATGATCATGCAAGTAATCCATGTCTGTTCAACAGCATGTACTGTCAACAGTTCGCATGATTTTCTAAACCATCTTAGATTATTATAATTAAGCCATAATTTTCCGCCAAATCTAAATGATCTCGTGCGATATGATTTTGTTTTGACTTGGATGAACCAGAACGTGCATTAGAATTTTCTTACGTCCTTTCATAATAGTGTCATGTTGCGTTCAAATTGGCCAAATCCACGTCCATACAAAACATGGTTTATATCATTGTTTTTGAGGAGAAAGTTCCACAGCTTAAATTTTCATCTGTTAAAGCACATATATACCCCACACCTCACTATAATACTTGGTGATGTTTAGAAGAGAAATTTATGAGAGTGAGTGTACCCAAAATCTTTTAATAAGTGGAGATGTGTCGTATGGAATCATCAGGAATCCAGAGGGCTTTGCACCCGGGCGTAGACATGACACAGCAACCCAACTTGTGTAGATTAATTAAACCATCAATTGACCCCACCATCACACATTTACACCACAGTGGCCGGTAGGCTCCATCCTCTCTCGCGGTCAACTTGTCTCTCTCTTTCCTCACCCTATAAGAAACCCCCATCCACCAACATCCCATTTCATGCATTTTGCCTAAAACCCTTCCCACACCAGAGGAGAGCACAATAAAAAGCTTTACATATCACACCATGACGGTTTCCACTGCAAACAAACCACGGGCTCGACCCGACCGCACCCAAACCCTAGCCTGGCCCAGCCTCGTCTCCGCCCTCCGCACCGCCCTCGCTTGCACCATCGTCGCCGCTGCCACGCTCTACACACCCATAGCCATCCGTCGCCACCTCAAGTTCCCCGCATTCTCCTACGTCACCGCCGTCCTCATCCTCGGTAATGCCACCCTCGGGGACGCCCTAAAAGGCGCGATTCTGTCCGCCTACGCGACGGTCCTCGGTCTCGTGCCTGCGATGCTGACGTTGTATCTGATCCGTCCGGAGGGGATCTCGCCCGCCACGGCCACGCTGGCCGTGGCGGTCAGCGCGTTCGTGGTTGTGGTTTTGGACGTGGGTGGAGTCGTCGCCAAGCGCATTGCGCTCGGGCAGATTGTGTTGGTTTATGTTGCGGCTTTTGATTTCAGGCAGGCTGGGAATTTGAGGCCGGTGCTGCATCCGTTGCCCGTGGCGGCCAGCACGGCGGCCGGAGTGGTGGCTGCGGTTGTCGCGCTGGTGGTCCCCTATCCCAGGCTTGCTTGGTACGAGGTATAACTCTCTTTGCTGTACAAATTTCACTCAATATATTTAGGCGATTATGATCAAATTCCTAATAGGGTTATGGTAATTGCAAATACCTAAAAAAGTTAGTGTAACCAACTTTACAAGCTAATAATATTAAATAACACACTCCAAAGTTGACAACATTTCTAAAAGATTCTATTCGATCAATGATATCCCCCGGCTTATTAGTAAAGGTTTATTCTTCAGCAATTTTTATATATAATTAAGATTTAGCTTTACATGAACATTTATGAGGCGTGCATTAATTCAGTACGTATTTTACAAATTTGGGTTTATTTTTTGTAGGTAAGGGAGAAGAGCAAGTTGTACGGCGAGATATCATTTGAGAGGTTGAGGCTTTTTCTTAATGCATTCTGTGCTGAGAACAGCAATTGCACGGCTGCTTACATCTCTCAGGCCAAATCCTTAGGCTGCACCAGCACGAAGCTTGCTCAAAAAATAAGAACCATGCGGGTAAATGAAATTTGCAAAATTTTCTGATTACTCGTTTGCATATATAAAGGTTGATCGTTGGTGAACTCTATCTGATACACACGAGGGGACCTTTTAAAATTGTTCTCTTCTTAAAAATCATGCATGCTGAGGTTTTCACTCATCAGCTCATTTCCTTTCACAGGACATCATGCAGTGGGAGGAATTTCCCCTCAAACTCTTACCATTCTGCATCGCATCACCCTCTAGCAGACTTCAAGCGATACCCACATCCTTGAAAGGGATGGAGATGGCCCTAGCTTCCACAACCTCATCTCCAAAAATCACCAAAGACCAAAACCTCAAAGATTACGTCCTCAACCTTCAACGTCAAATAAACACCAACATCATAGGAAGTACTAGTGTCAAGATCCAATCAAATTACTCTATCTATCAACCTCCTCAACCCCTAAATGATCTCCCTCAAACTCCCCAAGAACTTCCGCCGCTCTTCTTCCTCTTTTGCACCAAGCTCCTATTTGTCAACCGACCACAGCGCAAAGCTCAACAAGAGGAAACTTCCGTCGCGAAGCGAAGGATCACCAAGAGGCTTGTCGTTGCGCTCAAATGCTCGCTCATACTAGGCCTCGCCACATTCTTGGGTCTCCTCTTCAGCAAGCCCGACGGATATTGGGCCGTGCTCACCGTCGCCGTCACCTTTAGCCCGTCTAGGCAGTCCACATTCCGGATCGCCACCGCTAGGGCCCACGGAACCGCCATCGGCTCGTTTTTCGGGGTCATGGGCTCGCTTGTATCGGAAGACCACATGGAACTCCGACTACTCCTATTGGTACCGTGGATCGTCTTCACTACGTTCTTGCAACGGAGCAAGACTTACGGCCAAGCGGGTGCAACGGCGGCCGTGCTCTCGGCCATGATCATCATGGGGAGGAGAGGTTACGGATCGCCTATCATGTTCACCATAGACAGGCTCACGGAGACGTACATTGGCTTTTGTTGTGTGATATTTGTGGAGCTCATAGTTCAGCCTACAAGCGCTTCGACTACGGCGAGGGAACGGCTTGTAGCGAGCCTTCAAGCGCTCGACGAATGCATCGAGTCGGTCAAAAATATAAACGAACTGAAGGCGAAAGAGAGGGAGCTTGTGAAGAGAGTGAGTCAGTTGAAGAAATACGTTGAGGAGGCTCAACTGGAGCCTAACCTGTGGTTCCCGCCTTTCCCTTTCGCTTGTTATTACGAGCTACATAGGTCTCTTACTAGTATTGGAGACCTTTTGCTCTTCTTGGTTCATGGCTTAGAGAGCTTAGACCAAGAGTGTTGTGAAATTGATGAAGCAATTAAAGGAGATTTGGACAAGTTTAAGGAGTCAGTTGGCGGTTTAGTGAAGGGATTAGTGGGGGTCATCAAGGTGAGCTCACTAGACAGGCTAGAAAAAGATTTGAAGAGGAAAGCTGGCGGCAACGATATTGAGGAGGGTGGTAAAGGCCCATGGGCCAATTATTGGGAGGTAGAGCGTGACGTGGTTGTTGGTTCTTTGCTCCAACATGCGAAGGAAATTGTGGAGAGGGTCGATGAGGGTGCGAGTGGAGGGTTGAGGAGCCAAGTGGTGCTTTCTTTCGCCACGGTTGGGTTTTGTATCGAGGGGTTGATGAGAGAGGTGAAGGAGATGGAGAAGGGTGCCCTTGATTTTTTGCAAGAGGAGAACCCTCATAGCAACATTAACTTTTTTGAAATTTCTTGTAAAATCAAACGAGTTTCTTCTTGTTAGTTCTTTCTTCCACGAGTTAGATGTCATCAACGTTATTATTATGCAAAACTTTGTTCAACTTTTAATAATTAGATTGCGATCATCTCACATACTTCGTTGTCGCCTACAAATGTAGAACAGTAATTGAAGCACAAAAATAAGAACTAAACAAGACCTTTAAACATATTACAATAGTTAATACTAGTGAATCATAGCCATGTTTGATCCATATTGGTTATCGTTTGTAACATAATCTTGGGCCGGGCCAATCTAAATCTCGTTGTTATGCTGCGAACTCAGAGGGCCTTTTGTTACCGGGCCTCACATTGATCTATAGGAGAAGGCGTTTTCGTGGAGAGAGTGAACATCGGTTTCAAAAAGTTTCTTCCATTTTCGACATGCGTCTGTGTAATGATTTAAATTTTTTTTTTTAAAAAAAAATCTCTTCAAACTTCCATCTCCTACAATAACCTGTTGGAGATATATTTTTACACTCCTATTCATTTTTGGGGCAAATTACAGCGACTAAATCCCCATTCTATCTTATCTATACATTTGTACTTGTTATCATCCAACTATTTTAGTAGCATTTAAAACTTTTATATTTGTATTTTCTGAAGATAAAGTTCCGAATAACCCCCTCTCATAAGCGGCGTTAAGCACTGCTCAAATAGTTGAAGGGTGATGAGTGTTACTTAAGGGGATTGTCTATTTTTGATAAGTATAGGAAGATTTAAGAGAACTTGATTATATTATTCCCTCTATAAGTTGTTTAAATACAAGAGAAAATAGAAAAGTTCTGACAATCTAAGCGATATGAGACTAGAATAAAGAAAAATAGGATATTCTAACTATATTACTTAACATATATATCCTAAATTATAATGTCAAGTAAGTATGGTAAATATTGGGTGTTTCCTTTTCATAAAAATCTACACTATCATCTACTCACATAAATGCATTTTGTATAAAGACAGAAATAGGCGTGTAAGAAACTCATGATGCTCCCTCACATCCTATGCCGAGATATTGTATCTTTTCGTCCTTTAGGGGCTGTTTGTTTGAGGGTGTTTTTTTTGGAAAACCTGGTTTTTGGAACAAAAAGTAACATTTTTGTGTTTTTAGAAATCCAAAAACTGCGTTTGTTTCATTTTTTTTTGAGAAATGGTTTCCTAAAACCTTGTCAAATAGTGCTTTTTTTTGGAACGGCGA
>BQKN01000065.1:367036-377717 GCA_022839385.1 Asparagus kiusianus
AAACTCTATTCAGCAGTCCTCACAATCTACAGTGAAGGTTACAATCTGACGACTTTCACACTCTACAACAGCTAAAGCGAGGATTACAGAACAATGGTCTTTGCAACACCTTATAGAAGAAGTCACGAGTCAACAAACTTCTTCTAAAACGCGGAAGTCATCCCCGCGTCACAATCATGGAAGTGCAGGCGACCCCCGCGTTTCCAAGTCACAAATTAACGTGAGCGACCCTCGCGTTCGTAGGGGTTCAACCCACACCGACCCCCGCGTCACCAAGCAGGCAACAAGCCAAAACGCGAGCGACCCTCGCGTTCATCAATGTTCAGCTAACACCTAACTTCGCGTCTCAATCCTAAGACACGAAGTTGGGTTCTGAACGCCAGATTGGGCGTTTGACTTGTTCAAACACGAGTCGAACGGTTTCAGAACTGATTCCCCACGTTCTGAGGGATTTTCGCCCACGTAGGAGCGGATATAGGGGTCAGTTACAACCCCTTATCCCCCTATAAAAACTCAACAAACTCGAGAGAGTTAGAGGCTGGCTCTTTGAAAAACCAAAGAGTGAACAGGTTGGATTTGAGAGATCTAAACCGCACAGGTTGGAGATTTAGCAGCAACGAAATCCTTGGAGATAGGATTTTTGAATCAATCTCAGGAGATCAGATCCGAGAGGATTCTTCGACAACAGATACAGCTTGATCATTAACCGAATTTTCGGTTCCAACAACTCTATCTACAGAGTTCTAACTCGTTTAGAGTTCTTAAAACTCATTAAAGAGTTACGTATAAAACTTCCTACAGAAGTTCATCGTTCCCACGAGATAAGAGACGGTCGGATCGTCAACGGAGAGCAAATTCGACGCAAGCAATCGAAGGAGGCATTCCATCGCTACCAAGAAGAACCCAGTTTTAAACAAAGGGGAAGAACCAATTTCGTTCTCCTCTCTTTTGTAATCAAGTTGTAATCGAGATCAAAGGAATCAATTCAAATTTTCTTTTATCTTCTTTATTGCAATTTTCCTACATACAAGCACTCATATCATCTCTCTCTCTTTCTCATCTCATCTCTCTCTCTCTCTCATCTCCTCTCTATCTCTCTCTCACCTCTCTCTAAAACTAAGAGCTTTCTCAAGCTCGTCGTCCTGACCGAGACGCACAGAGCATTAATCTATTAGCTAGAAGAAGAAAAGAAAAAAAGGAAAAAAAAAGAAAAAAGAAAGGTAATGAGAAGTAGAGTAGAAGGGGAATGAAGAGAAATGCCGTAACTAAGAAAGAACGAAAATGTGTATTAATGTATCTCTATGAATGAAATTGCCACGGTGCCGCCGAGCAATATTCGAAGCAATATAATGAGAGGTAGAAAATGAGCCCAAATAAAAAGAAGATACCGTGTGATAGAAAATATAAAGGGCTACACACCGGCGCAGACGGTAGTGAAAACGGAGACCGGAGGTGGCCGTAAAACACGCGCGAAGTCGGCACGGCGCTGCTGTTTTCTGCTCGCTGCTGCCGTCGAGTGATGTTTCGGATGTTACCGAGAGAGATAGAGAATGAGTTAGAGCGTGATACAAATTGGAGGTGATAGGTAACATGTAGGGCTACTCACAAAAGAAGAAATCGGCGGAAACGGAGATTGGAGGTGATCAAAAAGTGCGTGCGAAGTCGGCACAAAACTATAATTTTCTGCAGTGTAATTTCTCGCCGTTCGGGTTTGTTCTTCGCTGTTCGGAGATTTTCGCCACTGTTCGGGCTTACCGGAGGTGGGAGGAGGTTGCCGGGGTCGTCGGGGTGTCTCGGTGGGCTCCGTCGGATGAAGGAGGAGCTTTTCTCCGTTCCCAAGAGCCTAGAACTAAGATGAATTAGAGCTAGAACTAACTAGAACTAGCAAGATAGAAGCTAGAACTGGCTGTATACAAGCTAGAACTAGGGTAATAAAAGCTAGAGCTAATGTAGAAGGAAGAACTAGCAAATGTGCATGTAAAATACCCTTGTTGGGTTTAGAACTAGCAAGATATAAGCTAGAACTGGGGGTATACAAGCTAGAACTAGGGGAATATAAGCTAGAACTAACGTAGAAGAAAGAACTAGCAAGTGTGTATGTCTAACAAGTTCTATCTTACTAGTTCTAAACCAAACAATGGTTTTTTACATGTACACTTGTTAGTTCTTTCTTCTACGTTAGTTCTAGCTTCTATTCCCCTAGTTCTAGCTTGTATACCCCTAATTCTAGCTTCTATCTTGCTAGTTCTAAATCCAACAAGGGTTTTTTACATGCACACTTGTTAGTTCTTTCTTCTACGTTAGGTCTAGCTTCTATTCCCCTAGTTCTAGCTTGTATACAGCCAGTTCTAGCTTCTACCTTGCTAGTTCTAAACCCAACAAGGGTTTTTTACATGCACACTGTAGGCATCGAAAGTTGCCTAGAGGTCTTTACGAACAGCTCGAAGCTAAGAGAAGACGATGAATGTCACTATCAAATTCATAGAAACTTGATTGATGTCGACAAACGCCTAAAGTGGATCGACGAACTACGTGGAGTAACGGAGTTTCAGAATAATGAGGATACAAACTGATCGGGAACCTCGTGTCGTTCACAAACGGTGAAATACCCTTCGTGTCTCATTTATTCCACAGATGATCTAATCATTAGAGCTTATAGAACTCCTCGTCGGCTTTCCAACGCACTTTGAATCGCTCAAATCCGAGTTCGGATGAAGAAGTTACTACGGAAATGGACAAATATACAAAACGGAACGTCTCAACCTGAGTTAAGACACCCCGAAGTGTCTCGGTACAAGCGAGACACCCCAAAGTGTCTCGGCCAAAGCCGAGACACCCTGAGGTGTCTCTAGGCCTAAAATGGGGGCGTTGTGCAGTTTTAACCGCCCGGATCTCCTTGAAGCCTATAAATACAGCTCCTGGAGCCTCATTTTTTGAGATCTGAAATTCTCGTGCCTCGGCGAAGCCCTGCTAAACTAAAGACTTAAAGTATACAGATTTCAGAGAGGAGGAGGAGTTAGATCTGTAGCCCGGTTCGTTCCTTAGGATTATCCCGTTGTGGTAATCTTAAGAAGAGTGATTATCTCGCTTCGCCGAGATAAGAATTACGGTTTCTCGATCCCTTCGCGGATAGACATAACTCTATCCAAATATTGATCGTTCGATGGTCCACGGACTAACGCGTCCCCGTCACAGGCAAGATCCCACGCAAGCAGCCGGCGATAAACACCCGTTGCGCTTGTTTGAAGAGAATTGTAATTTTTTTATTTTCATTGTGTAAAAGTCTTATAAAAAGACTGATTTTTGTATTCGTTATAAACATCTAAAGTTTGTAATGAATCCCGCAATAAAACAATCAATTTTCACCGTAAACAAACTGGCGACCACAGTGGGAGCCAACAGCTTCGCTGCCGAAGCTGTCGTGCCGCAGCTGACGATCAAGATCCCGGTGCTCGAAGAGGTTGAATACGAATTCGACCAGCAGAAATTCGAGGAATATATTTCCTCCTCCTCCTCCAGATCTTCTTCTTGCAAACGCAGAAAAACCACTGCCGCGAAGAACGTGACTTCAGATCCAAAAACCAAGGCTGACGATCTAAACCTGAATGCAGTGGAAGATTCCTCTCCGGCTTCCAGAGAAACCAGATCCAACGTTCGTGACAACTCCTCGAAAGTCAGGGAGTTGCCCGTTGAAAGTGCACCAGTACTGACGAAGAGGGCTCGTCAAAGGCGCCGTCAACATCTCTCGTGTCAATTTGCCAAGGCTTTGGAGTCTGTTGACGGGATCTGCTATGATGCGGATCTGAAACTCAGAAGGCGCAAAGTGTTCCAGCAACAAGCTTTGGGAACCTCCTCCCAACCACCTACTAACGAATGGGTTCGTGTCAAACGAACCCGTTCAACTCTTGAGGAGCGTATCCATAAGCGCCGCGTACTGTTAGCGCAGACGAGGATTCTCGTACGGAAGGCACAGGAATTACAGAAGGAAAAGGTGGCCAAAAAACCACCAAAATCTAAGCAAGTCTGGATGCCAAAGGCCAAGTCAGCGCCTAAGGAAAAAACATCCGAGGCTGCTCTCCGGCCTTTGTCAACTCCAGATCCCACTCCTATTGCTCACGCACCTCCGGTGAAGCTCTATGACAACGTGGATCTCCCCAAATCTAGAGTCCCATTGAAGGATCGTGTCGGTGCCCTACCCGAGAATCGAGGAAAAACGCTTATTAAGGAAAGCTTGAGACCGTTAAAGGAGCTTCGAGCAAACATCCGGACTGGGGGTCTTACGCGATCTCCTAACAAATTAATTTTTACAACAGCCCGCTTGGAGGTACGTGCAGAAAACCAGGAGCCCGTTAAGGTTTCACCCTCACAAGGGTGTGATTCCAAACGTGTGACTCCTGTAGATGTCAACAAGGCAATGTTTACTCAGAGGAAAACACGTCAGACAGACGAACGCGTTATACCTGAGAATCCATGTAAGCAGCCGATAGGTTACTCCGACCGCAACGTCGATGAGTTGTACTATTGGGCTGGGGGTACGAATAAATCTCGAAAGTGAAGTACCCGGGAAGTAGACTCTCACTGTCCGTGTATCAAAATTATCAGGGCAGTATTATCAGCGTACAGCTGCCCCAAGACCGCTCCACAGAGGGTCTCGGTATTTGAAAGGATCTCCCCCAAAACGCCCAGGACCAAGCCAAGGCGTTTCTGTAGAAAAAGACCAACTACGCAAGATGACGAACTTCCAGAAGTCACAGTTAATATGGTTGATAAGGGGAAGTCAACGTGAAGCTTCAATCCTCGTCATCTTTCGGACATATCCCAACGTATAACTCGGTTACGGTCGGGAACCGTTAGACAAAGGGACTATCAGAGGATGAATCAAGGATTATCCTCGGATGATGAAGTATCAGATGCTAACTCTGCAGTTGCTTCTGACAAAACGGTATCCAGCCTAGGTCAATCCCGCGAAGTGTTGATGATTAGCACCGAAGATGTAGCCAAAATAGTTGAGGAGGCTCTAGCCAAGCAGAAGCAAATCTTCAAGATCGAAATGGAAATGACTATGCAGGAGATGAGGCAAATGCACGACCAACAAATCCGAGTTTTGTCTAATCAGATCAGTGAATCCAGCCATCGCAACCTTGCTAACCAAGCAGGTAACGATTTAGAGGTGGATGAACGTCCCAATGCTGAGAACTCTCCCTTTAACCAGAACGTTGAGGGTGGTCCCACCAAAGATGACAACCCTGGGGGTGGCCCCGTTATTCCTCTTAGGAATCGTCCAGGATCTGATACAGACGAGGACGATAAAATAAAGGACCTCGAGTGTAAAATCAACGCGCTAATGTCTGTTTAGGGGATAAAAATGACCGGTATTCCGTCTCCCTACCCAAGAAAGTGGGATTCGATCCCGTATCCGGCAAAGTTCAACCTGATCAACTTCACGCCGTTTAACGGAAATGGTTCCCCTACTCAGCACTTAATATATTTTAAGTCTCATTTGGGAATAGTTTCTGGTAACGATCCCTTGATGGTTCGGTCATTCGTTGGTACCCTTCGTGGGCCTGCCTTCGATTGGTATCGCCGTCTCAAGGTTGGAAGCGTCAACAGCTGGGAGGACATGGAGAGCATGTTCCTCACTCATTTCTTCGATGATGACGTCAAAGTGTCAATCAGGACACTCTTCGATGAGAAACAGAAAGACGGAGAGTCGGTGGATACCTTCATTAAACGCTTCCGAAATCAGGCAATGAACTGCAAGGATCCCGTCACGGGGGAATTCGTCTTGCAGACCTGTCATAACAACTTGTCAATTAACATCTTGGACGTTATGGGAGTAGAACCGCTCAATACCTGGAAAGAGTTGAAGGTGCGCGGAGAGCAGGCCGAATGCTTCCTCAGAAGGAGGAAGGTCAAAAGAAACCAACCGATGGCTAACCCTCTGAATCCGAGTCTTGTTTCCCATGATGAAGGGAAGACACCTATAATAGTTGTTGACATTAATCAAACGTCGCAACAGCAGCTCCGAAGATAGCAGAAGACTTCGGATCAGAGGCTCCAAAAAGAGTACTCATTCAAGGACGAAGACATTCCAGCCATCTTCGAGACCCTTCTCGAAAACAACAAGATCAAGCTGTCACCCATCGCAAATCGGGAGGAAGCTGACAATACTACGGATCCGAAGTACTGCGCGTACCACAGGAGGATCCTTCATCCCACCAAGGCCTGCTTTACTTTAAAGAATAGCATCCAGACCTTGGTTGAAGCCGGCGTCATAACGCTAGGGTAAGCCAATTAAAAACGGTAAGACTCCGATTAGTATAAGAGTATAAACTATTTCTTAACACTCCGAAGAGTATACGAGTATAAACTGCTTCTCAATCCTCCGACCGGTATAAGAGGTTAAACTGCTCCCTGATACTCCAATAGGTATATGAGTCTAAACTGTTTCCTACCGTTGACGGGAAGTTCCTGAAGAATTTTTTATATGTAATATTCTTAAGGATAACCCGATCATGTAACCGAATGTAATGATAAACCCAGTTTCGCGAGGAAGATGTGGGTGGATGATTCATGTAACGGGAAGTTCCCGAAAAAATATTACATGTAATTTTCTTAGGGATAACCTGATCATTACAACTTAGATGATAAACACTAAACCCCCACTGTGATTTGTATGAGTCAACACTCCCGTTGTAATTTGTACTCTCACTCTCACTGTCTACCTGGTCAAACCTTCTTATAGTTAGGGCCACAACTAAAGTCCCCTCTCGATTCCTTCCATGAACGAGAGGTCCACTTTAAAATCAAGCGATCAAACCTATAAAAGGTAAGATCGTCTCAAACCTCCCATTCCCAATGCTCCCTTGGTCAAACCTATAAAAGTTAGGGCCAAAGCCAGATTCCCCTCTCGATTCCTTTCATGAACGAAAGGTCCATTTTTAACTTGAGAAATCAAATCTATAAAAGTTAGGATTGCCTCTAACCTCACTTGATCAAACCTGTAGATAGTTAGGACCAAGATCGAGTCATCCATTTCGATAAACGAAAGACTTCCACATGTTCCTTTTTAGCCAAACCTATAAAAGTTAGGGTTAGAATCGGAATTTCACCTTAATAAATGAGGAATTCTTTTTTTGGATTAAGCAACCAATCCTATAAAAGTTAGGGCTGCTTGAATCTTTCCCATTCTCGGAGTGGAGATCCCACTTCTAGTTTCACCTTTCTGGATTCTGAGGGTGGAGATCCCACCCCGAGTCTCCTTTGCATCTGAAAATAGAATATAAAATTCTTCCTTTCAGCTTTGGGAGATAGAATATAAAATTCTTCCTCTTCCGCATTGGGTTCATCTTTGCCCTAAGAGAAGACACCACCTTTTTAACCCTCAAAATCCACGCCTTACACGCGTGGAGAATTTTATCCCGAAGCCTAAGTAGGGATAAGTCAGCACCTAACACGCGTTGCCGGTTAGTCCTTAACCGTAAAAAAGGACAAAAGCCTACATATTCGACATTGTGACAGGTTGTTATTGATAACACCAAAATTCGTACTTCACACGCACGAGAAATTTTATCCCGAATCCTAAGTAGGGATAAGTCAACGCCTAACACGCGTTGCCGGTTTAGTCTTTCACCGATTAAAGAAGACACCAGAATTCCAGTCTGGGGAATTTTATCCCGAAGCCTAAGAAGGGATAAGCCAACGCCTAACACGCGTTGCCGGTTAGTTCTTAACCGTAAAAAAGGACAAAAGCCCACATATTCGACATTGTGGCAGGTTGTTATTCATAACAACAAAATCCGTGCTTCACACGCACGGGGAATTTTATCCTGAATCCTAAGTAGAGATAAGTCAATGCCTAACACGCGTTGCCGGTTTAGTCTTTCACCGATTGAAGAAGACACCAGAATTCCAGTCTGGGGACTTTTATCCTGAATCCTAAGTAAGGATGAGTCGGCGCCTAACACGCGTTACCGGGTAGTCTATTCCCGTGACAAAGACAAAGTCTACGTATTTAATATCGTAGCATCAAGTCTAAGGGAATTCATTCCTTCAGCATAACGTCACATGCGGAACGGACTTAAAACAATCCGCATGTAAGCCTGATTCAAACGGTAATCGGTAAGAGCACGTCAAATCCGTTGAAGGCTGAGGATTTGCCAAAAATCCTAAGTTAACGTCTGATACACGTCGCTGTTTAGTCTTTTCACAGGAGAAAGACGAAGTCTACGTATTCAATATCGTAGCACTAAAAGGATTAACTCTTTTAGTTTAACGTCACATGCGGAACGGACTTAAACAATCCGCGTGCTAGCCCGACTCAAACGGTAGTCGGTAAAGGCTCATCAAACCCGTTGATGGCTGCGAATTTGCCAAAAATTCTATAAATACGAGTCATTGACGCATCAACTCCGTTAGTTGGTCTCGTGACTCAAGTATCCAACAACATTAAGATAAGATCCACACATACATATGAATCAGCTTTTACAGTTGGTCCTGCAGCCCCGAAATTTGAGACCGCTACGCTCCAATACCTTAAGAGCTTAAACTATGTATACTCCAGTAAACGCACGAGTATAAACTATGTTAATGGCGATCCGAAACCCGAGAGCAACGCCAGTCAACGCGTAACCCTAGGTCAACGCCAATCAACGCGTTGCGACCAAAAAGTCAACGTGTGATGATTCATAACCCTAGGTCAACGCCGGTCAACGTGTAACCTTAGGTCAACGTCGGTCAACGCGTTGCGACAAAAAGTCAATGTACGGTAGTTTGAAATCCTAATTCAGCACGATGTGATGGAGATAGTCAGTTCAAAGTCAACTTAACGACACGAGCCAAACTCAACTCATCAGTTTTAGATTCAAGACTTCGACGACGGCCAGACGATAAACGCAGCGTCGGAAGAACTTCAGCTATTCGTCAAAACATCGAATAGACTAAAAATCGAAGGAGTCAAGAATTGAAGCTAACTACAGGTCTTTTACGCCGACTGAAGGCTGGATCAATCACATCCAAAGTATTCCAGCCTCTTCTATAAAAGAAACGAGGCTGGAACGCTTTAGAGGGGGTATCTGTAGGCATCGAAAATTGCCTAGAGGTCTCCACGAACAGCTCGAAGCTAAGAGAAGACGATGAATGTCACTATCCAATTCACAGAAACTTGATTGACATTGACAAACGCCTAAAGTGGATTGACGAACTACGTGGAGTAACAGAGTTTCAGAATAATGAGGATACGAACTGATCAGGAACCTCGTGTCGTTCACAAATGGTGAAATACCCTTCTGAAATACCCTTCGTGTCTCATTTATTCCATAGATAATCTAAACATTAGATCTTATAGAACTCCTCGTCGGTTTTCCAACGCACTTTGAATTGCTCAAATCCGAGTTCGGATGAAGAAGTTACGACGGAAACGGACAAATGTACAAAATAGAACGTCTCAACCTGAGTTGAGACACCCCGAAGTGTCTCGGTACTAGCGAGACACCCCAAGGTGTCTCGGCCAAGGCCGAGACACCCGAGGGTGTCTCGGCTCAAGCCGAGACACCCAAGGGTGTCTCGGTTTCACCGAGACACCCTGAGGTGTCTCCAGGCCTAAAATGTGGGCGTTGTGTGGTTTTAACCGTCCGGATCTCCTTGAAGCCTATAAATACAGCCCCTGGAGCCTTATTTTTTGAGATCTGGAATTCTCGTTCCTCGACGAAGCCCTGCTGAACTGAAGACTTAAAGTACACAGATTTCAGAGAGGAGGAGGAGTTAGATCTGCAGCCCGGTTCGTTCCTTAGGATTATCCCGTTGTGGTAATCTTAAGAAGAGTGATTATCTCGCTTCGCCGAGATAAGAATTACGGTTTCTCGATCCCTTCGCGGATAGACGAAACTCTGTCCAAATATTGATCGTTCGATGGTCCACGGACTAACGCGTCCCCGTCACAGGCCAAGATCCCACGCAAGCAGCGGGCGATAAACACCCGTTGCGTTTGTTTAAAGAGAATTATAATTTTCTTATTTTCATTGTGTAAAAGTCTTATAAAAAGACTGATTTTTGTATTCGTTATAAACGTCTGAAGTTTGTAATGAATCCCACAATGAAACAATCAATTTTCACCGCAAACACACACTTGTTAGTTCTTTCTTCAACATTAGTTCTAGCTTCTATTCCCCTAGTTCTAGCTTGTATACCCCCAGTTCTAGCTTCTATCTTGTTAGTTCTAAACCCATCAAGGGTTTTTTACATGCACACTTGTTAGTTCTTTCTTCTACATTAGTTCTAGCTTCTATTCCCTTAGTTCTAGCTTGTATACAGCCAGTTCTAGCTTCTATCTTGCTAGTTCTAAACCCAACAAGGGTTTTTTACATGCACACTTGTTAGTTCTTTCTTCTACGTTAGTTCTAGTTTCTATTCCCCTAGTTCTAACTTGTATACCCCCAGTTCTAGCTTCTATCTTGCTAGTTCTAAACCCATCAAGAGTTTTTTACATGCACACTTGTTAGTTCTTTCTTCTACGTTAGTTCTAGCTTCTATTCCCATAGTTCTAGCTTATATACCCCCAGTTCTAGCTACTATCTTGCTAGTCCTAAACCCAACAATGGTTTTTTACATGCACACTTGTTAGTTCTTTCTTCTATGTTAGTTCTAGCTTCTATTCCCCTAGTTCTAGCTTGTATACCCCCAG
>BQKN01000065.1:408738-426837 GCA_022839385.1 Asparagus kiusianus
TTGAGTTTATATTTGTTTTACTCTTTGTTTACACACACAACCATTGAGCTTATTGTATTTGTATACATAGTATAATTGGGGTTGTGAGATTGTGTGACTTAGAGAGTGAGCTTACACTTAGTTCTCACCCTTGTATTAGAAAACAAAATTTGTTATTTAGCCTAATTGTGGGATACACTTTGTAATACACTTATACACTAAGAGGAGTATGTGATGAGAGACGGGATCGCCCCAAGAGGAGTGGCGTCGGTAGTAAAACCTAGGAAGAGGTTGTAAATACGAGCACTTGAGGGAGACACGGGCTAAAAACCAACACTTAGAGTGTGTAGAGTGGGATTGCAAGAGTGTTGATTGTAAAATATTCGGTGAGCTAGAAAACCGAGTGTGAGGTATAAACGTTATTCATGTGAGAATTGAAAATCCGGTTGTGTAATGGATTTCTCCTCGGGAGTGGAGAGCGGAGACATAGGACGGAAGGTCCAAACTCCGTGATCATTTGATTGTGTTTGAGTTTGCTTTGGCGTTTTATTTGTGCTTAGAGTTCATTATATTCTTATCGTCATTGTCAATTGCTCTTTGTTTATTTTGTCCACTATCTTGTTTATATTGCTTTGTGTTTATATCACCCTTAGTTTCATATCCTTGCATACATATCTTGTTGCATATCTAATTTGATAGGATATTTGTTAATTAATTTTTAATTGATATTAAATCGGATTAGATTAGTATAAACCCTATTCACCCCCTTTAGGGTTCTTTCCTAGTGGCATTAAGGTCTAACAGATATTTCTCAAAAATTCTAATATATCCCCAACACAAAAAGACGGAAGACCATTTTTTTGTCAGTTCATGAATTACAGGATAAAAATAAAAAAAAGGAATAAAATCAACCAAGTATGAGGCTTTTATGCCTTCCTCAACTCCAATCAATTAATTTATTTCCTCATAAAAGCAGGTGCCAAGTAATTGGTCCCATGTTGTCAAGAAAAACCAATCAACAAATATCATATGCTGCCACCTTTGACAAGAAAAACCAATCAACAAATATCATATGCTGCCACCTTTGACAAGAAAAACCAATCAACAAATATCATATGCTGCCACCTTCAAAGCCATATTACCTTTTAGATTACCCTAAAAATAATCATGATAACTCAAGAGTTCATGTGTGCGTGCCCATCTGCCCGCCACACACACATACGTAAAAAAAATAGGTATGAGATGTCAGCTACTATGAGATAAGACTATTGGTGAGACCCTTCCTGCTAGTCACATCGGAATTAGCACATTTTGTTAAATAAATAGTAGCTTATAATAGAGGAGATGACTTATATCCATTATCCTCATATGTGTGAGTGTGTGTGCGCGTGTGCATGCGCACACATACATGGTAAGAGAATTTGATCTGCTTTTGAAATTAAAATGAAAAGTTACCAATAACATACCAAAAAACATTAGTAGCGCCCTGAACAAGAGCAGATCCATATCTTAGAACTGCTTCAGAATTTTCAAGCGGGACTTCAAACAACTGCAATAGGAACCAATGCACATGGGTTAGGCTTTTATACGCTAATACAACAAGAAATAGGAATAGCAACAAAAAAAACGTTTCCATCAACATCATGATCATCTAAGGTCTTCCCATCAACATGGCTGGCAACAAGCGCTAAGCTCTACACGAAGTTTGAAAAGGTGCACCCACATTCAACCTTTGCTTTGTCCATCTTATTATGTTATGTTATTGACCTTCATAAAAAATTATTTAGCATAGTTCGTATTATAAAGAGGGGAATTGACATGTTCCACTTGAAGGGGAGAATGATGAGGATGATTAGATTTTTTTTATTTTTCATTTTTTGCTCACTTCGTAGACTAGTTGGGTTTTTTTATATTAGTTTTGATTTGACTTTTCATTTGTGAAATTATGAATTTCACTACTGAGTTTGTTAACATTCTGAATTAAGATCCTATTTCATAATTTGGTAGTTGACATCATTTACCTTGACATCTTTTTATGTGAATTTCATGAACATGTTACTCCATGTTTGTTTGTCTATCTTGAAAAATTGTGTAAGGTATGTGCATGCCTTCAGTGAGGTGTGCATGTTGGATTGCGCCCTGCAAATGGTGTGTGTAAAGGGAATTTGTGCTCTGCATTGCGCCTTGCGCCTTGCGCCTTGATAACATCGGTATGTTGGTCTTGTAAACTCAAGTATAGGATGCTACTTACATATGAAATAATCTAAATTTAGTCACATGATGTATAGATAACTAGCTTTTGTCAAAAGTGCTAGAATAGAGTCTTACAGATAACTTTGAGTTTGAGGCAATAGCAGTTTGCAAATTAGTAAGTGCTGGACACTGGATGGACAAAAATAACGGTCTCTAAACGTGTCAGACAAGCCAAACCTTAATCGAGGTAGGTGTTTATGTATCATAGATCATAGCACAGCAATATGTCAAATCAAATATCTGGACGGAGCAAGTAAACCACATACCCATTTATGGAAAAGAAGGGCAAATATATGCGACACAAAAGACTGGCTCCACAGTTGGACAATCAAATCAAGGATGCGCTTTCCGTTTTCAGGGACCCTGACGTAGTGATTCGCAAGAACATCATAAAAGCACAAGCTATTTTCAATTCCGTCATCTTTTTCAGTGACCCCGTCTTCATCCCCGCTGAGAAGCACGTCTTTTTTCAATTGCATTTTCAAAACATCAGAGTCTAATTAGGACCCCGGATCGTAGTGGCCCATAATTTCTCAACAGAGAGCTAGGAGGAATTAGTGAAGAAGCCATTACCTCGAGCACGATCGTCGATCTCCAGCGCCATATCAGCAAACAACTGCTGCAGCAAATCGAACCTCTGAGATTGAGAGCTCAACGCCTGCGACAGCAACAAGAATGACAGAGTTCACAATCACATCGAATCAGATCAAGATCTCGCGTCGGAGAAATCGAGGCGATACCTTTTGGAGTTTGCGCTCGATCTCCTGCGTGAGAGCGGTCAGGTACGCGGATCTCTGAGCCGACGGATCCTTCTGCATTCCGGAGATCGGAGTGAGAGGCCAAACCCTAACCCTAGAA
The DNA here is from genome assembly GCA_022839385.1 of Asparagus kiusianus. NCBI lineage: Eukaryota > Viridiplantae > Streptophyta > Magnoliopsida > Asparagales > Asparagaceae > Asparagus > Asparagus kiusianus. The sequence goes on from BQKN01000065.1 coordinate 411,829, forward strand.
TTTGATTGAAACCCTAGCTCTCGATTTTGGGGGAAGAATTCGAGAGAGAGAGAGAGAGAGAGGAGGAGGAGGAGGAAAGCGAGTCCCCGGATCGGAAGCCCAAATGGGGTACAAGCCAGGTGGCGAGGGGAGGGGAAGCGGCAGATAATGTTGGATAGAGACCGGTTTGTCAAATGACAAGAAAGGACTCTCAAATCGGATGAATTTCCCCCGGGGGTCCGGTAGATTAGGTGGGCAATTTCGTCATTTTCTGAGCTGGTGGGTTCCACGCGCGACGCTTTGCTTGTGCGGTGAGTTACCTTGTGGGCCAGCGACACCGGTTGTTGTCAATAGTAACTGGATAAAAATGGCGGCAGTTAATGCTTAACTAATAAGGTTGTGTTTGGTTTGAATGAAAATGAAGGAAAAGAAAAGGAAATGAAAAAAAACGTAAAATGAAAATGAATACGGAAAACGGAGAGAAAAAGAACCACTATAGTTTTCTCTTACAATTTCTTCAGCCCAACCCCCTGGTTGTTTAGCAATCTAGAAGTGAATTTAAAATATGTAAGTTACTTTTTTTGCAAATAACTTTTACATCCATATCAGCACACAAGTGAAATACAGCGTTTGTTTGAAAAATTAAATTATTATCGAAAGTACAATATGAAGATGACGTGGCAAAATAAGATTAATTAGAAATATAATTAAAATTATTTAATTAAATTAGTTATATTTTTGTTACTTTCATGTGACTTCACCACTTTTTTAGGGGAAGTCAAAATTATATTAAATCTTATGTGGCAACTTTCTTACATCTTACTTTCATAACCAGTTACATGAAAACAAACACCTTTCACTTTCATCTTTCACTTGCATGCAAACAAACACCCCCTAGCGAAAGTGAAGGGAAAAGCGTCGGTCTGCTCCTCGAAGCTGCCTCTTGGTTTGTGGACCACACTAATTAGTTTATGTAGAGCCAAGTGAAGAATTAAAAATAAATGAGCCGTTGTTTAGGCCCAATTAGGGGAAAAGATTAATTTCACATTAACCTGTGAACTTTGGTGGTGTGTATAATCCCCCAGAGCTATTTTCATTCCAAAAAAAACCTGAACTTGAACCATGTTCGTTACAACTTCTTAGTTGAGGGAGTTTTAGGAAATTAACCAAAAATTAATCATCCAGCGAGTTAAATGTATAAAGGAGATGAGCCGAATTTTAAACATTTAAAAAAATATATATATTTTAAAGTTAGGCGCACTTATATGTTTTGTCAGCATCTAATTTTAGGAAAGTTTGCACTAATTTAAAATTGTTAATGAAATATGACTCTTTACATTATCTGTTTATTCAAAAAACTAGTTGCATGCATGCATGGTTTTATACGCTGTCCTCATCATGAAAATTTTTCAATTTAACAATTGTTTTAGAAAGAATTTATTGAATAGATTAACATATAATATAAGTTACTTGTATTCTCTCTCTTATAACTAATATTATTTTCCTTCAATATTTTTTACAATTTTCTTCCTAACCAAACATGAAAAAGAATCTTATTTATCTTCTTTTTCTTTTTCCTTTCTTTTTCTTTTCTTTCACATTCTTCCAAACCAAACAAAGCCTTAGTAAACGTCCAGTTTTGATAACTAATAGGAGAAATTTATTAAAAAGACTGTTTTATCAGCAAAATTACTTTTTTATCACGATGCGGCTAATTAAAAAGTGATTGATTTTGCAAAATAAAGAGATGCTATCAATTTATCCAACACTTTCAATGTTTCTTGTCCTTATAATTTTCTTACCTCTATTAAGAATCTTTTATGTTCTGTCAGTAATAATTATGTTGAGTAATAAAACTTTGTTTGTCATCTTTTTGATTAATCACCAATAAGTTCTTTGTTCCTATCACCTTTAGGCTACAAAAGATTAACTAATAAAACATATTGGCTATCTATCTTCTATTCATCGAGTAAATCAAAATACACTACCCTATGTATATATTTTATTGAATTGCATACAAATTTTGATTTCTTATATGAAATCTAGATTAATTTGTCTCTTGATTAAGATTCTCTAATATGGATTAAAAAATTGACCAATACAATTCCCACGAACTGAGCTATTCAAATAATATCTTTATACTGGTTGTGATTCTATTTTGCTATTATAGCTTTTGCAATTTTGCATCTGATAATACTTTTTGATGTTACAACAAGATATTAAACATTTAATATTAATTTTTATTTAGTAGCCTTTGTAACTTTTATGCATGATGTGTTGAGAGTTAATGTACGATAAGTAAGTATTATATCTTAAGTACATGTCTAAAAATTAATAATGTAGAATATATTATTTACTAATGTATTCCTCTATACTTAAAGGAGAATCCAAAAAATTACTGTTCATACTACAGTAAACATTGTAGTATGAACAATAAATCAAATTTGGTTCTTTGTACTCAAAGTCACCGTTCAAGCTACAGTACTTTACTATAGTATAAACAGGAAATGAAAGCTGTCCTCCATACTTGAAGTTAACATTCATGCTACAATATTTAGTGTATCATAAACAGTAAAGCAAATCAAAATATATTACAATTTGGATCTTTCTTTAAGTATAGAGGAGTATATATGATTTCTAAATCAAATGTATTAAAACTTAGATCTTTTTTTAAGTATAGTGAAGTCAATATGATTTCTAATTTTAAGCATACAATCATTAAATCAAATGTATTAAAACATAGAGGAAGACAAGTTCAAAATACAATGTTTAAAAAATAGGGGGTCGTGCTTTGCATAGGGTGCACACTAGTAACTTGTTAAACCAAATAAGCCACATACAACACGCGTGTGGCATACTAGTATATATAAATGGTGATTTGGATTTTTGTATTGACAAAAATGACACTGCTTGCTATAGGGTAGCTTGGAGTCTTTCCCAAGGGTATTTTAGTCCGCGTACTTGATATTGTCTAAAAGTTCTGAATTTTATAACAAAAAGAGCAATGTTAAGAAAACAAATGCTGTACAAGATGATTTATTGGCAAATTTTGTTTTTGATTCTAGGTGAAGAAAATATGTTCCTAGTGAAACATTAGAGATATAAGCTCATGATATCTATAATGATGGTATTCATATTTGGTACCACACCACGTAAATCTTACAAATACCAAATAATTTTTATCACTTTCTTTTTATCACTAAATTTATTTATTTATTTTAAATAAAGAGAGAGGCTATCAGAAAATATTTTGTATGTTCACCATCCGGTTTGACAGTATTCATTAACAATATCGACTCTAGTTCTCCAAATTTTCAACATTAAGAATCCCCTTGTATTGAAAGCTACAATCACCATTAGGGGTGCATTTGGTCCGGATACGACTCGGATATGATGCTTACCATATTCATATCCGTTTACCCATCTCGGATACGGATATAGATACGGATATACCTTAGTAAGGAAAGTTCATATCCATGTCCGCTAAAATTGGATACGGTTACGAATATACATGTGGATATATAAGTAGATATGCATGCAGATATAAAACGGATATGAGAAAAGTAGATTGTATTGAGTGAGAAAAACATAGTTCATGTGAAACAAAAGAGTTCGTTAATGTGTTCATTATAACTAAAAAGTTAAGGTTAGACTTCTTGATCATCAAAATTAACCACAAATTCATAATCTAAGAATCGAAACTATCGTAAGAGCATGACTAATATGTATTCAGATATTTCCGATATGGATATAGATATTTTACTATAAAACCATATCTGTAACCATATCCTATCGGCTATAGATTTGAATAACCATATTCATATCTTGACATATGCGGTTACAGATATTTCCTCCAATACAGATACGGTTTAGCATCCTAATCACCATCCATTAGCATCGTTTCTCTTTCAATAAATGTTCCATTTTTAATTGAAGAAAAAACTCTTCATTAAACCCCAAATTTCATTCAAAAATTTCACATATGAGAGGCGAGCTCCAGCTAACAAGTTGAAAGTATAAAACATCTATTTATAGTTCAGATTACCTTCATAAGCATGTGCGCATGCTATTATGAGTCATTCACGAGGACAGTAGCACTCCTAAGACTTAGGCGGTGTTTGTTTTACCAAAAAATTTGGCATTTGGCATGGATTACAAGTTTTAGAATAAAAAATATTTTTTTTTTTTTTGGGATTCCATATATGATGTTTGTTTTAAGAAAATTTTTAGGATGTTGAATCTCAAAAGTGCAAAAAATGCCCAATTTTTTGAATTTGTCAAATCCTCTCAATTTAAGAGAATTTTGACAAATCCCATAAATGGGTGTACTTACCTCTTAATTGGAGAGGATTTGACAAATCTTAATTTTGTCTTCTTATGGGAGGTAGCCTCACCAAGATAGCATATTCATTATATTACAAAATTTTGGCAATTGGTAATTCTACAATTTGAGCTTGAAACAAACAAAATATTATAAATTGTAGTGTTTCAAATTCCAAAATATTAATGAAACAAACAATATTTTAGAAATCCCAACTCATAACAAAACACCTATGGATTTCAAATCGCATGATAAAATCCATATCATAAAATTATAGGATTTGAAACAAACACCCCCTAAAAAATCCATTGTATGTTCACAATATCCAGGTTGATGCTAGGGGTGTTCTAATAATATTTATCTTCCCTTTTCTTTAATCAATTTGATTAAATAGTATTCACCTTGCCAGGGCTGCTCTAATATAGGCTAAATTACTATATTGACATCAAAAGAAGTACCACATGACCTATTAAAGCTATTCCCAGTGATAACAAGTTATTTAAACTTGTACGATGAGACAAATATGCCTAAAAATAAATTTTTCGAGTATTTTTTCGAGGACCACTCAGGTAATGTGCCACATATGCTTAGGTGGCGTGTTTATAATAATGTGGCAACTGTAGTTAGCCTCATTCAACCCATTAGAAGGAGTAATTTTCAATTTAGGATAAAAAAAGATGAATTTTTTTTCAAATTTGAGACTATTTCTTCTTCTTCCTTCAAATTGGCGATTCTTCATTGCTTGAGCTCAATGAATCCATGGCCTCAATCAATGGAGAAGCCTAATTTGATAGAAGAAGGGGAAGCAGCTTCCAAATTAAAAAAAACTTATTTTTGTTTTTATACTAATTTAAAAATATAACCCTCTAATGGTCTGAATTAGGCTAACTATAGCTGCCATGTTATCATAAATATGCCACATAAGTAGCATGTAACAGAGTTTATGAGTGGTCAGTGAGAAAGTTAGCCGAAAATTTTATTTTTGGGTATATTTGTCTCATCGTGTAAGTTTAAATGATTTATTATCACCGAAGATCATTTTAATACCAATCTAATCGTTGGGTACTAATATGGTAATTTAGCCGCTCTAAATAATATTTGTCTTCCCCTTTTATTTAATCAATTTGATAAAATATTGTTCAAATTTAGACTGGAGTCAGAACGAGGAGTAAAATTGCAAGTTGAATGTAGCTCGGGGGCGCGGCGCGCAAAATACACAAATTATAATATGGTTACGCTTTTCCTCTAAGTGAAGGGTTTGTATGTGAAAAATCTCTTATATCATACTCCCTTTAAAAGAAAGAGTTATGGCAAAACTTTCTAATGACTATATTACCTTTAATCTCTTTTGATATACATTCTAATACTAATTAAATTAAATTAATTAACATTGTTAATTAATTATGTTATATGTCACTTTAAGTTTGCATAATTTGGTCCTTAGAACTTCCAACGTTATTATAAAACTCTACATTATATTAATTATTAGTAATGTATATTAATATATTAATAGATAATTGCATGTCAAAAAAGTATTTATGGAAAGAATAGAAAACATAGAATTATCCTAAAAATATATCATAAAACGCATATAGGAAAATTACAAAGAGCATTCTTCTATTTAGGTAACAAGATAGAAGGTAGAAACATTAAATTTTAGAAAATATTAGGATATTTAAGCGCATCAAGATACGTTATTTAAAATTTTAAAAAAAGTACAACAAGATACAAGTGGAGGTATATATGTATAATTTTGGTAAACTACAAGGTATTTAAGTTTAGTTAAGCTTAGAAAATATTTGAAACATTTGTTATCTATAAACAATAGTATATGATCTCATTGACAAATAATATTCATCATACAATATGATGTCAGATGTTTAGCTTATATTTATATAGTAAATAAGATGTAGAAAAATTAAAACATCATATTTTGAATGAGTCTCAAAATTTTTAATTATTTTTTGAAATTATATACTTCGCTTCGGAAACTTTAGAAGAGGCTTTTGAAGGAGTACTACAAAGTCTTTGACATCAAATAAATATTAAAAAAACCAAATTCAATGATATCGGGTAGCAAAAATCAGGGATAAGTATGTAAGACTGGGTGTCATATGAATAAAAATTCATACATAACATGACATTGTAATATGTAATCTAACATTTAAATGAATTTTAAACATAAGAATTTGCATCAAGATATATGTTTAGGATTTGGGAGAGCCTATAGTGGAGATATTTGAGAGAAGAATTGTGTCCTTTGTGGGTTTTGCAGGTTCCGATTTTATTTCCCAAACACGATCCAAACCCCAGCCCACAATCAAATTAAAAAATAACATGATTTTCTCGATATCGTTAAAGGGATATATCGTCCATATTTTCGATAACGTTGATTTATCAAAAAATCAAAAAACAAAAGAAATAATATAAAATATTACTAATATAAAGTCTTTAACCCGATATATTGGCCGATATAGTAATATATTGGTCGAATTTCATGAAATGCATATAAGAGCAAATATGTAAAGGTTATTTAGATATTAGTTCCTTGATTTTAAATATCCAATGATTCTATGTTATTCACACAAATTTTTGAAATTGCTCATAATTTTAGTGACTAATATAAAATTATTAAAATTTTGAGGGATAAATTATAAATAAGCCATATTTAAAAGAAGTGTTAATTTTTAAAACACCTCTCAACTATGGGGATTGTCTTAAAAAATCCACTTAACTGATTCAATTTGACAAAACTCCTGCATTATGTGGGGTGTTATAGATAACCCCTCTCAATTTTGGTGCAATTTTAGAAAACATCTCTCAACTATAGCGTATCTCATAAAAACTCTCCTTATCTTTTACACTTCTATCAACAAACTCCCTTAACATAGTTACTACGATATGTGATTTGGAAAAAAATACCCTCTTGAAGAAAGCAATTTTAATTAAATAAAACCCCTCAACTGACAATAAAAAGATCACAACCAATTTACAATTTTCTCCTCTGTATCACCTCTTTTATCTGGAAAACGCCAAGGTAGTTCTTTTATGATTGATTGATATTTTGGTCTTTCCAAGTCAAGTAATTGTCATATAATAGATATATAAGACTTAATGGTGTTAGTTTTGAGAGGTTAAGTTTAAGTGAGAAAAGTTCACTAGGGTTAAATCAAAAATTTTAAGTTGAGATAGATTATCTACAAAACTTGGCAGAGATTTACTCAGTCTTAAATAGTTTTGTCGAGGGGGAGGGGGGGGGGGGTCATATGCCCTCCATAGTTGAAGGGGAGTTTTCTAAAATTAACTATTAAACAAAAACATAACTTAAGGCGCATGTGATATCAATTTTATAAGAGTGGAGTTTATAGCAAGTCTGTCACTCAAGGAATTGGTTTGGGTTACATATCCTTAAATTTATCCTACACGTTAACTCTAAAAAACTTTTGTTATAAGAATCTTTAGGAGAAATTTAATATTTATTTGGGATCGGTATATGATCGTCTTGATTCCCCTTGTCTTTCATAATTTGTAATAAATTATTTGACAAAGTGAATGAAGTTGTCATTTTATATTGCTCACATTCTTATAAGTTTATGAAGCTCATAGCTTGGACTTGACTATTATTGCAGATATTGTATTCTTATAACCTCTTAAGCTAAATTTTTGAATGTTGTTTGACATTGGATAAATATAAATTATTTTATTAAAATACAATCAATATGAGTGAATAATATGTACAAATCATTCTCAGACTATATTTTATAATTTTCTGAAACCAGAGAGTAATCTTTTTGACAGATTAATTAGTATTTGAGAAGATGTAAAAAGAGTACAACATCAAATTTTAGAATTGATCACATAATTTATATTTTCTTTCTTGATTGAATTTGCACATTCCAACTTGGAAAATTCTAGAATTTTTTTCTTAAATATCTATAATACTCGATCGTCAGATAAACAACAGGTGGAAGTGATTTTTTATAACTGAAAAAACTCCTTAATGACTAGATAAAAAAACCTACCATTTTTCTTAATGAACTCAAGAATTTATTTTTATTATTAATAATAGGTTTTTTCCATATTGGTCTCTTACATCATTAATATTTTGAAAGAAGAAATTTTTAAAACAGACTAAAACCAAGTTTTAATTTTCAAAATTGACTCACTTTTTTTTACAAAAATCGACCCACTTTTTTCCACGTCAGCTTACTCTCATTTCCTAATTAGTCGGGGTTGCCAACCCCGACTATTTAAGGCATAAAAAATTAGGTTTAATGATTCTAATTGGGGTTTAACAACCTTCTAAACAGTCGAGGTTGCCAACCCCGACTGTTTAGGAATGAGATTAAGCTGACGTGGTAAAAAATGGGTCATTTTTTGTAAAAAAAATGAGTCAATTTTGAAAATTAAAACTTGTGCTAAGTCTCTATTTTGAAATTATACATTCAAATTACTATTTAATCTTAAATAATTAATATTTTAAGATTTTAAACATCACTATTTCTCTAGAAGACAAAACGTTAAAATCACATATGAAAATTTAAAAAAAAGTAATATATTATAATAATTATAAAGTTTTTTGTTACAGTAAATAAATAAACTTAAAGTAAATATTTAATATCTAACCACGTGCAGAGTGCACGTGCCGTACGCCTAGTACTAATAAACAAAGAACAGCGTTCATCTCAACCCCAAGGCTCAAAAAAGTGCCCAAATTTACCCCAAAAAATTAAAAGGAGAGGAGAGAGATGAGGAGATTCGATCCATGGCCGGTGTTCTTCAAGAGGGAGTGGAATCGCAACTGGCCTTTCCTCACCGGATTCGCCATCACCGGTGCCCTAATCACCAAATTCACCGCCGGCCTCACCGGTAAAATTCAAAATCCCCAATTTTCCTCCAAAAATGACCCCCTGATTTTTTTTTCCTTTTATGATCTCATCCATTGCTGATTTATTCGTTTCTATTGCAGAGGAGGACGCCAAAAACTCTCGCTTCGTCCAGGAGCACAATAGGTCTTTCCCTCTCTCTGAAACCCTAGACTTGTCCCCTTTTTTCTCTTAATTCATAGAAGAATTTATCTTTTAGATGTTTCTGCTTCTCGACCTTCTGAATTTCTCGTTTTGAGGAGGGAAAATTGCAGATAACCCCTTTCGCCTTTTGAATTGGGATGTTTTAAGTGCTACTGAAATAATTGAGAGGTGATAGGAATATATATAAGAGGAATTGTCTGCAATTTACCCTTGTAATTATGGTGGGATGCATTTTCACTGGGCTTGCTAGGAGTGAAACAAACGCATTGTTTTAGCTTTTCATGTCCTATCTATTCTTTCAAATGACAATCAAGCCCTATTTTTTCGCGGGTGAAAATTACTTGGAGGTGAAACAGCTATCCTTCATAACGAGGTGCAACAATTTAGGTACTTACTTGAGCGCTTGCGGATGTGGTCATGTTATACTGACGGTTTACAACCATTTTTATATTTCAGTTTTATATGATTTGAAGTTCTTTTTGCTTTTAGTGGGATGCTTGGTGTAACTAATGCGAGGTTTTAAATATTGGATATCGAGGAAATATAGGACAACCACAATCCATTTCGGCCTGTGGATGTCGAGATATGCAGTTGCAGTATATATTGGAGTGCCATATTTGACAATGTGCATATATAATATAATGTCCTAAAATGTATTTAACATACCAAATGAAATCTAAACATAAATAAAATGTGTTTAGGCTCACTATCCAATTGTAGAAATTTACTAAGGGAGCAAATCCTACTAGAACTCTAGAATTTGCTTAAAAACTTCATAGGACTAGAATTTTTGCCAAAAACATCAAAGAAATTAAAAAAAAACTACATTATTTTGTGATAAGCCATATGAAAAGACATATCGTTACGCCCAAAAATTGTCAAAAAGCTATAAGGGATATCGAGACCATATCATTTTGTGGTAAGCCTTATAAAAGGATATAGCTACCAATATATGAGCTATACTGGGAATATTTAAAACAATGAACTCATGTAGAAAATTGCATGTTAGAGGGTAAAAGTGATTGAGAACAAGATAATAGTTAGAAAGGTTTTTGTCTTCTTAGTTGCTTCCTACTTTGTATCTTTGGATGCACTTGTGGTTATAATCATCAGTATAACATTACTGTTTAATGATCTATCATCCGTAGTATATGTTCCATTGCCTTCGTGTTCGAATGACATTTTGCTTGGGGCGGGTGATATCCTTGTTGGTGCGAGGTCCATCTTCTTAGATGAATTTTTCACGCCCTAGGCCCGTGAGCTCATTGGCATATCGTGAGCCATGGGACCGATTGAGTGTAACGCAGCGTCTAGCCATGATGATGAGAGTGATGGAGGCTCTCTTAATGGGAATGGAGTTGAGTTCGGCCGCCTTGAGGATGCGACTGACGTAGTACACCTGTTTCTAGACGTTCTCTTCTTTTCAAATTAGGACTGAGCTCACAGCTTCTACTGAGAGGACTAGGTAGAGATAGAGTTGTTCCCGTTGAATGGGTCTGGTCAATAAGGGTTTGAAGGTTAGTTACCTCTTGAGCTCTGTAAAAGTGTTGCTACGCTCTATCATCCACCGAATGTCATCTTTGTGTCCTTAAGCCCCTCTAAGTACTTTGAAAAAGGAAGACTTCTTTCAGCCGACTTGGAGAGAAAACGGCTCAAAGCCGCTACCCTTCCGTTCAACTTTTGGATGTTCCTCACAATGTGAGGCTCAAACATCCCTTCAATGGTAGTTATCTTCTCCGGATTGACCTCTATTCCTTACAAAGTTATCATGAATCTGAAGAATTTGCTCTTGGACCTCGAAGTCGCACTTTGTAGGGTTGAGCTTCATCTGATATCAACGGAGTATGAATGTTTCTTTGAGATCCGCTCATTCGCCACATGAGAGTTAATCTATATGGACTTCATCAATATATCATCCAGTGTTGTCAATGCGCGAGGCGCAATGTGGGGCGTAAAGTATTTTTACATGCACATGTGTTAGGCGCAAAGTGATGCGCGCGCCTGAGTGATGCGAGGCGCACACTACGCACATAATTTTTCAAGATATATAATTGAGCACGAAAGAACATGTTTAGTAATTCACATAACAAAATATGTCAGAATAAATGATATCTTATTACAAAATCACAATATAAGATCTTATTTTCTAATGCTAACACCCAACATAGTTGCAAATTTATAAATTTTCAAATCAAACGTCAAATTAAGACTAATATCTAAGCAAAAGATTAGTTATGGTCCTCAATTGAAGGACACTAAACATGTCTAATAGATTTATTTTTGCTTTTTGGGATATGGATTATTGAGTATAAAGACTCGATTGAAATGTTAATGAACAGAAGTATATGAGGGTATGTACTACATGCACCCTGTGCACAGTCAGGATGTATGCGAGGCGCACAAGGCGCTGCTGCATCAGATGCGGGGCGTTTCGCCACCGTCCCGCATCGCAAGGCGCATGAGGTGTAGTGAGGCGTGCGCCTTTGAAAACACTGATATCATCTACCTACGCCTCTACATTGTGACCGGATTGATCTTTAAAGTTCTTGTTGATTAACCTCTGGTAGGTTACTTCTGCATTCTTGAGACCAAATGACATCACTTTATAATAATAAGTACCTTGATTTGTGATGAAAGAGGTTTTTTTTTATCACGTTCCGCCATTTTTATCTTGTTATAACCTGAGAAGGTGTCTATGCAGCTAAGCATTTCATGGCTGGCGCTCTCGTCAACCAGTTGATCGATTTTTTTTTGGGCGGGGGGTACTTGTCCTTGAGACATGTTTTGTTGAGGTCGGTGAAGTTGATGCATTCTCCAATTGCTATTAGCCTTTTTAACTGGCACCACATTCGCTAGGCATTCTGGGTACTGGACTTCTCAAATGACGTCTTTTAGCAATAATTTGACTTCTATAGTTATCTTCTATCTCTTCGGCCCAAGATGTCTTTTCTTTTGTCGGATCGGCTTAGTGTGTTGGTCGATAAATAGCTCATAGGCTCACTTCGGGGACGATTCCTGGTATATCGTCAGGTCTCTAGGCAAAAACATCCGTGTTGGCACGAAGGAACATAATAATTGCTCCTTGATGCGACTCGGTTAACTCTAACCCGATTTTAACCTTTTTGGTTTTATTGAGGTCGAGTTGAATTTCTTCCATTTTCCCACTGGAGTGGTTTGTTCCCTTTCTTCATCTTTTTGTGGGTAGGTTTAGGATTTCTTGATTGGCAGTCTCGTAGGTTCTTTTACCTTTTCATAGAGAGCAGATAGTATGATCTGGCTTCTTGTTGATTACTCTGTACAAGGCTAAGTCTTTTGGGAGTTTAGAATTTCATTATTTGATGGTAAGTGGAGGGAACAACTTAGATGTCGTTCGAGGAAGCTCTTCCAAGGATATGTTATAAGCTGACTCAACGTCCCTCATAATGTATTAGATCCAAATCATGGACCGGCGAGGGTAATAACCAAGTATCATAGGTAGGATGATTAATCATTCTGGTCAAACTGAGTGTCCCGAGAAGCCTACAAGAGAACTCAGTTAGGGTTGCAGCTCTGATTTGTCAACCCCCATTTGGTTGAATGTGTCCATGAACAGAATGTCTGCTGGACTTCTTGTATCCTGCATGATCCTCTTGACTTAGAACCTATTGATTGTGCGGAGATGATAGGATTGTCATGAGGTGTCATTGCACCTTTCAGGTTAGCATTGCTGAAGGAGATAGGTTGCTCCACCTTGAGCTTCTTGTCACATAGATTTATCTAAAGGGCTCGTCGGGCATACCTCTTTTGAGCATTCTTCGATATTCCTTTTGTTGCTTTCTACCGTTGATGGTGTTGATATTGTTTTTGTCATTGGCTTTTAGCCGACTTTTGCGCCTCGAACGAGGTGATCTAGATCTTGACCTCTATTTATCTGAGACCGGTCCCTCCTTATTGTGGTTGTCGAGGAATTTCTTTAACAAATCTTGTTGAATGACGTCATCAATGTTTATGTAGGACTCTGCAGTCATTGGTATCGTGGTCGTGTTCCCAGTGGTAGCGACAATATTGTCGGAGGTCTCTCTTGTTGGGGTTTGAAATCATACGAGGCGGAGGTTTGGTAAGATGCCCTTGCTAGATCAGATGCAATGTTTGCAAGATAGGGGTGTTGACGGGGCGAGCGCCAGTTTCCTTGTTGCGTCCCTTCTCTGATCTCTCCTATCGACATAGCCGAATCTTAGCTTAGGCTTGGATCGGTCGGCTTTAGCCTTCTTTCCTTAGGAAGATTCGGTCTCAGCAGTTTTCTGTCGAGCCGCCTTCTTATAGAGGCAGTTGTCCTCAGTGTCCATATGTGACTGAGCTCTAGCTAAGTTGGTCGAAGCTAACCATGAGATTCATGATGAGTGAGTTGGACAATTTGTTTGGCTTAACTGTCGCCAAAATTAGCTAGCTAATGCTACACTTGAGACTCTTCACTTAGTATACACTCCTAATTCTCTGCTTCCCAAAGTGGGACTCTATTTGGGGGTGTCACAAACACATTACCTTAAATATGTGACATGCTCGTCGCAACATGATAATGACTCATCCCAGTATTAGCGCTTGACGAGGACTCTAGAGGTGGCGTCTGAGGGTTCTAGACGTGGCTCACTCTGTGTTCATGCAATTAACATTTAGCGTTGCATAACATTAAGCTCTACATTTTCTACTGGCTAACTGCTTTGATACCATTTTTCACGTCTAGGTCCCGTGAGCTTGTTTGCGCATAGAAAGATGTGGGATCCACTAAGTGTAACATGTTCGCCTCAAACCACTGTCAAAATCGGCTAGTCAATGCTACACTTGAGCGGATTTAATATATAAACACTATGTTCTCTTTGTTCTCCCGATGTGGGACTATGTTTGGAGTATCACAGAACCCCTTCACCTATTCCTTGATTATTACTTCTTGCAAAGCACTAGCTTCGGTTCGAGTTTATCCTAGGTAATAAAAGATGTACCTATATTGCATTGACAACGTTAGTTCATTTTGTACAAGTGTAAATAAGTTGTGTATATCAAATTGGCGGAAAGGTTCTTGAACCTCAAGTAAAACAAAATCCGTCAGTATAGTATAGCATGTATTGTTATTATATTGTTCTATTTCAAAAACAGTGGCCCTTTCAAATCAAAAGGGTTTGTGATTCTTTAAACATTCATGATTAATTCTGGTACCAATCGTTCGTTGTATATAATCTTGAAAGTGAATCGTATTCCATGAATATGCCTAGGGGTTCCTCCGCAAGGTTCGTCCATAGAGGGTGAGTCAGGGCCTAAGATCAGGCCGTAAGGCGTAGTCGATGGACAACAAGTGAATATTCATGTACTACCCCTTGTTGGTCCCAAGGGACGGAGGAGGCTAGGTTAGCCAAAAGATGGTTACGGTTTAAGGACGCAAGGTGACCTTGCTTTTTCAGGGTAAGAAGGGGTAGTGGAAATACCTCGAGCCAATCTTTACGCATTTCACCACTCCATCGGAAATTCCCTCTGCCCCTACCGTACTCCAGCTTTGTAGTTTCCACATGGAGGGTTGAGCCTTAGGATTTGACGGTGGACTTCTAAAGCTACCTACAAATGCTTTACGCCCAATCATTCCGGATAATGCTTGCATCCTTTGTCTTACCGCGGCTACTGGCATAGAGTTAGCCAATGCTTATTTCTCAG
>BQKN01000065.1:449639-469108 GCA_022839385.1 Asparagus kiusianus
ATTGGTTTTAAATATTCACCTTCCTTGTATAACACTATTTTAATATTTTTTATTTTACAATGCTATACTTTCTCAAATAAAGCTTAGTTTCATATCGGTCAAAAATAATATGAAAATTTAAATTATTTTTAAATTATATTTGTTTTTTGTCAATTCAAATATCAACATGAAAATTTAAATTGGATGTATCCCATTTAAACAAACATAAAAAAATAATTAGGATGTAAGAGTTTATAGAAAAAAATGAGTACAAACTGCAAAAAATACTTAATCATGGTATTAAATCACGTGCATTGCACGTGTGTAAAAACTAGTAATAGAAAATATCAGCACTTCGACTATTATTTCAAGGTAATTATAAAACGTGGGCTTTTTCTAAACAATACGCAGCCCATTAATAGCCCACAAGAAGTCCATCCAGGTATCCACGTGCCCGACCCATTACTTGTACAAATATCTCCCGAGCCTCGTCTCGTCTGTGTCCATTTTCGTAAATTTACCAAAAAGCACAGACACGCTAGTAATTCCCTTTCAGAGACGTTTCCACGCTGGTAAATTACCAAAGCCAGCGGTCTCCTCTCCTCTTGCTCGCCCCCCCCCGGCACCCCGCCGCAAAAACCCCCAACCACCACGCAGCGTTTGCAATCTCAGACCCTAACCCTAATCGCCGCCGCCGTTTCAATGTCCACGAAGAGCGCGGTGGAGGAGATCGAGGAGCTGAGGGCGAAGGCGATAGCCTCCATGCCGACGTCTTCAGCAAACCCTAGCTCCGGCCCAAGATCCAGATCCTCGCAATCTAAAGAAGAGGGCGAGATCTCTCCCTCTGAAGACGCCGCCTCTGTAATTCTCCTCTCCCTCGTTTGAGCCCTAAGATTGAAATGTTTCGTTTCACCACTCTCTGGTGATTCATTTTAGGGTTATTTTGTCTGTTACTATTGTTTGTAGTAGGTTTGATTGGTTTCTGGTGAGTTTTTTTTTGTTGTTTTGAATTAGAACCGTTGTGGACGTAGGCTTGGTAAAGTTTTGTGCAAGAAGAGAATGCTGAAAATGGTTAGTTCTAGTGTCTGCCCATTAGGTCTGGATTAAGACTTAGGATTTGAGCACTGCGTGCATCATTTGGTTGTATCTCGTGTGGATGACAGTAGCAATCCTTTCTTCGAGTCAGTTTTGTGAGGCCCGTTAATGAGCAAACCCGAATACCAAGGTGGCCGTTCTAATTGATTAATTCCCCTTGTTGTCAAATCCTGAGGCAGCTTTTCATCCGGATGTTTAGAATTTGGTTTTACTGTTTTAGTTTGATCGGAAGGTTGATGTTTGATGTATAGTAATTGGCTTTCAGAAGGAAAATTACTAATAATGATGTGATTGCTTGATGGGCGTTGCCAATGGAAATTTCTGATTTGGGCTTGTTTGACCTTATTGAAAGTTTGAAACACTGTTGATGGATTCCTTAGTGGAAACTATTCCATAAGAAATAACGGCATTAGGTATTTGGAAAAAGACACTTAGGAGCATACGCTTTGTATCACAGTGGAAGATTATGTAATTGTGGTCGATTTTCTTTGATAAAGTCACTTTTCCAACATTACAAGTATATTGGTACAGATTTCACCTTCTTTACCATTCTAACTTTCAATACCTTTTTTTTCTTTCCAATTTGTTGTTTTTCACAAAGTTTCTTGTACTTCCATTCAGGAACCACCTACTTGTTCTGGTGCACTACCCAATGCCACAATATTGGAGGAACAAGCACCTATGGTTTCTGTGGATGATCATGATCTGGCAAAATCAGGTGCTTCCAGTCTATTCTGATTTTCTATTTTGTAATCAGCAATGATGTTTGCATTATGACTTTGCTGTGAACATACTAATTAATAATATGCTATTCATATGAAATGCATTACGTTCGTCAACTTCTCCCTTTAGTTTCTAGTATTGGTTTTATTTTTCTATGCTATGTCTCCTTTTTTTTTCCTATGCTATGTCCCCTTTTTCTTTAATGCTTTGGGTTATATGCAATAGATGCTTAAATTCTTCTCCTTTTATTTTTTTTCCAAATGTTGGTTTTCAATTATATGATAGACCTTTTGCTTTATACTTTGGTACATTTGTAGTGGATGCTATTACTTTTTGGGAGGCTAGAGATATACCAGCGTGCAAGTTTTTTTGTGAAGTACCTGCTACCTAGTAGATTTTAAGTTCTTTATTGTTATTCGTGATTCTGGTAGTAAAATTGTGAGCAAGAGTACAAAATTTTGTCAAGTTCTTTACTTCTTTTGCTTTAAAGATTTTTTTCATTTACGGCAATGGAAATATTTTTCTGATTAACTTAGCCAATATCTTGTTAATACTAATATGTTTCAAACTTTCAATTTGGGCAAAGTCATCTTTGTAATAGGTAAGGTTTTGCACAAATTCTTTAAAACCAGTGTTTAAATTTAATTAGAAACCTACCAAGTCACTGTTTATGTCAAAAAAAGATAAATTTTCGGCCACATCCATTGTAAGAGTAAGTAGTCAAACTTGCTTTGAGAGAAGAGAAGAAGAACTCGAAGATCTTGGAGCGAGGGGGGAGGTGACGGGGGGAGGGGCGAGGGAGAAGCGAGGGACTAGGTAGTATGTGCAAGAATCAAGAAGTTAATTTTTGGTCTGCGATGAAGTTGTGGTTTTGAGGAGGTATTTGTTGGGATATAAAGGGTAGGGATATGAAGGGACGAAGGGTTTACATTTGCAAACTGTCCCATAGAGATAAATGGCTAAAAGAATGTTGAGAGACCAGGGTCTTTGATTGGGCTCCTTCCAATCCAGATAACGGGCCGGTTTCCAGATTAGTCCTAGTCTGGAATTTTGACCCCTCAACCCATAGTCGATTGACCTGGAGCCTACAAATATTCTTGTTGCAACTACTCTAGTCTGTATTTTTATCGAGTATCCTTCTCTTGCACCAGAGCAAAGAGCGAACCTCCTTATAATCCACCAAACCATGTAAAACATTAGTTAACTTAAGAATAAAAGGTCAGAGGAGAGATGCTATCACATGTATGTATGCATGTGTGTATGAAGTACAATGTTACAGAAGGCGCTAGGCGGACTAAGCATTTGAGCCAACACCTAGACATCTAAGCGTGTATGCTTAGGCGGCGCCTAGGCGTTTGGCTATTTTTTTATAATAATTGATAAAAAAATATATTAAATTCATATAAATTTGTAAAAGAATAGATAGCAATCCTAGATCCAAACCATGCATACTTAAATGCTAAATAGCCAAAATAATAATTAACAATGTTATAGAAAGCGCTAGGAGGCCTACGTGTTGGGCCCGTTGCCTACAACTTAGGAGATTTTCTTTTTTTTTGTTTTTTAATTACAATAATTTATAATAAATGTTAATATTATAGAAAGCTTAGTTGTCGAACTGATGTCTAGGCGGATTTCTTTCTTCATTTAAGTGGTGGTCGAGGAAGTTTTGTTGAAGGTTGGAGGAGGTGGTGGAGGTGTTTATATTTGGAGGTTAAACGAGTTTGGAAGAGGTTGGAGGACGTGGAGGGTGCAACACAGAAAATCACGATCAAGGCCTAAAGGATGCAGTCCACGTAAGCACACAATGCTCCCCTAAATACTCCCAAAATCTAGATGAACAGTCTAGGAACCGCCTAGACGTTAGGTGCTAATTAGGCGGCCAAGTTACCGCCTAGGCCTAGGCATACGCCTAAGCGGACTAGGCAGAAGCTTTTTAAAACAATGATGAAATATTAAACACTCTTTCCCTCTTGCTTACAACAAGTAATTGAAAGACTTATAACTTATATATATAGGACACATTCCCCAACAAAAGATGGAATATCTCACACCCATGTCTTTAAATGATAGCTTGGAACCCATACAACCATATAAAATATCAAATGTTGATCAAACTAGATATAAAAGCTGCAGAAAGCTAGCTGTTATCAATTTTATAGGTATAGAAAGTCGAACAACTTGCATGTATTCAAAAGAAGAAAGGCATATGTTCTGTTCTATTAAAAAAACTCTTGAAGCATCCGTGTGCTTTCTGGTTTATCTTATTACTTTCATATTCTTGATTCCATCTGGATATTTATTAACATAGAGTTTTTTTTCCTGAATTCACGAGCATGTTCCAACTTGATCTTCAGCTAGCTTAAAATCCTGGCAGTTCTCATATTTCTGCAGTGTTTGTATCATTGCCATACCCTTCTCAGTTTGATGGAAATTTTGAAAACATGGTATGTATATAACGCTTAAGTAATGAAGGATTGCTTGATGCAGATTTTTCTACACTAAAAACACTTCGTTCGAGCAGTCCAAGCATGGTAAATGCTCAGGTCCAAACAGCAGCTGCGAAAAACCATAGTAAGCATTTTAAGACAGTGCAGGTGCCACACAAAGCTACCAATAATCGCAATCTTTCCTGGCATGGGAAAGGTTCAGATGAGAATCTTGTGATAAGCTTTTCAGATGATGACAGTGAAAGCAATTCTGAGGAATCTGAATCAGAAAAAACTATCAGCAGAAAAGAAAATATTGCTAGAGCAAACAGATCTGAAGTGCCAATAGCATCCACTCCACTTCCATCAAGAAAAGTGCAAGGATCAAATAGAACAAATCTTGTGCAAAAGAAAGGATTGGTGAATCCTGCTCGCATTTCGAATATGAGAACCCAGTTGACAAGTTCCAATTATGTAGGAACTCCAGCTGAGATGGATTCTCTGGCTCCAAGACATAAACTTAGCACCAAAACTTCAGCAAGGCAAGAGCAAGGCTATGGACCAGATTCGCATGCGGCTTATCATAGATTAGCAAATTTACGTCAGGAAATTGTGCTGCGGGAGAATAAACTGAAGGCACAAAATAAATCGATTCCTCAAAGTAATGAAAAAACTGGTGGTCCTCATAGTGGTACTGGTAACCGTGGTCCTCATGCCGTGGTACTAGCAACCAAGGCTACTGGTGTTAAAAGACCCGCCTCTGTTGCTGATAAAGGATTGACACCAAAGGAGAAAGTGCAGAAGCATCTGAAACCTTCTGTAGGCACAATTGGCAAACATAGTTCTACTAACCAATTGAAATTACCTATATCTGCCGTCAAATCTGCTCATGGATGCAGTTCACAACTTATGGAAAATGACGGTCATCTCCACAAGAGAGATATAATGGAGTCTCGCAACCACAAGAATGAAAATCAACAACATGCTGCTGTTACAAGCACCATGATGTCATCTGGAGGTTTGCTGAAAGTGAACAACGGACCTACGGTACCTGTCTCTGAAACCATGTGTTCCAATGCGTTGGTCTTTTCTGAGAATAGGAATCAAAGTAAGTTGGTTTCTGATGTCTCTCGTAGTTATGATAACTCTGAGAAGAGGGAGATAGCCGTAAATTTTCCTGGCATACCTGGACAAAGGTCATGCCTATCGCAGATAGATCCTAATATAGAGGATGGAGCACTTCGTGAGAGCAATGTGTTACTCCATAGAGATCCGGTACATTTCTAGGGTACTCAATTCTTGTTTCATTTGAAGTATTCAAAACTAAGCTGAAGAGTTGTAGAATCTGGCATATGGTGGTTATTCTGTAATCCTAACAAACTTCTATGTGATGAGTGTTGAGTTTATTCAAGTTGAGAGTATTGAAAAATATTTGGATAATTCTTCCCCTATTTTACTTGCATTAATAACTGAAAGTTCATAGTTGCAACAAAATAATGTTCTTGTGTATTACTGTACAAAAAAGGACTTTTGCGCACCTTCTGACATAGTTATAATTTTTGTCTTCAAATTTGGCAGAACAGAGAATTACCAGGTTCCAATATAACAAGATGTACTGATGTTTCTACCATGCTCCCAAACAAAGTGCCAGGGGACCATAATATAATGGGAACCCGACAAACTCTAGCTTCAACTGCGGCACAAAGACCTCTAGAGACATCAAGTCATTTTTCTCAGAGGTGCGCAGGTCAAGCCTCAGATGGCAAGTCAGGCAACACTGAGGTAAGTCTAGAGGTTCTGTTTGATTAATTTATATAAAACGGTTTCTTTTTCAAATGGTATTTTCTTTTCCTATGCAAGGCATCTCTGCAAAACCCAAGCATCTTAAATTACTCTACTCAGATAAATACACCGGGAGAGGCAAGCATGAACTTCCAATCTTTAATGGAATTGGAGGACTTGCAAGACAAAGAGTTGGAAGAGGCACAAGAACTCAGACGCAGGTGTGAGCTAGAAGAAAGGCGTGCGCTCAAAGCTTATCGCAAAGCACAGAGAGCTTTGTTTGATGCCAATGAAAAGTGCTGCCTTCTGTATAGAAAAAGGGAACTGTTCTCTGCACAGCTTAGAGGGTTACTTATGCAGGCTTCGGATTCCATATTGCCTTCTGGTTGGCAGAGTCATGGCGGAACCGTATCTGAATCTATAGAAACTCTTCCAGATGCTAGGTTTGATCTATTGTGTAGTTTGGGACATCGCCTTGCTGTTGAAGGTCGAAGTGTTGGTCAGTTTGGCTATGACTCTAACACTAGATGCTCAAGTGATGCCCGAGCTGATGCATCTTGCCAAAAGTTAAACGAGCATGATCTTGTATCTGCCCAATGTGAACAGGATGCTAGTGCATTAGATCATAGAGATAACCATGCTTTAGATGGCGCATTAAGTCCTGCCTTCCAATCCAATGCATCAAATGAGGATGATGAGAACTATGCTTTTGAACAGAGACCTCTTCGTTTTCAAGTTCTTTCGGAGGTAAATCATGCTCAAACAACTTCTGGTATGACCGAAGCAAAAAGATTGCCATCTGATGAGATTGCCCAAGATTATGGACTGCTTGAAGCTTCCTTGAGATCCAAGTTAGTTAAGCGATTTGGTAGCAGATTCCCATACAAGAATAACAAGATAGGTGAAGCAGAATGCCTTGTTCAGGAAGGAACTGATAAGAGTGAAGATGCTACAAACTTCCCTTTTTCTGACCAACAAATGCAAGAGGGAGAGAAAACTGAAATATTATATCTGGAAGGTACACATTCATACTTTCATTTGAAATTTACTCAGCCTCTTTTACTCGATTACAAGTTGATGTTGTTGTCCAGTTTACATCTTTTGTCACTGTGTGGTTCTTTTTGAAATAACTTTTGCAGCCTTCTTTGAACTTACAATCTGATAATTCTAGTATTTTTTTATAATTATTATCATGAATGTGGTGAGTCACACCTTGTGATTCAGAGGCAATTTGTTTTATGTCCAGACGCTAGATAAGATTAAGAATGATAGCAACATGTTCTTTCTGGGGTACGAACAAGCAACTCAGGCAAACAACTGAAATGATATGTTGATTAGTGGTTTAGCCTTAAACAGTTAAAGCCTTTATTCCTTTTGTCTTTTCTCTTTTAGTACCTGAAACAATAGGACAAGGCAGCTCAAGTCGTTTAGTTAATATGTTTCCACTACTTTCTGCATTATCCATTTTTGTTCCATTAAGTGTTTAGTTACGGAAAACAAGATAATAACAGTTAACGTGGTTTAGATGGTTTTGTTAAACCAGCTGGTTAGGGTCTGGCTTAAACCACTTAGACACAGTGTCCTTATTATTCTGCTAAATGGGGTTGGAGATATCAACTTTGAGTTAGCTTATTCATTTCCCTCTCTTCTTTTTTGGTGTCATATTTTGTTCTGAGTAAGTTTATCTGCTAGTTTTGTGATTTGTAGACAAAGACAATTGATACGGGTGTATCTTCTTCTCTTCGGGAGCTTAGCGATCCTCATGGGAACTTGAGGATAGATGATTCTCATGGGATCTTGAGAATAGAGCAGAGGAGTCGTGGACGAGGCCATTGGAGGCGACAAGGTCGAAGGATTCATCAAGCTGCAGGAATTACAGTTGGACTTTGTCCGGTCGACCGGCGTGGTCACGGCGGTCGACCGCTTCGTGCACAGACCCAGACTATGTCTCGGGATTTTGAGCGGTCGACCGATGATGGCGCTGCGGTCGACCGGAAGACCCTGTAATCGATTTTCCAGAATTCGATGTTCTGGCCGGTCGACCGCCTTGGGCACTGCGGTCGACCGCGTAGCGGATCCGGGCCTGGGTCTGTTTCCTGCTCCAGTTGGGATTTCTGTTTAGTATAAATAGAAACACGATTTTTCTAGGGTTAATAATTCAGTTTGTAATCAGAAAAGAGATCTGAGAGGTTGTTCTTGGATCTAGAGAGATTGTGAGAGTGAGATTTTATAAATCCAATTGATTCTCATAATCTAGAGAAGGTATTTTTCCTTCGCCCTAATTAAACTCTTGAGTTCTTCAGTTGTTTTCTTCTCTACCCACTCTTGATAATTCCGCGATCAAGAGTGCTCGCACAGCAACTCGTATCAAGTTGGTATCAGAGAGCCTAGATCCTGTGAAGGGGGAACCTGTGTATGGTCCTTACTCGCTCACAGTACAAGAAGCTTGGCGAGATCCTTATTTCTTTGGAGGGAGTCCAGAAATTAAGGAAGGAGAAGATGACTGAAGCAGATAATTCAGCGAGACTTGATGCCATGGAGAAACAGATTGAGACGATCGGGACGACTCTTACCCAACTCGTGGGTCTAATCAACGGAGGTGGCAAAAAGGAGGAATCTTCTTCGAAGGGTAAGAAGAAACTCGTCGAATCCGACGAAGAGCACGAGGAATCTGATTCAGAGGGGGAGACTGAGATTGTCAAGACCGTTGGACATCAAGGGGGTAAGAATCACTACCAAAATCTGAAGATTGACTTCAAGGTTGAGATTCCTGTCTATGATGGGAGTATCAATGTGGAGAAGCTTGATGATTGGATCGAACGCATGGAGATGTACTTCACTCTCTATGGATATTCGTCCAAGGAGAAAATAGTGTTTGCGACATTGAAGCTTTCAGGACACGCGTTGACGTGGTGGAAATCCTATTGCAAACAGGAGAAGAAAGCGGCGTCGTGGAACAAGTTCAAGGAGCTACTTCGGAAGCAATTTTATCCAGTGGGGTTCCTTGAGGAGCGTTGGTACAAGTGGTACGGCTTACGCCAAAAGTTTAATCAGACCGTTCAAGAGTACACAACGGAGTTCCAGCAGCAGGCGATGGTTCTAAACATCGCGACGGACGAGTACTCCATATTCATGAAGTACATGGCGGGTCTGAATGATTACATCCGGAAGGAGATGAAGCTGTTTTCGGTTGAGACGATCGCAGAGGCAAGCGTGAAAGCCATAGCCATTGAGGGCAGGCAGAAGAAGGGCAATGAGACAAAGGGGGATTCCAAACCGTCGGGGAGCAAGACGGGTGGCACTCAGTCTAAGGATGAGAAGAAGAAGGTTGACTCGGGGAAAACAGGATTGACTTGCAATCACTGCAAGCAGACATGACATATAGCTGATCGTTGCTGGGATAAGTACCCTCATCTGAAACCAAAAGGGTTGAAGAAGAAGGAGGAGAAGAAGGCGTACGTGATAGCACAAGGTCCCAAGGAGGTTCCCGGGATGACTGAACCCAACAATAGTCTCAACCTTATGGCGGGGAAGCAGGCCACCAAAGAAGATGACGACCCGAGGGAGCAGCTCTTTGTTCTAAAGTTGCAGGTCAAGACCAGTTTAGTGGATGTTATTGTAGATACAGGAAGTCAAAAGAACCTGATATCTGAGGCTTTAGTACAGAAGCTGGGATTGAAGACGGTGAAGCATCCGAAACCCTATCTATTAGGGTGGATTCAGAAGGAGGCGGGATTGAGTGTGGTGAACCAGTGTACCTTCAGATTTGCACTCCATGAGTCGTATATTGACGAGGTCACATGCGACGTGGTTCCGTTGGATGTTTGCCAAGTTATTTTGGGCAACCCTTATTTGTGGGATAGATACGCAATATATGATCGGCGAGCCCAAAAATATACGTTCACCAAGGATGGCGAGCAATTCATTTTTCGTTCGGCATCTCTTCCACAGGAGACGAGCTTGGTGACAGTGACTCAGGCTAAGAGGTTGGTGAATGCGGGCAGGAAGTTCGTTTTATTGTTTATTCGGCCGTATGAAGAGCAGCTGAGTAGGATGTGCTTGTCCACCTTGAGCAAGCTTCAGGAGGGAGATCTTGAAAGGTTAAAAGCCAAGTATACGGACTTATTTTCGGAGATCACGGGACTACCACCACGTCGAGGTGTAGAGCACGAGATTATGTTGACAGGGGAGAGTTCTTTACCTAACATAGGCCTATACCGCACATCAGTATTGGAGTCCGAGGAGATCAAGAAGCAAGTTCAGGAGCTCTTGGAGACGGGAGTGATTGTGCCGAGTTGCTCGCCTTGTGGGTCACCGGTGTTGGTGGTGCCCAAAAAGGATGGAGGCTGGCGCATGTGCGTAGATTACCGAGCACTCAACAAGATTACCATCAAGAATCGCTATCCCTTACCGCGGATCGATGATCTTATGGACCAGTTGGAGGGAGCGAGGTTTTTCACGAAGCTGGATTTGAAGTCTGGTTACCATCAGGTGAGGATTCGGGAGGAAGACACTTGGAAGACTGCGTTCAAGACCAAGCAAGGCCTGTTCGAGTGGTTGGTGATGCCGTTTGGATTGTGCAATGCTCCGGCTACCTTTATGAGACTTATGAATGATTTGTTGCGACCCTTTATAGAGGATTTTGTGATAGTTTACCTTGATGATATCTTGGTGTACAGCAGGACCTGGGAGGAGCATCTTGTTCATGTTGAGAAGGTATTTGAAGTGCTGCAGGACGGACAGCTGAAGCTCAACGGGAAAAAGTGCGAATTCGGGAAGGACGAGTTGGTGTATCTCGGCTTCATCGTAGGGAAGGGCCAGCGGAGGATAGATCCAGGCAAGGTGGAGGTGATCACAAAGTGGCCGACGCCGAAGACAGTGACTGAGGTGAGGAGCTTCATGGGGGCTTGCCAGTATTTGCGCAAGTTCATTCGACATTTTTCGACTTATGCGGCACCGTTACATGGCCTCACAAAGGCTAAAGTTCAGTTTGAGTGGGGAAGGACACATGAGGAGGCTTTTCAGTTACTAAAGAGAAAGATCTCGGAGGCACCGGTGTTGGCGTTGCCGAATTTGCAGCGGACTTTTGAGGTGGAGACCGACGCGTCTAATTATGCGATGGGCGCGGTGTTGATTCAGGATGGGAAACCGGTGGAATACCATTCTGAGAAGTTTTCGGGTGCTGTTGCGAACTACCCAACCTACGACAAGGAGTTCTATGCACTATATCAAGCAATTAAGCATTGGAGAGTGTACTTGTTAGGAAAGGAGGTGGTCGTGCATTCGGATCATAAGCCGTTGGAGTTCTTACATGCCCAGACGAGGCTACAGCAGGCACGGCACATGAAGTGGATGTCATATTTGATGGCTTTTAACATTGTTATTAGGTACAAGAAGGGGGCGACGAACAAGTTGGCTGATATGTTATCTCGCCCACCGATAAGGTCTTTGTTGGTGGCGACGCGTATTCAACCCTTAGTTCCTTTTGAGTATGTTCAGTTGTATGCATCCAGTAAGGACTTTGGTAGTGTGTTTGAGCAGGCGAAGGCTGGTCGAAGGGGGGAGTATGCACTTGGAGATGATGGCTTATTGTATCGTGGGACATCACTATGCATTCCGGAGGATGGTGATAGGTTGCAGTGGATTCGGGAAGCACATACCTCGCGTGTGCAAGGGCATTTTGGCATTCAGAAAACGCTTCTCAATCTACGGCGACATGTGTTTTGGCCACGGATGCTTGATGATGTGACAAAGTATGTTGGAGGGTGTAAGTTATGCTGTATTTCGAAGCCTTCTAACAGGAAGAGGGGATTGTACCTACCATTACCGGTTCCTTCTAGGCCGTGGGAGAGCATTTCTATGGATTTTCTAGGAGGGTTGCCGACTACGAAGCGCGGGTATGACTATTTGTACGTTGTGGTGGACCGGTTCAGCAAGATGGTGATATTGATTCCTTGTAAGAAGACTGTGACGGGAGCGGGTGCAGCACAATTGTTCTTTGAGCATGTGTGGAAGCACTTTAGGTTGCCGAGCTCGATTATTTCGGATCGGGATAGCCGTTTTCTCGGACATTTTTGGGATTCTTTGTGGAGTCTGATGGACACTAAATTGAAGAAGAGCACGGCCTTTCATCCACAAACAGACGGACAAACGGAGGTAGTCAACCGGACTATGGTGCACATGTTGCGGGGGTATAATTCCAGGCATCCTAAGACTTGGGATGAGAGTTTACCATATTTACAGTTTGCTTTCAATCGGGCAATTCATGGATCTTCCGGAAAATCACCGTTTGAGACTTGTTATGGATTTTTACCGCCGAGCCTGTTCGATCTTGTGTTTTCAAGTGAAGCCACAGTGGACGGCAAGGAGGGGAGTGAGAGACAACGTGCTCAGCGTTTTCTCGAGAAGATTGCACATATTCATGCTACGGTTGAAGCTCAATTGAAGAAATCGCAAGCTAAGTATAAGGCGAAGCATGATCAACATCGAGTTCCTTGTAACTTTGGTAAAGGCGATATGGTATGGCTAAAATTGAGTAAGGAGAGGCTCAAAGGAGAAGGGAAGAAGTTGAAGCCTATTCGTTATGGTCCATTTCGGATTCTCGATCAGATTGGCGACAACGCTTTTCGTCTAGATTTGCCACCTTACTTAGGCATGTATTCGGTGATCAATGCCGAGTACTTGAAGTTGTTTGAGCCTCCATTATTGGATGATGAAGGTGATGACAAGATGAACTTACCGCATGTTGAAGACTTGTGGTTTGATAGGGAGGAGCTACTGAAAGAAGATTGCATATTGGAACGAAAGACGACCACGACGAGGCGGGGGACGAAGGAGTCGTTTCTCATTGGACGTCAAGGTCAGGTCCCTAGCAAAGCCAAGTGGTTCAACAGAGAAGGAGGGGTTCGCGAGTTCCCTCAGCTGAAGTTCTAACTTGAATGAGACTTCAAGTTCCTAAATGGGGGACCCATGATACGGGTGTATCTTCTTCTCTTCGGGAGCTTAGCGATCCTCATGGGAACTTGAGGATAGATGATTCTCATGGGATCTTGAGAATAGAGCAGAGGAGTCGTGGACGAGGCCATTGGAGGCGACAAGGTCGAAGGATTCATCAAACTGCAGGAATTACAGTTGGACTCTGTCCGGTCGACCGGCGTGGTCACGGCGGTCGACCGCTTCGTGCACAGACCCAGACTATGTCTCGGGATTTTGAGCGGTCGACCGATGATGGCGCTGCGGTCGACCGGAAGACCCTGTAATCGATTTTCCAGAATTCGATGTTCTGGCCGGTCGACCGCCTTGGGCACTGCGGTCGACCGCATAGCGGATCCGGGCCTGGGTCTGTTTCCTGCTCCAGTTGGGATTTCTGTTTAGTATAAATAGAAACACGACTTTTCTAGGGTTAATAATTCAGTTTGTAATCAGAAAAGAGATCTGAGAGGTTGTTCTTGGATCTAGAGAGATTGTGAGAGTGAGATTTTGTAAATCCAATTGATTCTCATAATCTAGAGAATGTATTTTTCCTTCGTCCTAATTAAACTCTTGAGTTCTTCAGTTGTTTTCTTCTCTACCCACTCTTGATAATTCCGCGATCAAGAGTGCTCGCACAGCAACTCGTATCAACAATGGAGAACCTATCTTATGTACGCAGTTGAGATCGCTTTGTTCTTGTGTATGAAGAGGGCTTCCTAATGCTGCAGTATCTACAAGCACTAGAATGTATCACCTCAATGGATTTGAATACTACCCATGAATATATTACCTCAGATAAATCAACAACTTGAAATAGCATGTTGGACATGGGAGCTTCTAAATTCGGAATTGGAGCCATTGGTCTTGATCTAAATGGTTTCAAACTCCTTAACACCAAAATCTAAACGGGGTTAGAATATTTCATACCATAGATCTTAGCAACTTCGTGGTATCATTCTGTTAGGATCATGTTGATGCACATTTAAGGAACGATTATATTATATTATTTTGTTTATAGGTGTTCTAACTTCTAAATGATTTAGATCATTTTTACTAATATGGATCTTTCATTTAAATTGCACAACGATACTTTACTAGTGATAGGCTTCAAGCTTACTATTATTAGGATCCTATTCTCTATATATGGTACATATGGACACTTGGGAAAACGGCTTCATTTGTATCTGATTGCAAATCCTGTCCCTGATAATGTCATTTAATTCTGTACTGTTGATGTATTAGCATGGAAGAGGCATCAAAACCTCAACTCAAGTTAAGGAAAAACCTAAATACGCTTTTGGTGAAGTCATGGTGGTTTCTTTGAGGTTTTCTGATCATGTTCTTGTACATGTTAGCTATATATGTATATGTCACGGCTTAGATATTTGCATTAATTCCTTCTGCTCTGTTAGCCTTCTACTTATATATTGTCAGTTATATTTCTTTAGAGGATATCCTTTTGAGGTATGATGTTCATTACCTTTTGAAGGTGTTGAAAGACTAGGAGGAAGTACCAACCAGCTTGCTGCTGATAGCCAGTCTCACAATAATAGCTTCTCTTTAGTTGATGAGGGCCGTATGGATAGAGATTTTCAAGAGGATAGTTTCTTGGACACAGAATCTTGCAGGCCAAACCAAACAACTGGTTCCATTTTACCTTCTTCTGTTCTGCATGTTGCATCTAGACATGCAAAGTCCATGCTGCTTGTGTGTTTAAGTGACTTATCCTCTACAGGAGAGAAGGAAACTGTATTGAGAGAAAAGATCACTGAATGCATGCCAGATGAAAAGAGTACATCCCTCCATGGCATGGTATTTTCAAGAATAGGTAAATTGGAACTCCATAATTATGATCTTACTATTGATCCCTTCTGGCCCTTCTGCATGTTTGAGCTCCGTGGGAAATGTAACAATGAAGAATGCCTGTGGCAGCACATCAAACACCACACTCATAGAAACTTAAAGAACAGTGAGCATCTATTTACATCTTGTCCAGTTTTGTATAACTTGCTGCCCTGAAAGCTTTCATCCGTTTAACTATTTACTTGATTCTCTTTCTACGTATACAGATGGTCAGGCCAGCCTTTTACCTAGTGTTGAAAATTCTGATAATCGCCCTGGGCCTCCTCATTACCTTTTCCCCTGTATTTTACCAATTCCATCTTATCACATTGGTTCGGTACCCATAAAAGTTGATTCTCATCTGTCTCAATCAGTACTGGCAAGGAGTATTTGGCAATATTGGCAGAGGGGGTTTTGTGCTTCCTTTTCTTTACCCTTTTCCGTTCAAAGAGTTCTTCCTCCAGATGTGCCATTCTTACAAACTTGTGATGGTCCCGTTGCAGATGGTTATAGTTGGAACAGACTTGCTTTGTATTATCAAACTCTAGATGGTTCAATGGTATGTTGTTTTCAATTAAATTCTTCCGATCCTGTCTTATTTACACTTACTTTACGGTAAGCTGCTTAATTGAGGAAATCCTTTTATATGACTATAATTTTTGTTCATTGAGCATGCGTGGTTCGATCTGGAGTTGATCATAATGACACTTCTTTTCTTGATTGAGATATTCCCCAATTATGCATGATCTTTGTCAAGATTCTTGTCCTTCATTTTGTAACATTTCTCCATTGGCTTCTTTATATTATTGTGGATACTTCTCTTATTTATACCTTAACAGGTTGTTTCCTTGTTAATGAAAATTTCCTCCAATGTGTTTAATATGTTTCTTCATTAGCTATTTATAATCGCTGTTTCTCGTCAAATCGCACATGTTGACTTCTGAACCCCGACTCAAATGAGTTATGCTTTTTGGATTATGAGGAAGAAGATCATATTTTAAACAAAGTTTATATGGAAATCATACTCAAGACTCTTTGTGGGCAAATGGCTTCTCTTGTCTAATGATATCCTGGTGAATAATTTCTTAGGCCTTTAGAAAATTCTTGTAACTTAGTTATGGGGCACACTGGTTACACACAAGGGCGGTGTCTTGTTTGAAGATTTCTGCATTATATTGTGCATTTTTTTTTCTTATCAATCATGGGCTAATCTTTCTTAGCTGTTTGTCTCTGTTTTCTATTATCTGAAGCAATCTGTTCATGAATTGCCTGAATCTGAACAATCCTTGGAGATGGCACTTGATCTGTTTGATGGGAGTGTTTGCAAACCAGACAGAAAGAAGGTTATCAGCATAAAATGAAATACTTACTAATTTTCCTTAATGTTGGTTTTTGTAGCAGGCCTCTTGGTACCTATTCATGTTTCTCAATACTCTTTGTGTAGGCTCTATGCTTGTTATCAAGAGCAATTGAAGCCAACCCCACTTCTGTAGTTCTTTGGGTTGTCTATCTGCACATTTATTACGCAAAGGAGAAGAACATCGGGAAGGACGATATGTTCTTCCATGCAGTAAGTGGCTGCCTTCTTTTGTCTTGGACTTCGGTATCATGTTGACCTATCTATATTAGAATCTTGTCTACTGTATAAAATTTAAAATAGCATTGGTTCCAGAGGAAACTGTCTAATTCCTGAACAGTTACCATCACATTTTCAAATTTTTGAATCTCAAACTAGGAACTGAGATCTTATTAAAAAATAGCCCCTGATTAATAGCTTAATGTACAAACTAGAGTTTGCTGGGTATGTACGGCTACCTTTGTTTTTCTTGTGGCTGATCCCAACATGAAAACTGTTATGCATAGCCTCCACATCACAATCAGGCTCCAGCATATTAGGTGTTAATTTTTTTGACAACTCTAATGGTATGCTCCTTACTGTAAGCTCGTTTTTCTATGGTGTTAATTAATTGGTACAACCACAACAAAGCCTTTGTCTCAAAGGTTTGGATCGGCTACATAAATCCTATTATTCCATTCAGTTCTATTGTAGGTTATCTGCTTGGTTAACTATTACCATTATGTTTTAGTGAAACACCTCCAAACAGCTGTACAGAAAATAATTTTTTTAATATTATACCGATTACATGAAGAACCATTTAAGCACATTAAAGTTAATTTATGATGCTGGCATGACTTCATACCTGTGTTTTGTATGTGATGCATAAAGAACTATATAAATTTGATTGCCTTTCATTATTGTGTTTTAGTTGTGGAATACTTCTCTAATGGGCACCGACATCTTTACAAATATAATAATATTCATTACGTGTGATGAGATAGTGTAACATTCTGCTTATTAGGTGCAAAACAACGATGGTTCTTACGAACTGTGGCTCATGTATATTAATAGCCGGAGGCAGCTAGGTGATCGGCTCAATGCATATGAACATGCATTGATGAAATTTTGCCGTACTGAAAACGTTCTTGAGAAGGAAAGAAGATATATCAGCGCATGCATTTTGGACATTTTCTTGCAAATGATCGATTTTGTTTGCATGTCTGGACAAGTGGAGATGGCTGTACAGAAAATATTTGGACTTCTTGGGAACTCTGGTGACACGTTGCTTTCAGATATCCACTCATCCTTGATAGTCTCTGACAGATGTATATTTTGGTTTTGTTGTCTTTATCTAGTAATTTACAGGAAACTTCCAGAGCTAATCGTACAGCAGTTAGAATTTGAAAAGGAGCTGCCATTCAATATTGAATGGCCGTCCACTCACCTAACAACTGACACAAAACATCATGTTTTGAATCTGATGAAACTAGCAGTTGATAAGATGGCTTTATATACTGATGCCAATCCTCACAGAAAAGATCAAGTTGCTCTTAGGTCATTGCACTTTCTGGCTGTAAGCCACATCAAATGTGTAGTGGCACTTGAGGGCTTACATTGTTCTGCAGAATTGTTGGCCAATTACTTGAGCTTGTACCCAAACTGCATCGAACTGATTCTGATATCTGCTCGTTTGAAGGAAAACTATACTGGGGATTTGGTTTTCAAGGGTTTCGAAGAATTACTTTCTAATTGGCCAAGTGAAACTTCAGGCACTCAGTGCCTATGGAACCAATACATACAACATGCTCTAGTAAATAAAAGGACTGATCTTGCAGAAATTCTTTTGGATCGTTGGTTCCAATGTTTCTCTGAAGATATAAACCTGCATGAAGGCAAGGATGGTTCATGTGATTGCTCTGACCTACCTTCACATGTAAAGTCTGATGGTGGATTAAGTAGCTCTAAGCAATATGATGTTTTTTGGTTCCTCAATCTCTCTCTGTATAGGATAATGAAGAAAAACTTAATGGAAGCACACTGTGCTATTGATAAAGCCCTGAAGCTTGCTTCACCTCAAGATTATAAACACTGTGTAAGGGAGCATGCTGCATTTACTTTAGCAAATGAAGCTGGTTCTGAGAGCGATAAACCTTTCAACACTATATTGGGACTTCTAAATGGTTACATGGCAGATTCCCGTTCAATGACCATCTTGGAACCATTATCAAGAAAATACTATCGTTACATCAGGAGGCCTAGAGTTAGGCAGCTCATTTATAATGTCTTTGGTCCAGTTCCAAGGGATGCCACCTTACTGAATTCTGTTCTTGAAGTATGTTACGGGACATCACTTCTTCCAGAAAAACTTGATGAGCCCAAGTCATTGATTGATTTTGTTGAATCTCTTATGGAAATTACACCAACAAATTACAAGTTAGCTCTCTCAGTATACAAGTTAACTATGAATTTCTGTCATCCTAGTGTTTCAGCCAATGCTATTAAGTTTTGGGCATGCTCGATTTTGATTAACTCCATATTCCAGGCTATCCCTGTAGCACCTGAGTATATATGGCTCGAAGCTGCTACTGTCATGAGAAATTCAGAAATTTTGGATGTTTCTGTGAGGTTTCATCAGCAGGCGGTATCAGTCTATCCCTTCTCCATTAAATTGTGGCGGTCATACTTGGATATCTGTAGAAGTACCGACGATATTGATAAGATCGTAAAATGTGCAAGAGAAATAGGTGTTGAACTTAGCTGATTTTTTGCTGTGTTCATCTGTAAGAAATTTATGAATGTGCATTAGAAGCTACGGGAATCAAGTAGAGAGATGCATGATATCCAATGAGTTTTATCGTCATTGGGATCAAAGGCGAACAAATGGAAGTAGCATTGTTGTTATATAATTCTCCTGATTGAAAGTTTGCTGACACGAAAGTCTGTGCTATGGGCACACGGGAGTTACATAGATGGATACACATATAAATACTTGTTATATAGGAAACTTGGAACTTTGTTGTCTATTTCTGATTTGTTATTTGTTTATAGTTTGGCATTGTAAGGGAGAATACTTCAGGGCTGTTGCTCTGTGTAGTGAGAATGAAAAATGAAATTTTACTGAAAGATTTTGAAGCTATTTACTATCTATATTTGGTATCCTGTTTTGGTTGTGTAACTTTAGCATGCTTTTGTTTTGCTGACCCAAGCAGGTATCAATATTTATATAGATATTCTCAGTGGAACTTACTGTGTTGTTGCAACCTGCAAGTGTAGTAATGTGCCATCCTCATATACTGGGGGGGGGGGGG
>BQKN01000065.1:469208-517112 GCA_022839385.1 Asparagus kiusianus
CCCCCCCCCCCCCCCCCCCCCCCCACCCCGCCGCGGATTCCATTTGGCAATTTGGGGATACAAGTTTTTCTGTTAGGTGAGGATGACCAATGATCATAGTGTACCTTCTCCTTGTTTACTGAATTCTCTCAGGTATTGTGCTTTCAACAGCATTTTGATTCATTTCTTCTTGAGAAAAATTTGAGACATGAAATCACATAACTTGTGATATTATTGCTTATGCTAGTGCTATGTATAATCTTTATGACCAGAGTTGGACAAGGCTTCATTATAAGATTATATAATCATAACCTCAAAATGTTTCATCTAGTGCGCAGTATGATTTATCCATACTTCCAATCAAAATCACGGCATATCTTGGCAATCTCTTGGAGTACATGACAAGCTGATATAATCAAGAGAAAGAATCCGAACTGACTATGATACCATCTAATCTCAGCTCGACAAAAAATCGTATGATGTATATTTGCGCAATCAGAATACAAGACAATAACCCATGCTCATATATATACATCTGAGTAAACTACAGCAGCATCTAATCTCGGCTTGACCAAAAATCATTATGATGTGAATTTGAGTATCAGAATGCGAGACAATAACATGTGCTCATCTATATACAAGTATAACCAGATACAAGACAGTAGTGCTCATCTAGATACAATACCGAGTACATATTCTCTAGTTATACTATCACTGGCTACTGGAACTGGGGGGTAGAAAATTGTTCCTGCAGAAGAGCACGCATCTTTCCGTGTTTTCCTGTGGAAATGTTTTTATTCACTCCTAATCCACAGCATCTACCCCCGAGGTACACGCACCTGCATTTCACATCGATGCCAGTTACTAAATGAATATAAAGAAACATTGTAAAGAACATTATTATGCGATACAATATTGTGTTCCGACAGACAATTTGAAAAAGAAAACTGAAAGTTCCCAGCGTAATTCTGCAATTATAAGTAGCCTTCTTCTCCATTTCATTTTGTGGGAATGTACATTTCATCAAGATAATCAAAAGAAAGCCAAAGGTCATTGTGTAAATCTGTTTACATGAATTTTTGTCATTTAGTTCTACCAGTTAACATGTTTTAGTTGGTTTTGTCACAGGATTTCATCCTCTATTGGATACCCTGATAAAAACCATTCTTAGTTTCAACAAATAGTCATGTTTTAGTTGGTTTTGTCACAAGATTTCATCCTCTATTGGATACCCTGATAAAAACCATTCTTAGTTTCAACAAATAGTCCATCTTTTTACCTGAAGGGGAAAAGGTAAAACAGTTTACTTGCATTACATTTAAAAATTACAAAATTTGACTCGAAATGCCTATGATTATCAGCTCTGACCAAAGTCATGTAATAGAAAACCTAGCATATAAGAGCTCATTTTTCATTTTGCATACTTCACCAACTCCTTAGTACAGTGCTGGTAGTGACAGAATTTTGTTAGCCATACAATTATAACCAAATATCTGAAGTATAATCCAATAGAAGAAAATGTTACTCGATAAAACTTGAAAGGTTAAATTCAAAATCCTAATAAATTACCTAGAGACTGTAAGGTCAGGGGATGTAGTCATGATTTCTTCAAATTTTTTTTTCATTTTCAGTTCATGAGAAGAAAGGGAAAGAATATACCCGAAAATGTGGTAACTATTTTGTTTTATATAAATGGAATTTATACTATGCCCAAAGATATGGTTCTTAAAAAGAAGAAAGGAGACACTCCTTTGTCCTGCTATCTCATATCAGCTCTTTACTGCTGCTTTTTTGATGTGTCTAATAAAATCACATTTACATGTGTTCTTGCACTGATTCTAAACGTAACCTGCCATTCCTTTTGGTTAGTGTCTGAATGCATAAGAGAATCTTAAATCTCTCTCACAATATGATATTTAAATTTATATTTTGACTAGAAATTCTTTATTATCCTTATTAGAAATTTCCAGTTCAATGATTCTTTATTATTTGCGCATGAAATATGTTTTCTAATCCAACTATATACCCTTCTGACAATGTTTTGTCAGTAAATATGAAGATTCTTTCAAATCTTAACTTCCCTGACTATTCATGAAATTCATAAAAACTGTTTTTTCCTAGAAAAATATTCATCTCCGCATCACTTTAAGCGTAATTTTGCATATAATAAGTTTGTCTTGCATGAACTTCAAGAGTGAAAAAAATATTCATCTCCGCATCACTTTAAGAGTAATGTTGCGTATAATAAGTTTGTCTTGCATGAACTTCAAGAGTGAAAAAAGCAAGCTTACATTCACGCATTCTAATATAAAATCTAGCACAGATTTAAAAAAATTGGCTAATAACCGAGGGTGGCAAAATTAACTCAGAAGAATATATCACTAACACGTTTTAATGGCATCACTAGCCTACAAATGGAGCATCGTTCCAAGTGGAGCATCTTCTTTGTTGATAGTGAACCATATCAAGATATCAAAAGGAGAAGTCTACTTTATTTCCAACAGAATATGTATCCGATAAGCCACTTATTATGCTGTGTACATGGTGTATTTGTTATACATATCATTGACAAAGATCCTAAAAGCTTTCTGCAAATCTATGACAATCACCATGACTGTATTAACTGAATCCTTAATATCCTATACCATCCAAAAAGTTAAAAATGCTAATGAAGCTAAATGAGATGAGTCATCCAAAATATATATTGAGCAAGGGGCCTTTTAGGTGCCTGAAGCGGAAAATGTGTGGACAGTTGTAACACCTGGACACACTGAACATTGTATCTTAATATAAAGTTAAGAATCATATATGTGATATAAACATACACAAATTCAGCCGCATATATGAGAATCTAACCCAAGCTCAATATGTATAAATCAATAATCATTCAAGTACATTAGCTTGAGAATGAAGATGGGAAGCAGATGATGGAAGGGATGACATAATAGCCAAAAGGAGAACACAAGTGGTGTCAATTGCGCCGAATTTTCTTTGCTGCAAAAGTTTGCATCTAGATTATTCCTGTCATGCTATATAGAGGATATGCCAGTGATTTGTGGTACAAAAGAAAAGCAGGACTAGAATAACATTTATTAGAACAGAAAGCTCAGCCACTCATTTGTGGCCCCATGAAGGTTCTGATGAACACTACAAGATAGTTTAAATCTACACGTAACTGCACGATTTGCATAAGGCATAACTACAAACAAAGGAAGACAAAGAGCATGTTATCGTTAATGGATCAAGTAAGGAGAATGCGTAACAATCTGTACCAAATAGTTAAAAGAAACATGCAATCAGTTGCACAGTCATGGCGCTAAGAACCACTTAATTGAAACTAGCCTTAGCAAACATGTATATATTTTAGAGTAATATTTTGCAAGATAACTGATTCAATGAAGTTGAATTATGCATACTTAATTTCCATTGAGTGGAAATATTGAAAATGAGCAAAAATTGTGTGTTATATTAAAATGGTTGTTGTCATGTACAACGGAGACCCCTTAGTGCACCGATTAGAAAAGACGATAATATTAAAGTTCATAGGGCTAGGAGATCTAGAGGTACACCTAGAATGACTTGGTTAGACGCAATTAAGAAGGGATATGACTAGGACTAACTTAACGAAGGAGATGACCCATAAAATAATGGAATAGAAAAATAGGATTCATGTAGTCAACCCCAAAAATTTGGGATAAGGCTTGGTTGTTGTTGTTGTAGCATAAATTGTGTGTTATACCCCATAAAAATCATGAATTTTAAAAGTACATGTACCTTATTGTCATTAAGTTGAAATGAACGAAAATGGACAAAATTTATGGGTTATGCCAATGACAATCGCGAATTTTGAAGTATATATACTTAATTGTCATTGGATCAAAAAGAATGAAATGGACAAAAATTTTAAGTAATAACCCACGAAATGATGAATTTTGAAATATGCATTCTATGGTTTGAAAAGAACGAAAATAAACAAAAATCAAAGAACGAAAATAAATAAAAATCATGGGTTAGAACTCATGAAAATCTCAACTTGTAATGTACCTATGCTTAAGTGGCATTAGGTTGAAACAATTAAAAATGGAAAAAAAATCATGAGCTATGACTCATGAAATCGCTAATTTTGAAGTATACACACTTAATTGCCAATGTTTTGAAATGGTTGAAAATGGATAAAAATTGTAGGTTATAGCCAATGAAAATCATAAACTTTGAAGTATGAAAACTTACTTATCATTGGAACAAAATGAACGAAAGAGGACAAAAATCAGGGGTTAGAGCAAATATCGCAAATTTTGACATACCAATACTTAATTACCATTGGGTCAAAATGAAGGAAGAAAATCGTGAATTATAGCTCTTGTGAATTTTAAAGTGCGCATACTCAATTGCTTTGTGCCAAAATGAATGAAAATGAACAAAAATTATGAGTTAAAGTATATGGAAATCACACTCTTAGATTTGCACTTAATTGCTATTAGGTCTAGACAAGCGAAAATGGACAAACATCGCGGTTTATAAATATAAAAATTGCAAATTTTGAAGTAATCATACTTAATTCTCATTGGTTGAAAGCAAACGAAAAATGGAAAGAAATGATATGTTATAAGCCATGAAAATCGTGCATTTTTTTTAAGTACTCATACTTAATTATCATTGGGATGAAACAATCGAAAATGGATAAAAATCATGGATTTTATCCTATGAAATGGCAAAGTTTCAAATACGTGTAATTAATTGCTATTTGACTAAAATGAATGAAAATGTATACATAATTGTCAATCAAAACACGAAAATGGACAAAAATAATGGATTAGCCCATGAAAATCGTAAAATTTTATGCGTGCATACATAATTGCTACTCGGTCTAAACGAACAAAAATGGACAAACAATTCGGATTATAGCTTATGAAATTACAAATTTTGAAAGGCATGTACTTAATTGCTATAAGCTCAAAATGAAAGACGAGGGACAAAAATGGTGGGTTAGACCCTATGAAAAACACAATTTTTAAAACACCATACTTAATTGCTAATGGATCGAAACAATTAAAAATAGACAAATCATGGGTTATAGCTTATAAAATTAATAATTTTGAAGTACACATACTTAATTTCTATTAGGTAGAAAAAATCATATATAAGTTATAGTCCAGAAAATTGCAAATTTTAAAGTACGAAAACTTAATTTTCATCAAGTGGAAATGGACAAAAATTGTGGGTTAGAGCATATGAATGTTAAAACTTTTGAAATACCCATACTTAATTGTCATTGGATCAAAATTAATAAAAATAGACACATACTTAATTTATTTGGGTTGAAACGTACGATAATGGACAAAATCATGGGTTATAGTCATGAAAATCATGAAAATTTAAGTGTGCATACTTAATTGCTATTAGGTCAAAGCGACCAAAAATGGAAAAAATCATGGGTTAGAGCCTACGAAAATCAAAAAATGCCCACACTTAATTGCTATTGAATCAACACAAACAAAATGGACAAAAGTTGTGGGTTATAACCCATGAAATTGCAAACTTTGAAATATGCATGTTTAATTGCAAAAATCACGGGTTATAGCCCACGAAAATTATGAATTTTGAAGCATGCATCTTTGATTGTCATTAGTGGGAAACAAACGAAAATGAATAAAACTCGTAGGTTGTTAGTCATGACATTCACACATTTTGAAGTATAAGTATTTAATTGCCACTCGAAACGAACTAAAATGGACAAATATCATAGGTTATAGCACATAAACTGGCAAATTTTAAATACTTATACTTAGTTGTTATTGGATCGAAATGAATAAAAATTCATAGATTAGAACTCATGAAAATCGTGACTTTTCAAGTACACATAATTAATTGCCTTTGGATAGGAAGGAACGAAAACGAAGAAAAATTGTGGTTACAGCGCATGAAATTGTAAATTTCGAAGTAGACATAACAAAAATTGTGTTAGGCTAAATAGCACTTAAATAAATTATAGCTTCACTCTAATGTTTTAAAAAGCTACCATATATGGTACATTGGCCACCCGCCTAGGTCTTGGGAGCATCTAAAAGAGAGTAGACTGCTTACGCGAACTACACCGCTTATGTCTTTATCGTGATTTCCTCCACTGTAACCTCCACATCCTCCAAATTCCTCCACTAACTTGAAACACCTCCGGTTTTCAAAAGACCTCCTCTACCACATTTAAACAAATTAAAAATTCCGCCAAGGTGCCAGTCATCACCTAGCAGTGTCTAGTGCTTTCTATAATAGTGGCACTTATTATCAATCATTATAGTTAAAAAATATAGAAAACCTACCTAGGCCTCATTAAGGCTCATGCCTAGGCACCTAGGCTTTAGGTGCCGGGTCTGGTGCCTAGGCCGCGTAGCGCTTTTTATAACCATGGATCGTTATGCCCTTATATACCCTCACTTGTTTTTCATGACATTTATATTACCAGAAGTTGTTTAACATTGGCATATTAGTATTCTCTTTTATGCATACACGAAAACTTTTACCTGAATGCTCCAAAATAACACTCACATGCTAATTGATTCAAGGTCATGAGAATATTTGGGAGAAGATTTTCATGATTGCATAATAGAGGCTAGTAATGAGTCAATTTTAAACAACTAAAGGTATACAAGTGCCACGAAAAACAAGTAGGGTATTTAAGTGCAAATGCATAAAATTATAAGGTTTTAAGTGTTATTTTACCTATAACAATCGCGAATTTTGAAGTACACATATTTTATTGTTATTGGGTGGAAAAAAAGGAAAATGGAAAAAAAAATAATAGGTTAGACCTAACAAAAACCATGAGTTTTGAAGTAACCTTACTTAATTGTCATTGGGTTGAAACAAATAAAAATGAACAAAAAGTGACCGTAAATTTTGAAGTACATATATTTTATTGCCATTGGATCGAAATAAACGAAAATGAAATGAAATCCAAACACAAAACGCAATTTTTAGGTGAAATAAACCAAAATGGACAAAAATCACAGGTCATAACGTATGAAATGGCTCAAATACGCGTACTTAATTTCATTTGATCAAAACAAATAAAAATAAACAAAAATAATGGGTTAGAATGCATGAATATTGTAACCTTTGAAATACCCATACTTAATTGTCATTGGTTCAAAACAATCGTAAATGAACAAAAATCATGGGTTATAGATCATGAAATTGCTAATTTTAAAATACGCATATTTAATTGTTATTAGATTGAAATGATCGAAAATAAAAAAAGATCGTGGGTTATAGTCTATGTTAATCGCGAATTTTGAATTAGGAAAACTTATTTTTCATTTGGTCAAAGCGAATGAAAATGAACAAAAATCATGGATTATAGCTCATGAAATTGCAAATTTAGTGTACACATACTTAAATGACACTACTGATCACTTCATCGAAACTAACATTAGGAAACATATTACCTTAGAGAAATATTTTGTAAGAAATTTGAAACAATGAAGCCTAATTTGTTTAAGTGAACAAGAAAACAGAGTTGAGTG
Source organism: Asparagus kiusianus (assembly GCA_022839385.1). Taxonomy (NCBI): domain Eukaryota; kingdom Viridiplantae; phylum Streptophyta; class Magnoliopsida; order Asparagales; family Asparagaceae; genus Asparagus; species Asparagus kiusianus. Next base: position 476,708 of record BQKN01000065.1, read on the forward strand.
AAACTTAAACAAAGTCTATGTTTAAAGTAAACACAACTAAGTGATTTTAATCTGTTAAGTCAACGGTAAGACAGTTAAGTGATGTATTTTTTCACTTTCGCCGTTTATAAGAAAATGATAAGACAATTTGACAGCTTCAAAAAAAACTCTATTCAACAATTGACACCAAAGTACAAGTTCTAATAACATAAATTTTAGTTTATACAGAACTGTTAGTGTTATGCGAGACGCTAATTTCCTACTCTATCCACATCAAGCTACCTAACATATGAGGTACATGTGAAACTTTATGATAAGGTAATTGACATGCCAAGAAAATTTCGTGAGAAGTTACTCCATCATCATCCTTCAAATTAGTTTTTTCTTCTTTCCTTCCTCCCAGTTTACCTCTGCTTTCATTCTGAGAATGTGAACACTATAGTCCAGTACTTAAAAGGTTCCCTTCCAAAATGGTTTTCTTCCCAATCTGTTCCTTTAAAACATGTATACCATGATGTCATTATTAAGAATTGTTCTATCAAATATCAATGTCTAAGCATTTTCATGTTACTACCATATCAACCTGATGCATTGATTTTTGCTGAAATTGACATCCAACTTTTCCTGATTTCATCAGATACTAAATATTCTTGGAACAACTAACTATATTCCCTAAGATTAGCATGTGAAGACTTACTCAACTTCCTCACTTGAACATTATAAAACCCTCCAGCCTCATGCCTTTAAAGTAAAGTCCCCAACCGAGAGACAGTAACACGATGTCAACAACAAATATAACAGCCATCAGGATTTCATCAGATGGAGCATGGCAGGGAGAGAACCCACTAAACTATGCTTTACCTCTTCTTGTCATTCAGACCACATTAGTCCTCCTGCTAAGCCGCAGCATTGCTTTTTTCCTCAAACCCCTCCGACAACCTAAAGTCGTAGCAGAAATTTTGGTATGTAGTCGGTTTTGCAAGATATGCAGGATGTTGACATGAAAATCATACTACTAGTGCTAGGTGCTAGAGTCATCATGCATTCTTAAAAGCATTCAGCCACTTTGAGCCATTGTTTTAAATATCCCCAACATGGCCGGCCTGGTACATCCCCTATGTATCCTTTTAGTGGGCTTGCCGCAACTGATATGGTCTCTAAATATTTTCTTACCGCTTTTTGGCTATTTTGGGCAGGATATCCCCAATATGACCAATATATTAGCTGATATGTTTGACCAATATATCCTTTTATACGGCTTGTTGCAAAACAATATCCTGCGTTTTTGTAATTTTTGGGCGAGATATCATGATTTTCCCATCATATCAAATGACATTTTGGCCAAAAAATCAGAACAAAGTGTTGCAAGTTGCAACATTTGATTTGTACTTTTAATTGTTTTACAATGTTGATTAGTGATCTTAAACATATATTATTTACATTTTGTATGCATAGATTTCATTAAGTATGTTGAGATTACATTTTAGTGCATTATAATATATATGCAAATATCCATTATGGCATTCCGATATTTAACGTGTATCCCTGATATTTCCCCAATATCCGCAATCCGATATAAATTTTGGCCATTCGATATTTCCTCAATATCCCATATTTAAAACCTTGCTTTGAGCTCATATGTCCACGAAATGGATCATTCATTATTGTTCGGTATATGTTTATATTTTACCTCAAAATTCAGCTATGGATGGCTATCAGATTCTAAAACTTATATATACATACACAACTATACATAATATATTGATATAACTTGTATCAGATTTAACTGATCCCAGAACAGGCTTGATTAGTCAAGATATTTTGTGCTCAGACGGTGCATCAATTTTGTTTGAGTATTTAATCAAGCAGGTGCTGATCATGACTGATTTTCCGGATGAAACAACCACTAAATGTTAGTGGGTAAAAATTAGTTTACTTACATTGAAGATGATGCTTCCCGACTGCTGTTATAACTTTTATTAATAGGCTTTCTTTCCTATTAAATAAATGGTCTAAAATTCGATACCGCCATATTTCAACTGGATGAACTTTAGCTTATCTGCTGATATATTTCTAAAAGAAACTGTCCTCAGACAAACATATGCACGTACACACTTTATTACATGCTAAAAAGTTAAATTGATCATGTTCTCTCAAATATAGATATACATCCAACACTGCAATTCTGAGGCCAAAATAAGGGGAAAAAATAGATATACATCCAACAAATAAGAAAGACGCTCGAGGTCTTGAAGATATTGTGAAATCTAATACCTAGAAAATCAAAGAAATATGTATAAAATTGTATGGGTGAATAAAGGAGGAAAATGAACACTTTCAGAAGATATCAGACAGAATAATGTCATTTACTAGTTTCAGGACAAATCAAACATACTAATGATTAACTTACAAATTGTGGATTTAAATCCCCTAGTCTCCGACACTAAAGCAACCCTTCTTACAGCCTAACAGCTATTGTCCCTACAGTTATATGATCCAACTATCTGTTGTGACCAAACCTCGCTATAATGGTTCTCTAATTTCAGTCCAGATGACAGTAAAATGTTATGAATTTGTTATCAAACTAGTGTGGACCACTGAGTTTTCTACTCTAATAATTTTCTTTTTTGTATAGGGTGGAATTGTCTTAGGACCTTCTGCACTTGGCCGATGGAAACCCTACTTGCATACAATCTTCCCCTCATGGAGCTGCCCCATCCTTGAGACTGTCTCCAGCATCGGTCTCCTCTTCTTCCTTTTCCTCATTGGACTAGAACTCGACATCAACTCCATTCGTCGCAGCGGGCGCAGAGCCTTTGGCATTGCAGCTGCTGGAATCCTCCTCCCTTTCCTCTCTGGAATTGGGATTGTTTTCGTCCTCAGGAAGACAGTTTCTGGTGCTCCAGGTGTTGGCTTCTTCCAATTACTCGTTTTCATTGGTGTTTCACTCTCCATTACAGCTTTTCCTGTTCTTGCTCGCATTCTTGCTGAGCTCAAGCTTCTTACTACTGATGTCGGAGAGACTGCAATGGCGGCCGCTGCCTTTAATGATGTCGCAGCTTGGGTGTTGTTGGCACTTGCAGTTGCATTATCTGGAGGACAACATAAGAGCCCGCTCGTATCCTTATGGATTCTGCTCTCAGGTGAGGGCTTTAAATTAAACATAGGGTAAATTTCACAACCCCCACCCCCCACCCCCAAAACTTTTCCCACAAAACCCGCAAACTCCAAAATTTCTCAAAAAACACCCCCCACGCCCCAAAAAAACCCAAATCTTTTAATTTTTTCCACCAAACCCTCTAAAAAGTGTCTCTTGCAATTGGAGGACATTATTACCATCTAGTTCTTTTCTTTTATTGATTGCAGTGGGTCACATCTTCTCTTCACCTTGATTTTTTTTGGAGTTTATTTTAGGTTCTTTGGAGTTTGGAGTTTTTTTGGGGGAAAGTTTCGGGGTTTAGTGGGAAAAACAAAGTTCAAGTGGTTTTTTTGTACCCTTCGACTTTACCTGAAAGCTTAAACTGTTGGGTGATAAACCGATAATAAGACTGTTACTATCGGCAGTTAGATACGTGAAGCTGTCAAGCTGGCTGAAGGTTGAGTTCCTTCAGCTCGTTTCTGGAGAATAGAGAAATTGGTTTATTACTAAAATACAAATAAGTGCTGAAACAATCCATCCTAAACTCAATCGAACAGTTCAAGAATATCTTGCTGATATTTAGGCTTTGATCTCAGGCATACTCTTCACAGTGTTCATGATGACAGTAATACGACCAGTTATGGCATGGATTGCTCGGCAATCATCACCAGAAAATAGGGCAACGGGGGAGATGTCCATTTGTCTGACACTGGCTGGAGTCCTGGTATCTGGTCTCATGACTGATTTCATAGGAATTCATTCCATTTTCGGTGCGTTTATGTTCGGGCTAACGATACCAAAAGAGGGGAAGTTTGCAAAGAAGTTGTTTGAGAGGATAGAAGATTTTGTGTCAGAATTGATGCTCCCTCTCTACTTTGCATCAAGCGGACTGAAAACTGATGTGGCCAAGATTCAAGGGGCGGAGGCGTGGGGCCTTTTAGTGCTAGTAACCGCAACAGCATGCATTGGAAAGATTGTCGGGACTTTCGTGGTGGCTGTCTCTAGTAAAATTCCAGCGAGGAAGGCAGCAACGCTTGGAGTGTTGATGGGGACTAAGGGACTGGTAGAGCTCATAGTTCTAAACATTGGAAAAGAGAAGAAGGTAACTCAAGTCCAATTTGAATATAAACTTTACCAAGAGTTTGCTACAAGCTGACATATGAGCTAATAAACTCAGCCATAGTCCTATTTTTTTTAATCGTTGGTGAATTCCTCAGACTTGTTAAAGTCTAATCTTATTCAACTTCATGGTGGTAAAATTGTAAAGGGTTAATTGCGGATAAACCCCTTACACTATCACCCGGTTGCAGATTGATCCCTTGTAGTTCTATTGTTGCAGATAGACCCCTGAGTGAATTTTTTTGACTCTTCTATCCTCAGAGGAAAAGAAATTTTTTTGACAAGATATCCTAAGGGCAAAAGAGACAAAAAACTTCACTAATGGGTCTTATCCACAGTTGGGTGATAGTGCAGGGTCCTATCCGCAACAAGAGAACTACAAGGGAGCATCCACAACAATATAACTACAGGGGTTCTATCTGCCTTCAGAACATAGTAGAGGGCGTCTATCCACAATTAACGCAATTATAAACCAACAAAAAGGTCTAGCCAAAACAATATAATTATAATCTGACTGTTGAACTTTTGGTTTAGGTCCTCAACGACGAGACATTCACAATCCTTGTTCTCATGGCACTTTTCACCACCTTTATCACTACTCCCGTTGTCCTTGCCATCAACAAGCCAACAGGGGATGCATACTGTAACTACAACCCTCGCCTTCAATCTGATTCATCTTTATCTTTGGGCAAAAGAGATCTCAGAATTCTGGCATGCCTCCACAACTCATACAATGTGCCATCCATCATTAACCTGATTGATATGATAAGAGGAAGTGATGAGATGTCTAGGCTCAAACTTTATGTACTGCAGCTAGTCGAGCTCACCGAGCGTCCATCATCCATCTTTACTGCGTTACGAGCTCGAAAGAATGGGAAGCCAGCCCATGACTCAACTAAACTGGAGGGATGCAGTAACCTTGATCAGGTTATGGCAGGATTTGAAGTATACGAGAAGCTGGGAAGGGCCAAGATTAGATCTATGACTGCCATCTCAGCTCTTGCCACCATGCATGAGGATGTATGCCATGTAGCAGAAGAGAAGAGGGTTTCCTTTCTAATTTTACCATTCCACAAGCATTGGGTTGCTGAGGATGATGAAGAGGTGGATGATGTGGGTCATGAATGGAAATCTGTGTACCAACGAGTCTTGGCCCATTGCCCTTGCTCAGTAGGATTGTTCGTTGACCGAGGATTCAGTGGACCAACTTTTACAGAGGATAATACTAGAATATGTGGTGTGTGCATTCTGTTCTTTGGAGGACCAGATGATAGGAAAGCTCTGGAGCTCGGTATAATGATGCTAGATAATCCTAATGTCAGACTGACACTGATACGGTTTGTTCAAGAGGAGAAGAATAGCCCCTTGGCCTCAGAGCAGGTAATTCTTCAATCTTGCATCAAATGCTACAACTAGAGCTTGAAATTGCTATTATAGTTCTATGTTACTCTTCTTTCTCCTATACATTGTGAAGTGAAAATAACTAAAAATTTTGATAAACAGGAGCAGGATGATAAAAATGTGGCAGAGTTCCGAAGAAAGAGCAAAGGCCTGGCAGTTTATGAGGAAAAAAGAGTAGATATATTCAAAAGATTGCATGATCTATGTCAAAACAAAGAGTATGAACTTTTAGTGGTAGGGAGGCGAGCTTCATCAAGGCTAGGAGCTCTCAATCTCGGAAAGTGGTGGGGAAAGCACACAGAGCTAGGACCAGTTGGGAACAATTTAGCTTCACAAGGGCTTGGAGTTGTCTCATCCTTGCTCGTAGTTCAGCAGCACTGCACTGTGAATTCTTGTAATCTGATACCTTTGACTTCCATGGATGGAAACACAATGGCACTCACCATCAGCCCAAATAATAATATCAGTGCATCGGTATGAATTTGAAGAGAATTTTCTCTAGAAAGCGTGTGTTATTGCTGGTTTTAAGGAAAAAAAATGGAGCCTTATATGTAAGTAAATGAGTGATATAATATGTTATGCTTGTAAGATATGTGTCCTATCAGAAACTTGGACAATTTAATTGACTTAAAACATCAGTTCTATGGATTAGTTTGTACCCAGATTGTCATTTATACCTCAGAATGTAGAGGGAAGGGTCTTGGACTCCTAGTAGAGCTAGCTAACATTGTAAATAACAGTTTAGGGATAAAATCAACTTAAGAAAACATGTGCAATTGCAAAGCTTAGAAATTGGAACAAAAGGATTCTACTATCGTCTCCAACAGTCTAGGCTAGTTGCAGGACCCCCGGAATTCTGATCTATATCCTGTGACTCATTTATACTGGATTCATGATCTCGATCTAAATAAAACCAGTGACATGATAACTAAAATCAAAGGAGTAAAGGTTTGTCTTGGAGTTTTCTTACCAACAAATCACATGATATTAAAAGATGCAAACTTGTGATATCAGATTGCATGTCTACATATCTACATCCGGCTGCATTTGTGGACACAAATATGTAATAATATGCATAACTATAAAACTGATTCAATTATATGGTCCCAGGTGTATGGGGATCCCCATAGTGGTATGGCTAAAGCCTAACCATTTCACTTCAACATACACATGAAAGGTTTCATGCCCTCACGATGAATCAAAATCGACTCGATTGGGCAATATTTCTCCCAACTAAAACAAAACAAAATCTGTATTGCAACAGAATACATTTATGAAGGAAAGTCGCTCACATATTTACATGACCGAAGCCAAGTTCAAGAACTACACTATATTGTTGGGGATGCACAACCCCCTGATGCGATTTGGAAATAGAGAAGAGAGATAAAGAGAACAATCACAATCACAAACACACAAGAGTTACGTGGTTCGTTCCTCAATGTGAGAAACTACGTCCACGGCCGCCGCAGGAGAAAATTTCACTATTTTCGTCTTAATTACCTCATGCCCTAATCAACCCTTTTATAGACATAAGGGTTTTACAAACAGGAATAGGAAACAGATCAAAAAACGTAATTGTGCCAAAACCCGACTCGCGGTCGACCGCCGCGTCACGCGCGGTTGACCGCGAAGCTGCTCGCAATCCAGAATAGTTTCTGGAGTTTTGGCGGTCGACCGCCGCGCCACACGCGGTCGACCGCGACGAAGCCTCCTGCCGATGAAAGTCTCTGGACTTTTGACGGTCGACCGTCGCGCCACTCGCGGTCGACCGCGACGAGCTCCTGACCAAAGTGTCTGTTCTGTGCACGTCGACGGTCGACCGCCGCGCCATGCGCGATCGACCGCGACCCAGTCAAAATGCATTCTTCATCGTTTTTCTTGAACTTCGTCGTTGTTAATCATGTTCCTCCTGTTCCTCCTTGTTTCCTCTTTATTCTGAAGTATAGGGCAGGTCTGATAGTTAGGCTTCACATATCCTAACAATCTCCCACTTGAAGACTAACTATCAATCTCTATCAACTCTCTTTGCGGTGACGGCCTCCATATCATCAAGTAATGAGGCCAACTGAAGTTGAACACAACTTCAGTTTCTCCGTAGTGACAACCTTGGTAAGCATATCGGTCGGGTTCTTACTTCCTTGAATCTTCACAAGTTCCAACATGTCCTCGTCCAACGCTGATCTTATGAAGTGGTAGCGGACCTGTATGTGTTTGGTCCTTGCATGAAAAGTTGGGTTCTTTGCCAAATGAATTGCGCTCTGGCTATCACAATGTAAGACACTCTTCTCACTTTTCTGTCCCAACTCCTCCAAGAAACCCTACAACCAAATCATCTCCTTACTTGCCTCTATCACAACAACATATTCAGTCTCTGTCGTTAATAAAGCAACAATCTTCTACAATTGAGAAACCCAACTAATAGCTGTAGAGCCCAAAATGAACACGTATCCTGTAGTGCTCCTTCTTTGATCTATCTTACCAGCATAGTCTGCATCAACAAAACCCTGCAGAACTAACTTGCCTCTCTTGAAGCATAAACAATCTTCTATTGTACTTCGTAAGTACCTCAGAATCCATTTTACTGCTTCCCAATGCTGCTCTTCTGGATCTGACATGAATCTGCTCATAGCTCCCACTGCATGGGCAATGTCAGGTCTCGTGCATACCATGGCGTACATGAGGCTTCCAATGGCTGAAGCATATGGAACCTTAGTCATGTAGTCCTTTTCTTCATCAGTCTCAGGACATTGCCCTTTAGTTAATTTGAAATGACTAGCTAACGGTGTGCTAACGGCCTTAGCACCACTCATCCCGAATCTCTCAAGCACCCGCCTAATGTACTCGATCTGAGATAGCCGCAGTGTGCCCAAGAGTGTGTCTCTACTGATCTTTATCCCTAATATCTGCTTTGCTGCCCCTAAATCCTTCGTGTCGAACTCACTCGATAACTGCTTCTTCGGCTTCTTGATCTCTCTCATGTCTGAACCGACTACTAGCATGTCATCGACATATAAAAGTAGGATAATGTAACTATTATCAAATTCCTTGACGAAGCAACAATGTCAGCATTACACCTAGAGTAGCCGTTCTTGTGCATAAATCCATCGAACTTTTTGTATCATTACCTTGGAGCTTGTTTCAGGCCATACAAGCTCTTCTTCAATCTGCACACCATCTTCTCTTTGCCCTTCTGAGTGAACCCTGCATATATATCTCTTCCTCTAGGTCATCATGGAGAAAAGCTGTCTTTACATCTAGCTGCTCGAGATGTAGATCTTTAGCTGTAATAATACTCAGAACTATTCTGATTGTAGTCAGTTTGACTACAGGTGAGAAGATCTCTGTATAATCAACTCCTTCTCTCTGCTGAAATCCTTTGACCACCAATCTAGCCTTGTATCTCTTAGAACCATCATGTTCCTCCTTGATTCTGTACACTCATTTGTTGCTCAAGGCCTTCTTCCCCGCTGGTAGCTTCGTAAGTTCCCATGTCTTGTTGGTGTTTAAGGATTTTATTTTATCTTTCATAGCAAGCTCCCACTTGCTCGCATCATCCACTCGCAGTGTCTCATAATAATTTTCTAGCTCTCCACCGTCACTCAGTAATAGGTAGTTGAGATGAGATTTGGGCTGTAGTGATGGATACTTCGGATTAGGCTTGGGAACTCTTGCTGACCGCCTCAACTCTCTAACGAACGAAACAGACTCTTCATCTTCATTTGTCCCCTCTAAGGCAGTCTCATCCATCAACTCTTCTTCTGCTTCTTCTTCATCAGAACTGGCTTCAAGGTTGCCTCCATCTGAGGCAACATCTGACTCGAAGTATGTGGGCTCACACTGCACCGAACTAGTGGGCTGAACGGCATCACGATCTTTATAGAGAACTGCTTCATTAAATACCACATCACTGTTTCTGATGATTTTCTTGTTCTGCTCATCCCGGAACTTGTAGCCAAACTCATCATCGCCATAGCCAATAAAGAAACATTTCAATGATTTAGAATCGAGTTTGTTTCTTGCATAATCACTCAGATGAACATATGAGACGCATCCAAATACTCTCAGGTGAGAAAGGTTTACCTGCTTTCCACTCCAAACTTCTTCAGGTATTTTGTGCTCTAAAGGTAGTGATGGTCCCCAGTTGATCAAATAGACCGCTGTGTTGATCGCTTCTGTTCTGGAAGACCTGCTTGTAAACGCATGCTTCTGGCTCTCTCAGTCAATGTTCTGTTCATCTGTTCTGCTATGTCATTCTACTGGGGTGTACCTGGCACTGTCCTCTCCAATCTGATGTCGCTGTCATAACAGAACCTCTTGAACTCTGAATCTTCATATTCGCCTCTATTGTCTGATCAAAGTTTCTTGATCTTCAAACCGGTTTTGTTCTCTACCATAGTCTTCCACCTCTTGAAGACTTCAAACACTTCTGATTTGTGTTTCATGAAATAGACCCAAGTCTTCCTCGAATGATCATCTATAAAGGTCACAAAATATAATCTTCCGCTGGTGGATTGTACTGATGCTGGACCCCACACATCTGTGTAAACTAGCTTAAGCTTCTCTTCTTTAGGAGTTCTGCCAACCTTTTTGAAGCTTATTCTCTTTTGTTTCCCTAGGATACAGCTTTCACATAAGTCAATTTTAGCCGATCTCAAACCTGGTAACTTCTCATTCGACTGCATAACCTTCAGGCCTTTGCTACTCATGTGACCAAGCCTCTGGTGCCACAAATTTGGATCTTCCTTACTTTCAGCCACTGTAATGGAACCACGTGCATCTGTCGTCATGTAGAGAGACGTTGTCTTCGTACCACGGGCTACAACCATGGACCCTTTGGTAACCTTCCACGTGTCACATGCGAAGGTTGATACATATCCCTCTTTCGCCACTTGTCCTATGGAAATCAGGTTCTTCCTCAAGCTAGGAACATGTCTCACATCACTCAGCTTCCATATAGACCATTTGAGTTTGATCTGCACGACTCCCTTACCAACAATATCACAAGGCTGATCATCATCAAGATAGACTTTTCCTAGGTTTCCTGAAACATAGTTCTCAAATAAATCTCTATTTGAGGTAGCATGAAACGAGGCTCCTGAATCCAGCACCCACGACTCTGTCTTGCTTTCCAACGAGCAGATTAGGGCATCATCTGATTCTCCTGAGGCCACGTTCGCTTCAATCTTGTTCTCCTTGTCCTTCTTGAGTTTTTGGTACTGATTCTCATAATGGTCAAACTTGCCACAATTTCAGCGGTCAATCTCCTTCTTGCTCTTGCGGTTTCTGGACTTTGATCTGTCGTTCCTCGAATTAGGTCTTCCACGGCTATTCCCTCTATTTCTGTTTCTGCCTCTGCTCTTAAAATTCAACGCCGACCCTGAATTAGAAATTCCTTCCTCTTGTCTTCTAATCTCCTCAGTCATAATCATGTCCACCACCTCTAAAAATTTTAGTTTTGATTTACCATATGATCCGCTAATAGAAATAACGGTACCCTTCCAACTGTCGAGTAATTGACCAAGTATCAAAAAGGCTTGAATTTCATCATCAAATTGAATATTGACCGAGTTTAATTGATCTGTGATCTCATTGAACTCGTTCAGGTGTTCCTTGAATTTCTGGCTCTCGGACATCCTCAAATTAAACAGTTTTTTAATGAGATGTACCTTATTCGCCGCAGAGGGCTGCTCATACATACTGGACAACGCCGCCATGAGATCTACCGTCGTATTTTGATTCTTGATGTTGAATGCTACTGATTTCGACAAGGTCAACCTGATCGCTCCAAGGGTATTTCGATCCAATAACTTCCACACTGTATCCTTCATATCCGTCGGCTTCTCTCCCAATGGTAGGTATAGATCCTTCTGATAGATGTAATCTTTCATATGTATCTTCCAGAACCCGAAGTTCATTCCATCAAACTTCTCAATCTTGGATGTTTCCTTCTCAGATCCCATGTCTCTGACCTCAAATCATCCGCATCGAACCTGGTCGCTCTGATACCACTTGTTGGGGATGCACAACCCCCTGATGCGATTTGGAAATAGAGAAGAGAGAGAAAGAGAACAATCACAATCACAAACACACAAGATTTACGTGGTTCGTTCCTCAATATGAGAAACTACGTCCACGATCGGCGCAGGAGAAAATTTTACTATTTTCGTCTTAATTACATCATGCCCTAATCAACCCTTTTATAGACATAAGGGTTTTACAAACAGGAATAGGAAACAGATCAAAAAACGTAACTGGGCCAAAACCCGACTCGCGGTCGACCGCCGCGTCACGCGCGGTCGACCGCGAAGCTGCTCGCAATCCAGAATAGTTTATGAAGTTTTGGCGGTCGACCGCTGCGCCACACGCGATCGATCGCGACGAAGCCTCCTGCTGATGAAAGTCTGAACTTTTGGCGGTCGACCGCCGCGCCACTCGCGATTGTTCGCGACGAAGACAGAAATCTAGGAAAGTCTCTGGACTTTTGACGGTCGACCGCTGCGCCACTCGCGATCGACCGCGACGAGCTCCTGACCAAAGTGTCTGTTCTGTGCACGTCGACGGTCGACCGCCGTGCCATGCGCTATCGATCGCGACCCAGTCAAAATGCATTCTTCGTCGTTTTTCTTGAACTTCGTCGTCGTCAATCCTGTTCCTCCTTGTTTCCTCTTCGCTCTGAAGTATAAGACAGGTCTGATAGTTAGGCTTCACATATCCTAACATATATTGCTTCCTTGAACTTCCAGAAATGCCTAAGGTTGTACAGAATCAGTGTTATTCAAGATACGTGATATTTTACTCCCAAGGGAAAAAATGGAAAGAAAAAAAACATAGTCTATGTATTAACCCCTAGCCAAAACTAGGAGAGAAAAGAGACACAACATTACTATTTTATAGCACTACACATGGAATACAAGAGGAAAATAACAGCACCTTACTAGCGAAAGCCGCTTTCTGTCTAGTAAGAACCAGCGGATTTCCCACTTTGAGTGTCATTCTTATTTGATGAGCTATGGGTGTAATTATCATAACCATCATCTTTCGAGTCATCCCACCCACCCCAGCTTTCACCACTTTGGGTCCTCCTACTGGACCGTTTTGTTAGGTCTCATGTTTATGAGCCTATAGTCTAATCTGGTTTTGATGATTAACAAACAATTTCTAACATCGGTTGTCGAGTGTTAGCATTTGATTGTTAGGTATCCTACACAAAGATCCTAAGTTGAAGGTTGGTTGGAATTGAGCTTAACGATGACATTCAAAGGAGGTTGGAAGGAAATCGGAATGAAGTCGTCGCAATTCAAGTTAAGATTCATCATCACTTCATCCGCAACCAAGACCAGCTTAATTGAAGATCTATTACTTGGGTATGGTGTTTTAGGTTTATACTTTGTGTGTTTATATTTAGAGCTCAAAATTCATACACACACATTTGTTTTGATTTATCGTTTGTTTTAATTTATCACTGTTTTGGATTATAGACTTAACGATACTATTTCATATCTTTTCTAAGTCCATTAATCCATTTAAAATGATTCCAAAACTGGTTTGAAATTATTTTGTCAAAATCTAGTGTTTAAACAAACTCAAATTCTTGAGATTTTACAAAATAATAAGTTTTCACAAACGAAAAATGATATTTAAAAATTTTCTTTACTAACATGTGTGTTTTCATCAGAATAAATATTTCTCCAAATTTCATAATTTTTGGAATTTATTTACTACTTTTAAACACACTTTAAAAATCAAGTTTACTGTTCAAATATGTGTTGTGCACGTTTTTCGGTCGACCGACTGTTCAAACCAGTCAACCGATAAACTGCTCTGCTTTTCTAATTTTATTTCTGCTTAGTCAACCGATCTTTATTAGTCGATCGAACAATGTTATCAGTCGACCGATTATTTGAATCAGTCGACCGATTGTTTTATGACTGTAGCTAACGGTCATCTTATCAGTCGACCAATTCACTTATCAGTCGACCGATTTGACTGTAACGGCTAGTTTTCTGTTTGCTTCATTTGAGAGTTTATAAATACCCCTCAACTCATTTTTGTTTTTAACAAGTTTTTACAAGGTTTTCAAGAGTGTTTACACCAGTTTATTTCCATGTTTGTGTGCTTGTTTATGTGAAGAAAGTTTCACAAAGAGGATGATTTCATTTTCATCCTTGAGGAGTTTTTACCTCAAATCTTCATCCCTCTTTGTTTAGAAAAGTTTTTCTAAACTTATTATCTAGCTTATCTTCATTTTGATTATCATTTATATGTGCTAGATTTAATTGAGTTTAAATTTTATTTTATTCATTGATTACACACACAACCACTTGAGCTTTAGTATTTCACATATCGTATATTTGGATTATGGGGTTGTATCATTGAGTGAGCTTAATCTTCGTTCTCATCTTTGTTAGAGAGCAAATCATTTGTTTGTACTTAGTGTTGTGAAATACGTTATAATACATAAGGACACGTAGAAGAATGGTTGGGAAAGACCGGGGTCAATTCCAAGAGGAGTGGCTTGGTTGTAAAAACCTAGGGAGGGGTAATAATTTCAAGCACTTGAGAAAGGTGACACGGGTAGTCCAACACTCAGAGAAGTGTATTGTGGGATTGACAACGTGTGACTATAAAAGTTTTCGGTGAGCTTTAAAAACTAAGATTGTGTAGTGATTTTGTGATTAGTGGATAATCTTCTCGAGGTGAGAAGCAGAGACGTAGGTCGAGGGTTGATCGAACTCCGTGATCATATTCCTTGTTTGTGTTTGGCATTGGCGCACTTATTCTTATGTATATTTTCATATCGCCTATTGTCTCATAGTTTATATCGCCTATTGTGTATTGTTTATTATATATCTTTGCATATATCACTTGTGTATATCATATTACTAGGATATTGTTAATAAGTTTTTAATTTAGCATCAATATCGGAGTAGATTAGCAATCATCCTACATTCACCCCCCCTGCCCCCTCCTCCCCTCTAGGGTACTTTCACACGTGTCCCTTGTTTCCTTATCACAATCATCCCAAGAACCTGAAGCTTTGAAACTGTGTTCTTGGTTTGATGAATGCTTTATATTGCTCTTGCTCTTGTTTTCATGCGCAAACTCTTAGTAGTAACCATCGCTCTGATCCCCCCTGTGCTACCAGTCATCCCCTTCGTTGGTGAACTCCTCAACTTTATTTGAGCCCAATACCACAACACCTTTCATGAGTCCCCAAGTCCTTTGTCCAATTTCACTTGTTTTTGTGGCGACCACCCTTACTGTTTCATTTACTGTATTATCATATCCCCTCTCTTTCACCTGCACTTCAAAATGTGCACTAACTCAGGCTACTCAGCAAAAACATTCCCCATTCGTTGACATTTGAAGAAATAACAACCTGCCTTTCCATAATAAGCCATATAACACATTTACACAAGCTCCAAGAGCCATCTCTGATGGCAAAACATCACATCAACTAGAGCTACTAAGGAAGGTGCTAACTGAATCAGAGTATATGATAATTCGGACTCTGCTGTGGACTTGAGAAACATATGTTGAAGGAGTCAAGATATTGCTGAGTTAATAAAGAAGACAGATTGTAAGTTGCTATCCTGCATAAATTTTATTCTGGGGAGTCATATGGAGCGAACATACGTGATGGCACAGAATTTCAGGCTTTTAGAATTCATGCAAAATCAATGGGTATGTAAATTCAAAAAACGTCCACAGAACCTCTCGTCATAACGTCCACAGAACCTCTCAGCATAAGAAGAGGAACATGGGGAAAGTACAAGACACGAGAAGAGTTAGTCGACAGGCGCCTCTAGCTGCAGAAGGTTTTAGGTTTCATTTATGGCGGATCTCCCAGATTTTCATGGAAAGTAGGCAATAATTCAGCTACATTAAGTTTCAGAAAATAGAGGAAATCTTACTGATATCAAAATTTAGACATGGGGTACAGAGTAAGGGGAAAATACCTTGGAAGTCAGCTCCTTAGTGCCAGCATGAACTGCGCTAGCAGCAGACTGTGCAGTAGAAGCTGCAGCCAAGGATAGACGACCGAGCCCCTACAAAAGCAATTAGTGGTAAGAGAACAACTGTTGCAAATAAACAAAGCATAAAAACCATCGTTCGCAACTAAAGATTCGAATTTATTGGGAAAATAGATCTATAGCATTATAAATCAGAATTTTCTCTATGAAATCTTCATTGGATCCATCAATATGCAGAACACGGATGTAAAGTGATTTACAGCCTGACTCCTTTATAGGTAACCTGTAACCGGATCCATTTTGCTACTAATCCATTTACAAGGTACACCAAATATAGATTATAGTAACAGAAAGCTCTTCCTCCAGAAATCCTCGACAAAAATCAAATTTTCATCCTCATTTATCCTAATGCAAAACAAAGTCACCATGAAGAATCTAGAGACTTTGATATATCACTATCAGAGCGCACCTACGATTCCCGGTTACCAGGCATTACTGTTAAATTCCAATCCTTCTGGATTTCTACGATGATATAATTATGTCATGGTACAGAACTTGTGACACACAGCTTATAAGTTCCAATAACCTAATCAGGGTAATAGCATCATATAGTCACCAAATCATTCCACAAAATTGCAGGTAATCCTTCTACAGGAAACATAAATGACTTCTACATCAAATACTTCCATGCCCATTTCTCCACAGTAAATGTTGTAACCACTAATAATTCAGCCACAAAGTTAAAGCATGTTAAGGGATAATCAGGACCCATAAACAGAATCTGCTGCAAGCTTGTCATAGATGACAGATCATCAAAATTCTAACAATATAAAGCTCACGTAAAGAAATTAAAGGGTAACTTTCACAAAACTACCACGAATTTTGGAGAATTTTGCGCAAAACTACCGTAAAACTTTTTTCTTTAAAAAAAACTATCAACATTTTTGTGAGAAACGTGACTTTGAAAATGTCTTCATCTGCCTAATTTGTGATTGCTTTTCAAAATTAACAGCCCATTTGTCAAACCTCACCAACCCTTTTCCATTTTTTTATTATTTTCTTATGGCTATATAAGGGGATGAGGGGAGAGGGTTTAATGCATCAGTCGGAGAAAAGAAAATAGAGAGAGAAGAGAGTGAGATAGAATGGTTTTGTCCCTTTCTTTGTGAGAGTGTCTGGTTAGAGAGTGGTCTCCTTTTTTGTAATCTTCTCTTTTAGTGATTAGTAAAATTCTCTGTTGTTCTCACTCGTGGACGTAGGTCATACTGACCGAAGCACGTTAAATCTTTGTGTGTTGTTCTCTTTATCCATTCTTGTATAGAAATCTTTTGTGTCTGTGAAGCCCCTCCGCTGCAACAAACTGGTATCAGAGCCTTACTTAGAGTACATGTATCTGCTTATCGTATGCTCTGTAACTGCTACAAAAGTGGATCCTTCACATCAAAAAATAAGTTAGATTATCATTTATTCTTCAAAGGCGTTGAGTACTATTCACGTGTACGGTACTATTCAAAAGTATGGTTACTATTCATACGTACGGGCACTATTCATGCGTATGGTTACTGTTCAGTTGCTGTTCATAATTACAGTTACTGTTCTAGTAGGCTTCAAGATGTCTTCTGCAAAATACAAAGTGGAGAAATTCGATAGGAGAAACAGCTTCAGTTTGTGGAGAGTAAAATAAGGGCTCTCCTAGTACAACAATGACTGTTCAAGGTCTTGTTCCTAAAGGATAAGTTATCGGAATCTATGTCCGATGATGAGAAAGAAGAGCTGGAGATGAAGGCGCATAGTATCATACAGCTCTGTTTGGCCGATAAGGTCCTGCCGGAGGTTGCAAATGAAGATACCGTCGTCGGTTTGTGGCTCAAGTTAGAGTGCTTGTACATGATAAAATCTCTGACAAACAAGTTTTACTTGAAGCAACACCTCTTCACCATTCGCATGAAGGAAGATATGCGAATAAAAGACCACTTAGATGAACTTAATACTATTCTTATGGATTTAAAGAATATTGATGTTAAAATTAACGAAGAAGATCAAGCCCTGATCTTGTTATGTTCATTACCTCCTTATGAGAATTTTATTAATAGCATGTTATATGGTAGAGATACACTTTCTTTGGAAGATGTCAAATCAGCCTTATATTCAAAAGAGTTAAGGCAGAAAGTGTTTGTCGTAGGAGGAAAGGATCAAGTTAAAGGCTTATTCACTCGTGATCGTCCGAAAAAGGTGGTGGTAGTAGAGGTAAATCTAGAAACATGTCTAGATCAAAGTCCAAACCAAGAAGAAATGTTGAATGTTATTACTGTCATAAATATGGGCATATAAAACATAATTATCCAGCGCTCAAAGCAAAGGACAATTCACAGTCGAAGTCTGGGGATGTAAAACCTTCAGTTGTCACTGTAACTGAAGAGTCTTCTAGTTCACATGAAGTTCTTTCAGTTAGTGTTAATACTCATTCACAAGATAAGTGGGTTCTTGATTCGGCTTGCTCCTACCATATGTGTCTGCATAGGAAATTTGTCACATATCAGTCTATTGATGGTGGGAATATCTTGTTGGGAAATAACATGCCTTGCAAGACTATTGGTATCGGATCAATTAAGATTAGAACTCATGATGGTATTGTTAGAACATTAAATAATGTCCGTCATATTCCAGAGTTAAAGAAGAACCTCATTTCTTTAGGCACCCTTGACTCAAATGTTTTAAGTTTTCGGCTGAAAGTGGAGTGTTGAGAGTAAGTAAAGGTTCTCTTGTTGTGATGAAAGGAAAAAAGGTAAATACCCTCTATATCCTTGAAGGCGGTACAGTGACAAGTACTACAGCAGTGTCATCCTCAGAGGATTCAGATTCAGACAATATACATTTGTAGCATATGCGGTTAGGGCATATGAGTGAGAGAGGACTGTATATATTGAGCAAACAAGATCTACTTTATGGTCAGAAAACCAGCAAATTAGACTTTTGTGAGCATTGTGTTTTCGGCAAACACCATAGAGTATCCTTTAGTACCGATGTCCACAAAACCAAGGGTACTTTAAATTATATTCATTCAGATGTTTGGGGTCCCTCTCAGGTTCCATCGAAAGGTGAAGCTCGTTTTCTGCTAACATTGATTGATGATTATTTCAGAAAAGTTTAGTGTATCCTTTGAAACATAGGAGTGATGTGTTTGCAACCTTCAAGCAATGGAAGGTTATGATTGAGAAGCAAACATGAAAGAAAGTTAAGCGCCTCAGAACCGACAATAGGATGGAGTTTTGTTCCACAGAGTTTGACCAGTTCTACAAGAATGAAGGTATTATGTGCCATCGTACAGTTCGGCATATACCACAGCAAAATAGAGTTGCAGAAAGGATGAACAGAACATTTTTGGAGAGAGCTCGGTGCATGCTCTCTAATGTCGGTTTGTCAAAAGACTTTTGGGCCGAGGCAGTCAATACAGCTTGCTATTTGATAAATAGATCTCCTTCTACAGTAATTGATTTCAAGACTCTAGAAGAGGTATGGTCTGGTGCCCCTGCTAATTACTCTCATTTAAGAGTATTTGGTTGCTCTACTTATTTTCATGTTAATGATAGTAAGTTTGAACCTAGAGCAAAGAAAGCTATCTTTCTAGGATTTGCTACTGGGGTGAAGGAATATAGATTGTGATGTTCTGATTCCAAGTCACCTAAGTTTATTATTAGTAGGGATGTCACTTTTGATAAAAAAAATCCATGCTTCACCCAAGAAAGGAGTTTGTTATTAACACTACAGGTACTGAAAATGAGTCTACCAAGCAGGTGGAGCTAGAGAGCTCAGCTTCAAAGAGAGTGTTTGAGGACGCTCATATTGAACCAGTTAATATCGCGGAATATTCAACTTTAGATGCTGATACACCGCAAGAGTAACAGTATAATATTACATCGGGAGCACAAAAAAGCAGATCCGACCTCCTCAACGCTATACAAACATGCTTATGCTTTGAGTATAGCAGAATCGATTGAGGTTCTGGTGCCTTCTACTTATAAGGAGGCTATTAGTGGTAATGATGCTGTAAATTAGACTGTTACGATGACTGAAGAGATGAAGTCTCTTCACAAGAACCCGACATGGGAGCTAGTGAAGCCACCAAGGGGATAGAAAATCATTGGCTGTAAATGGGTCTTCAAGAAGAAAGAAAGAGCAACGAATACAGGTTCTGTAAGGTGCAAGACACGCTTCGTAGCTAAAGGCTACAGTCAGACCGAATGTGTGAACTTCAATGAAGTATTCTCTCCAGTTGTAAAATACACCTTAATTTGCGTGTTACTTGTCATGGTTGCTCATTTTAATTTGGAGTTTGAGCAACTTGATGTGAAGATAACTTTTCTACATGGCGAGCTTGACGAGCAGATCTTTATGTATCAGCCAGAGGGGTTCATTGTTGAAGGTAAAAAAGACCATGTATGCAGGTTGAAGAAATCTTTTTATGGGTTGAAACAGTCCCTGAGACATTAGTATTTGAGATTTGATACTTTTATGTTTGAGCATAGTTACTCTAGGAGTAAATATGATAGTTGTGTTTATCATAAAAAGCTCAATGATGATTTTTTTGTATATTTACTTTTGTATGTTGATGACATATTGATTGCAGCTAAAAATATGTCAGAAATCAACAAGTTGAAATCTCAACTTAAACATGAGTTTGAGATGAAGAACTTGGGAGCCGCAAAGAAGATTTTGGGGATGGAGATCCACAAGGACAGGCAAAAAGAATGTTTATTCCTATCTCAGGAGAAATATATCAAGAAGGTGTTGGAGAGATTTGGCATGCTTGATGCCAAGCCTGTGAAGACTCCGCTTGCTACTCATTTTCGTCTTTCAGCAGATTTGTCACCTCAGACTGAGGAGGAAAAACAATACATGTCTTGTGTTCCTTATACGAGTGCAGTTGGAAGCATTATGTACGCGATGGTTTGCACCCATCCAGATATTTCACATACAGTCAGTGTTGTGAGTCGGTACACGGATAAGCCTGGAAAGATCCATTGGCAGGCTGTGAAATGGATACTTAGATATTTGAGAGGATCTGCTAATATTAGTTTGAATTTGGCAGGAACACAGACTCAGATTGCAGAATACTTGACTATTCCGATTCAGATTATGCAGGCGATTTAGATAAGAGACGATCCTTGACAGGTTATATATTCACTCTTTCAGGTAGTGCCATTAGTTGGAAGATGACTCTACAGTGGACAGTTGCTTTGTCTACCATAGAGGCAGAATATATGACAATGACAGAAGCAGTGAAAGAAGTTATTTGATTGAGAGGTTTGGTTGAAGATATCGGCTTATACCAAGGTGTTACTATGGTATTTTGTGACAACCAGAGTGATATATATTTGACGAAGCATCAGATGTATCATGAAAGAACCAAACATATAGATGTCAGATATCATTTTATCAGAGAAATTAAAGTCATCAAGATTGAGAAGATTTGTACTACAGATAATTCAGCAGATATGATGACGAAGCATGTACCTTCGCGCAAGTTCGAGCATTGTCTCGAATTGCTTGAAGTTCGACAAAGCGGAGGTTAAGCCCGTAAGGGGCTTCTGACAAGACAACAAGAGTAAAGAGAAGATCTTCATTTTCAAAGTCAAGGTGGAGATTTGTGAGAAACGTGACTTTGAAAATGTCTTCATCTGCCTAATTTGTGATTGCTTTTCAAAATTAACAGCCCATTTGTCAGACCTCACCAACCCTTTTCCATTTTTTTTATTATTTTCTTATGGCTATATAAGGGGGATGAGGGGAGAGGGTTTAATGCATCAGTCGGAGAAAAGAAAATAGAGAGAGAAGAGAGTGAGATAGAAAAGTTTTGTCCCTTTTTTTGTGAGAGTATCTGGTTAGAGAGTGGTCTCCTCTTTTGTAATCTTCTCTTTTGGTGATTAGTAAAATTCTCTGTTGTTCTCACTCGTGGACGTGGATCATACTGACCGAAGCACGTTAAATCTTTGTGTGTTGTTCTCTTTATCCATTCTTGTATAGACATCTTTTGTGTCTGTGAAGCCCCTCCGCTACACAATTTTTCACTAAACTACCATGTCTAACAGAAATCTGTGTAAATTGTCACATGCCAACTTTTGGAGGGGAAAAAAATTTTCTCTTACCTTTTGTTTTTACTGAGAGTTCTGCTGGTTAGGGTTGATAGATATTAATAACGATTGTTCTGACCTTTTATCCAACACGTACACTATTAACAAAAAAATTCTAGTAGTTCATGCCATTTTTCTGTAGTTTTAAAAGTCAGTGGTACCTTTCTCTTCTAAGAAAAGTTTATGGCAGTTTTGCACGAAATATCCCGAAGTTTATTACAGTGCGCTCTACTAATAGCACTTTTTGTGAAACTTACCCAAAATTAAAATTACAATAACCACTAGAGAAAAGGGCTTGTTTCAAAATTTTACCCGAGAGACAACAGAAAACATATCCCCTTGTGAACTACTCCGGTGAACGACCTGTGATGGACTGGACCCAAACCCAACATACTTCCCTCCCTGCGAGGGCGGAAGCCCCTCAGGCTTCGATTCATTCTCCGCCATCTTCCTTGCAAAGAAATTATCTTTATCTGCAACCGATGACTCCAACTGAGACCTAGTATAGATATCCTCCGTCGACCTAGACCTTGCTGGAGCTCCTCCTCTCCCTCCACCTCTAAAATCGCTCACTGAGTGGTTCCTTCTTATATCAGTCCCTTTAAACTCCTCCATATCCCAACTATCCCATCCCCCATCGTTCTTTATGGACGATGGATTGTGCCCTACGGGGGGTTTTCTCGATCCGGCACGACTGCCACCAACCGTTTCTTTCACCACCGGCGGGTCTCTCCACTGGCGCCCTTCAGCAAGCGCCTGAAATTTGAAAAATGTGAGATCTTTACCGTCAAATTCCAACTTTCTCTGAGAAATTAGGTGAAACACCGTACCTGGATCCGATCGCGGTAGACGGCAGCTGCATCAGTATTATATTTTGCAACAATGTCGGTCTCCTTCGGGATCCCGTACTGCAAAAGGAACGCATTGAGCCTGTCGTTGCCCCCAGCCTCCATCTTCTTCAACTGGATCTCGGACCACGAGTCCATGGTGACGGATCGAACGAAGCTGATGTGGACGCCTAGGCCTCGGTGCTTTCCGGAGCATTCCAAGCACATGAAGACGCCGTAGGACACGGAGGCCCATTGAGGGTTTCGCTGCGCGCAGTCGACGCAGGTCTTGTTGCCGGGCTGCGATTGGAGGTCGCGGAGGCGGCGGGTCGCCGTCGCCACGGCTGATGCTGCCATTTTGCGATCCAATTTGAGGGAATTTTGGGGATTTTTAGGGTTTTTTCGCGCGGGGAAGGGGGGGAGGGGGTGGAGGATTTGGGGGATTTGAGGAAAAGGAGTTGGAGGTTGGAGCGGGAAAATAGGCGGTAAATTGAAATGGGGACGGTTGGTTTCCTGTGTTTCTATAGCAAAGTGTAGGTCAGGCGTTGAGGATTTATTGGAGGCCCAAAATGAAACATGCAACGAGCCCATCTGACACTTGGGCTGCATGGTCCATGTAGTGGCTGTTTGGTTGGATGGATCATGGGTATGAAGTTACAAATGTAAATAGAGTAAACGAATATATAAATATGATGTGTAGTTTACAATTTTATAATTAAATAAATAAATACACTTGTATTATATTTAAAAAAACTTGTGATAAATTCTATAACCAAAAAAAAAATTAAATCTAAATACGGAAACAAATCTATACCCAAGTTTTCTTATATGACAAAATTTTATAGTTTTCGCCTAACTGTTTTTCAACAAAAATGCTGCATGCAATCAGTGGCGAATCTAGAAAATTTTCCTTGGGGGGTGGGGGGGGGGGGGGGGCAACGAGTATAAATTTTATTTAAAAATAAAAAAAATTATAAAACAATAGCACCTGATAGAAATGTTCTTCGTGATCGATACACTTTTATATATTTCATAGTACATATTTACCTGTAGTGTGATATTGTGAGGGATAAAAAATGACGTAACAAAAAATCGAATACAATCAATTGTTGTCATCAAGTGAATAAGATAATCCTCTTTGGCTTGATCCGATTGCTTGGATAGCAACACCAATGTGTTGTTTTTCCTCCATTAAAGCTTGACATTTATTCCAAGCTTCAATATGTGCACCGTATGGACCACCAACATGTTTTATTAGGCCATCTTTCTTTTTCCAATTAGTATACTCATTGATAGTAAATCAATCACCACCTTGCTTAGGCTTCATAAGATAGCAACATAAGCAAAAGCTCACATCTTAAGATATGATGTACCCAAGCTTCCAAATTCATCCAAATCAATTAGGATTGAAATTTGGCAGTTGACATAAGCTCTACCAATATCATCTCAATCACTGGGATGATAATCTAAAATATTTGATCAAAGCCTTGGATTCCGCCAAAAGATCTTTTAAGTTCCCTCCATTACTTCACTTGGTAATAGGTTCTAAATTTTGAAGATTATCTAAATTCAGAATAGTTGATGGTTCCTCCGTTGGTGACTTTCTTTTGAGAGATTGATCCATAATTAGAAAAACTATGCAAGATAATCAATATCAAAATATTATTCCAATTAGTTAATTAATAATTATTTTTCACTCATAATTGATATCTAAATTTTATATGACTCAAATTTTCAAAAATAAATAGCATTCAATCAACCATAAAGTACAATAGGCTAGCTTTATTTGTCAAATAGAATAGTTTAAATTTAAGGCAGTGAAAATGCTATCAATCTAATACGTGACACATACAAGGCATCCAACAAAAACTACAAGGGTCACAACATCTAATCGTGTTTTTCGGTTTTGGGCTTTTGGATCTCTAGACTATAGTTGTGGGCTTTAGTCTTTTAGCGTTTGGGCTTTAGCATTTGGAGCTCTACTGCAATACTTTTTGGGATTTAGCATTTGAAATGGCTAGGGCGTTAGGGTGTCACTGCAAAAGGTTCTTTTTTTTTGTTTTTTTGTTTTTTTTTTTTTGTGGGTAAAGGATAATATGCAAATAAGGAAAAGTGTAGGGGTGCAACTGCACCCCAAAGGGGTATGTGGATCCTGCATGCGATATTTGTTACTGTAACATTTACTGAAATATATATTTTTTGTAGCAGACCAAACACAGGCATCAATCAGAAATAGGGATAAACATACACCAAACCACTTGAATATTATTTTAGTATAATTGTCGCTTTCTATAGTTAGCGTCTACTCTTGAATTATGATAGGGTTTTCTTCAAACTCTTGTCGCCAACGGAAACTCTCTTGATTAGTTTTGACATCAGTCATCCTGTTCTGCATGAAACTATACCTGTGCGCAAATTTATTTGGCTAGTTTTGAAGCTTTGAAAGCATGGTCCGAAGCTACTTTCATGTGCTCAAGTTTTCCAATAATCATATATAGTAAATGACAACAGAAACAGGGCGTAAAAAAAAACTTTCAGAAAGAAGAAAGAATCAATCTTCAGGTTTACACATGATAACAAGTGGGTATCCCCAGTTTTTCTGGACCAACAACGGGCCGAAGCATAAACCCAAGAAAAATTTTCGAACAATTTCTCAAAAACCACAAAGAACAATAAAGATCTGCTGTCGCTATCAACGTTCGTCGGAGGATCTCTCAACATGGAGAGTAAGATACAGGAAACCAAATAGAGCTACAAAAATTGCAGCGACCATTATTATCAGCATTGCCTGCAACGATATGTATGGGCTCAGGAAGAACACGACCGCAATGGCACCACTTTGCCATAGTTTCATCTGTGCAAAAACTGCTTCCTGTTGCAACAAAATCGCCTTAGTAGGACTCGGAAAAAGATTATGAAAAATATAATATCAGGACACACGTAAAACAAACTTATTGAGGAAGTGCGTATTGCAACTCACGGTAGTGATAATTTCTTGACCATCATCAAAATCTAGCACAACTCTCAAGATGAATAAATATTTGCCAACCATCACCAAAAGAACAATAAAGCATTTATGGCAAAGTTTTGGGTCACTACATGAATCTTATTGCTCCAACCGGTTGTTTACTTTTTGCATTGTGAAGAGAACAATGATAAATTCCACATGTTTAGCGATTTTCAAGTGCTAAAAAGTTTTATTTAGCAAACAAACTAGTAAGTACCCCGAAGTGTCTAGCGTGGTTATGCTGCACAACAAATTCATGTTTTATTCCCATTAGGAAAGGTTGGAAATCAAGACCTATTCTCTATGTAACAGAATAATGGCTTAATGGTTAATTTTACTGACTACACACATGAACATTATGGCTAATTATAGTAATAGAAACATGCATCCTGTATTTGCATCGGTGTGCCTCTATTTGCATTTTAAACATTTGTGCACACACTACCTTTACCGTCATTATACTTGGACATATTTATGATTCCTTATATTATTACGGTTCTTATGTAGAACTAGAACTCATATAGTTGTGGCCCCACATACTTTTCATGAAATTTCTGAATCATTGTGTTGTGCCATACTCTCATGACCTTATCAATGCTTTCTACCATAATGCACATACAAAAAGAGCAATAACATGGAAAGTACTGTTGTGCAGATATAGTGCCTAGAATGACAGGCTTCACAGCTCAACATAAGTGTCTTGAATGCATGTAAAGATCTTAGTTAAGATTCCCAAGCAAAGCTATATTCTAACTGAAAACGAACTATCATCGAAATAACGTGCAACTATAAGTAGAAGAAGCGGAAGTAAAATGACAATGAATTGAATTGCAAGTAATTGTATCAGTCAAATCGCATTACAGTATCTCGCTCAAAGAGCATCCCAAGCAATGCATTTAGCTGCGTGTTGAACACTCCGTCACCTACACCCCACATGGCAGCCATAACAAGTGGATAAACAGTGCCAAGTATTCCGCTACTTAAACTGCAGACATAAAATAGGGGGGAAAGTATATTAAGAACACTATCCAGTAAACAGTGTATCCTATAATCTATCACAAGTATACTTCAAGTCTGGAGTTAAAAGTAGAAGTCAAGAGTTGGAAAGATGACATTTTGAATTTGAATTTAACTTTTGAAGCAGAGTTCCATATAGAAACTTATATAATTTTACCTCTTCAACATACTCTCTTGAGCAAGGAAATTGGGAGTGATTGCTCCTCGGATATATGGGACTAAACTTCATGGTTAACATAAGGTAGTTTTATTTAGCAGTCAACTGACCATTAATGTTTTCCACCACACTTTCTTTTGCTTATTAGTTACCTTCACCAGGGAACTAGGCATCAAATTTTTGCAATGTCGGACATCAATTTGAGAACCAGTTTTAAAAACATTTTTATGGGGCTTTGTTACCTCATGCTCCAGAGGCAACCCAATTTGAGAGTTCAAATTATTAGGAATCTTGACCCCAAGATTAGTTTGTTTTGATAATAACAAATATTATATATTGTGTGTATTATGTGCTAACATTTGTTTTGCAATATCAGAGCTATATCAACAATTATATTCAAAGAGATACTCAAGACATAGATGAGTTCAAGGCAAAATGAAGCAAAGAAGAAGATATACATTATTGTCAAAATGTAATTTTACATTTTCTTTGCTTAGAAATTTGTACAAGTCTTGATCACTCACACACATGCACACACATAGTGTTAGAACACACTAACACATGCTTAGTGTGTTGGTTAACAATAGAAATCCCCTATGTTAACCATTAGAGTTTATAGATATTGAGTGAGTCTTAAAAAATTTCATTTATACCCCTTAGAAGTTCGAATCTGGAAAAACTCAAAAGAGCAAAGTTGTAGATCTCTTCAATAGCTTTCCAACAAATCTTAAATCACCTCATTCAGATGTCGGATGAGAAAGTTACAGCCAAAATACTAAAAAGAAAATTTTAGAATCTGTGAGTTTACAGTGTAGTCGACTACTATTCCTTGCAGTCGACTACTAAGCAATTTTCTGACTTCACAGAGTCTGTTTAAACTCAGTGTAGTCGACTACTATAACTTGTAGTCGACTACAGATGCAGTTTTTCCAGATTTTAGGTTTTGAATAAGTGACTTTTTATAGCCGTTTTGTGGACATTAATTGGGTTTAAAATTCTGTGTTTGTGATTGTTATTTTCTGTGATTGTGCTATTTCTTTGCAAATTATAATCTTCTTTGCATTAATTTTTAAAAAAAAATTTTTCCCCCCCCCCCCCCCCCCTCCTAGTGTTTAAGTGTAAAGTTTCCGCAGATTTTTATAAGAGTGCACTCTATTCTTAAGAGTCACGATCCTACACTTGGTATTGTGTATCAAATCAGATCCTACACAAATGATGTTGACAGCAACAAATTGTAAAAATAACCTGTAGCCGAACAGAAGCCATAGCAAGACGAGTGTTTGCAGAAACGCCCCACCAGCGACTATCCAAGTTACTGATGTAAGGCCTGATGTTAATCTCCCAGCAACCACTGAACACTAAAACACCATAAGAAGACTGGGTTATCTATCATTGGCAGTAATATAAATATTTGCCGAACTATCTAAAGACTGATAATGCTATAGAAATAAACAGGCACAAAAAATCAAAGTAATGATTGTAATGGCAGATTTCAGTTAATATCTTCCGAGTAACTTTTAATGATGCGGAAAAAGGATTTACTATTAGTTGTAAGAAGAATTTAGTCAAGTTAAAAATATTTCAGTTAGTAATTAAGTTGGTAAAATCAACACTTACGGCAATCAAGATGGTTTTCGGACAAAATCATGAAACAATTGCAATTTTTTTGGAAAGGCTACTAGAATTTGAGAACAAAATAGCACATCAGAGGATCACAACAAAAGACTTACTTTGATTATTAGGAAGAGAAGCAAGCATATTTACCATGCCATTGTCAAAGGAAGAAATAAATCGCAGTTTCTGAAGAAAAATTGAACTTAACAATAACAAGACCACAGCCTTTGAGCCTTCACAGTTACTTGGTGGTCACGCTTAACATATGCCTTTCCTACTCAAGGAGAAGAAGAGGGGAGAGGGGAAGAAGGGACAAAACAAAAGGAGAGGTGTCTGCATGTGTGAAATACAAGATAAAATCAAAGCGACTTAGGGAATAAAAAAAATTGCCTGATAGGAAAAGAACAAAGCATCAAGATATTCGCTAAAGAGGAACATTAGAAGCATAAAAAGAATCATAAGGAATGCCAATAATGGAAGCCTGGAAATGACGTCATTGAGGATCCCTCTTATGGGGTTTTCGGTTAAAAAAAAATAGTCAAAAACGTGTGGAAAGCTTGGAAAATAGGCACTTTGGAAGGGGAAAAAAGGTGCAAAACAGGATTTCTCTAATCTGTTTCAAGCTAAATTTTCAAGAAAAGGTTTTGAGAAACGAAGGAAACTGTGTGGTATTGCTTTTTTTAGAAACGAAGGAAACGAAGGAAACACCCCTTAGCAAATTCACCTACAATTGCATCAGCAGCGCCGAAGACAGCCATTGCCCCACCGACTCCTGAAACACCAAGTGCTGGTGTTACGACATGTTTTGTAAATTCAGCCCTGAATTTAGAAAGACGAGTTCTTGAGAAGAGAACCATTAATGACAATCTTGTATGAACTATACGTCACAAGATGTGAATTGTATACCATACGAAGGCTTGTTCTAAGCCAGAATATGCAAAAAGAGGAATAATCAACCATATCCGTATTTCCAACAGCGGAGCAATAACTGATTTCAGTAAATTATTAACCGACGCATGTCCAGGAAGACTTTCAGTTTTTTCATCTCTTTTGGACAAGAAACACATCAAAGCAGCACCCAATATCATACACCCCAGAAAGACAGTAAATAGGAGGTTTGTATTCTCCCCTTCCTGCAGGATGCAAGGTTATGAAATTACAATTCAACAACTGTACAGATAAGAAGTCTAATGAAATTGTCAAATGGTCCAACCTTTCCATCTCCCAACAGAAAAAATGAGATTAAATTGCCAACAACCTGAAAAAATAAATTGAACAAGGGAGTTGTCATTTCCCAATGGGAATCAGCTACCACGACTTTGTTTATACTGGTGAAAAGAAAGAATCCTTGTACCTGAGTGCTAGCGAACATTCCCCAAAATTCACCATTGAAGTTACCGATTACTGTACCTTCATGCAAATGGCAATCTCTTGCATGGCTACGTGCAGCAGATGTGAGATATGTCCCCTAGAAACCAGCAAATGCAACAATATTGCAAGATTTGGAGGTCAAAAACAATACAGGCTATCACCAAGAAAAAGAATAAACAAAATACAAGAAAGAAACAAAAAGATGACAGTTACATACCTGACTGACCCAAATTATAGAAGCAGTAAAGCCAAGATATAAAGAAGCCGGCACCATGGTGTACCTGGAGAAAGAAGGCACCCATCATCAGATTATTTATAAATGCAGAAGAAAATTATCCTGCCAAAATCATATCACAAAGGTTAGTACAGAAGAAAATTGATCTCAGCTGCAACAGTATAAATACAATGGAAAAGTTTCATTTGATATTAACTTGGTGGAGGAGATAGCCTTCCACAGAACTGAGAAGTGAGGGATTCATATATCCGGCCCTGAAGATTCAGGATAGAGCTTTGATGTTCTTGTTGTTGTTACTTCACAATAGAGTTACTAATAAAGCTACCATGATTACAAAATTTGATCATGCTAAAGGGCGTGTTCAAATAAAATGCTCTTGCAAAGCAAAACTTTTAATGGTGAACCTGCAATAGAAGGCAGAAAAGCAATGCCAACAAAAATGCATTTGATGAACAATATCCAGTCATGAAATTTTGTTGGCTAAATCTGGA
This sequence comes from Asparagus kiusianus, assembly GCA_022839385.1. NCBI lineage: Eukaryota > Viridiplantae > Streptophyta > Magnoliopsida > Asparagales > Asparagaceae > Asparagus > Asparagus kiusianus. Next base: position 507,170 of record BQKN01000065.1, read on the forward strand.
ATAAAACAAATAAATATGTTAGATAGCTAGAGTGATATATTTTAAAACTTTTTCAAGTTTAGCTGCTGTACGTTTATGAAACGTTGTGCTTAAAGTAATATTTGGCCTACTCCGGTGCAAGAATACCAAGACCAAACTGCTTCCAGGAACAACAGTATAGTACACTAGTGTGCACCGACCAAGTACTGTCAAGTCGGTCAATGCAAAAATCTCCTCGATCTGTTAAACCTTTCGGTTCAGACAAAGATCTCCTTGATCTGTTAAAACCTTTCGGTTAAGACAAAGATCTTTCGATCTGTAATAACCTTTCGGTTCAGGGCTCTGTTCTTTCGGGCACAGACTAAAGCTTGAACGCTTTTAAACTCTGCAGCAACAGCACAACAGCTTAAACACTTCAATGTGTTTTTCATGTGTATGAGAGCTGCCCCAAAGGATTCTATTTATAGGCATCTAAGACCAGCTCAAAGGTCATTTGACTGTTACAAATCATAATAACAATTATGATTGTAACAGCAAATAACTTAATTGTTGTAACTGCTGCATGCAGTTTTAATTGCTACATGTAGAAACGTCTGAACGTGAACGTCGCATTTCTATGCAACGCGAGGGTCGCTACCAGCCTCGTGCGAATGCGAGGGTCGTGTTCTCTCTTGCGAACACGAGGCTCGCCCGAGCTACGAACGCGAGGCAGCCAGCGTGGCGCCATCTAGCCCCGATACCTCCGTGCAAAGTGTAAAGTGCGCCTTACAAAGTACTACTTAGCGCCTCAGCCCGATTAGCTCTGATCTCCGGCCCATTGGGCCACGGCCCACTAGCCCACAAGTCCATGGCCCACGACCCACTAGAACTTATGAGAGATTAATTGAATAAAAATAATTCTCAGATTGCCGTTGGCAAGCCTCGAACACAAGACCTTTTGAAACACCAAAACTTTAATTTTTCACTACGCTAATAAGAATTTCTGAAAAATATCAATAGTTAATAAATACATAGTTTGAAAACTCATTTTTTAGAAAACGGTTTTGACAAAAAAATCCAACAAACTTTCCCTTGGCCACTCCCTAAAAACATTCCGACCATTTCGGTAAAAAAAGATAAAAAGGATCATCCCTCTAAATCAGTATGGGCTGACCTGTCAATAAGTCTTCCTCGCTCACACATATCCCTGCTCCATTTCATTTTACAGATATAGAAGGGCTACGAAAATCAACATGCAGAGAAGTATATTCTAAACACGCCGTCTTGAACCAAACTTTTATCAGTAAACCAAAGAAAGAACATTGCTTCATGGTTCCACAACCTCAAGACAATACAAAAAATACATATACCTAACGTTTCTATAAAACTCGCCAATGTAATAAAAACATGACGATCAACACCTATTATAAGAATATCTCATCCAATTCAATCAGGTTTCCACAACAGTCCACATGAAATAAGCAAAATTTTACGAGCCAACGACAATACACAGACCAGTTACCAGCTTCTACGTACCAAGCAACTCCTACGATACCAATTGAGAACTCACCACGATGGCTTCAAATTCGAAGCAATGAACAGCAAATACCCAGTGGTGCTCAAAACCAGAGCCCGCTTCGTCCCCAGGCCCCTCACAACCGGCGAGGCCACCACTGAGAACAAAGTGAACGAAGTGTAGAGTATCCCCATCGACGTCGTTCCCAGGTCCCCCTCCTGTGATCTCCCACGAAGAAAAAAAAATAACAATCAACACGGACCAATTCATGATCAACCAAAGGACGAAGCAGAGGTGCTCACAGTGTTGACGGTGCTCTCCAGATTCTGAGCAGCGCCGTAAGCACAGAAGATGAAGAAGAAAGAGGAACTTAGTATGTGAGCATCCCGGGCGTGGTTCTTCGGAGAGGACCGGCCCGCTTCGACCGAAGGGCCGTCCTCAATCGCAACAACAAGAGGCCTCGCTTCATCTCCTTGATTAGGATTCATTGGTAAGCTCTTCCTCTATCTTCGCTCAATTTGGGCGAAGTTTCAGAGTTATTTAAAGGCGGATTCTTTGAGGAAAAATTTGAGAAACGCCGGCCATCCGCAGAATCTTATAAAAACGACAAAGAGAGTGAGATTCAAAACTCTAAAAACCTGAATTTTTTTCGAGAGGGGAAAAAGCCCATTAACAGCAATCGCTGATCTAGAAGCCCCAAGGGTCAAAGCGATTCAGAGAGCAAAAAAAAGAGGAGATATTTTTTAGTGGACACGCCAAAGACAAAAGAATCCACGTCAGCACTAAGATATACGAAATACATCAATCAAATTGCGTAAACAGACAAAACCAATTAAGCTAACGATTTCACCTTAAAAAGGTCGGAGATAATACTTTTTTTTTTACGGAAAGAGTACTATGCACGGAAGCAACCCTAAAATTTCCACGTAAATCCAACATAGTCGCCAACCAAACCGAAGAAGAAGAAGGAAAAAAAGAACTAATTTTTACCATTTGAGCAAAAGGAAACCCAAACTGACGATCAAGAGCCAAATTTAAAAAGGTCAAAAGACTAATTTTTTTTCTTCTTTTCAGCCAACTGGATAACATCAAAAGTAGTTAGTTACATCACAACGAAACCCTAGATCCCTAATCGGCCTAAGAGCTGGTGAACTTGGTGACGGCCTTGGTGCCCTCGGAGACGGCGTGCTTGGCGAGCTCGCCAGGGAGAACGAGGCGGACGGAGGTCTGAATCTCGCGGGAGGTGACGGTGGGCTTCTTGTTGTAGCGGGCCAGGCGGGAGGCCTCCTGGGCCAGCTTCTCAAAGATGTCGTTGATGAAGGAGTTCATGATGCCCATCGCCTTGCTCGAGATCCCGATGTCGGGGTGCACCTGCTTCAGGACCTTGAAGATGTAGATCTTGTAGGTCTCCACGCTCTTCGCCTTCTTCTTCTTCTTCGCCGCCTTGCCGACGCTCTTGTCTCCCCCTTCCTTCGACGCCGGCAGCCTCTTCTCGGCCTTGGGCTTCTTCCCCGCGGGGGCCTTCTCCGCCTTCTTGGGCCCCTCCTCCTCCTCGGGCTTCTTCTCCGCCGCCGCGGGCTTCTTCTCCGCCTTGGGCGCCATTGCTATCGCGGGATCTCGTGAAGTTTCGGCGAATTTTTGGAGGTAAAAAATAAGAGCCTTTTTTCACCCTCTCCGCTGCTGTGATGAGATGACCAACGGGTGAGGAATCGTATTTATAAGGGGGGTGGGGCGATGATGTTTGATTGGGTGATGGGGGTGGGTCGCGGATCGGTGAGGTGGGCGCTCCGTGGCCGTCGGTTCTGTTGGAGATTGACGGACGAGATTGGCTGGGTGATGTGAACGCTAGCTCTGAGGGCGGGGATCGGTGAGCTGGCGACTAATTGAAGCGGGAATGGGCGGGAGTACAAATCTAATTGGTTCCAAATGAATACATAATTTCCCTCTAATATATTACTTCAAACCAAACCTGTATGCGTTTTCATTCAAAGATATAATATCATAAAGGGAATTGGTAGAGGTACACTACCAACCATACCTTGGGATACACTCCCCTCTCTCAGCTACAGTACATGGGGTCCACATGAAATTTTTTTAAAAATTTTATGTAGACCCCGTGCGCTGTAGCTGAGAGAAGGGTGTGCCCAAAGGTGTGGTTGGTGGTGTACCTGTAGTGCCACCCTATCATAAAATATAAATAAAAAAGGTCATGCAAATGCATAAAACAATATTAAAAAGAGTATCATAAAATCTAAATGAAAAAGGTCATGCAAATGCATAAAGCAATATAGGAGAGAGAAGATAAATAGGCACTTATTGGTTGTTTTACTTTTAGGGGCTGTTTGTTTGCTAAAAAATTTGAGAAAACCCCCTGCCACGTCAGATTTTAAGAAATCCCTCTACCACGTAGGGTTTTGGTTTCAACCGATTTCTAAACCATATGTTTGTTTCGTTTTGTAATTTAAAAAAATGAGGGTGCCACGTCGGTTTTTTGAGAAAAAGTGTTTTCACACCAAAAACCTCTGAAAACACTTGAAAATGTCACTTCAAAGAATTTTTAATTACTAAAAGCATTGTTAAAATGACGGCTGGGAATAAAAAAGATTATTTAATTGCTGTAAACACTATTGCTTTTACGGCTGATTTACATTTCCTTTTTTTTTTGTTCATACAAACATAAGAAATGGAAATAGATGATTAAAAACCAATATTTAATTGCTGAAAATACTATTGTTTTTGCGACTGAGTTTTCTTTAAATGTGACGTGCAGAGATTTCATTGCGAAACAAAAAAAAAAGTGGAAAGTGTGTTGAAATGTCTTGAAATGAGTTGGAAATGTGTGATTTCCATTTCCTTTTTTCCGAAAAACATCCAAATAGGCCCTAAATGAAAAAGCCATGTAAATGCATAAAACAATGTGCTATGCTATTTGGCGCGTAGCCAAATCGCGCAGGAGAGAGAAGTGGGGGTGGGACCCACTTGTGTTTTTTCACAAGTGGGTCCCACCTCCTACTTCTCTCTCCTGGGCGATTTGGTTGCGCGGTTTGGTGCGTGCCAAATAGCATTTTCGTAAAACAATATAAGAAAGAGAAGTTAAAGAGACACTTATTGGTTATTTTACTTTTATCCAATCTAATTACAAACTTTTGAGAGGTTTAATTGTTCCTTTTTCCAATCTAATACCTATTGGTAATATAAATTCCAAAACATTTGAGGGGTCTATTGTTATTTGGCTAAAATACCAAATTGGTATATTTATACGAACACTTTTGCCAGTTTGGTATTTAAAAAAACTCTGGCGATAACAAGGCATTAAAAGCTCGGCCTTTTTGACAATAAGACTCATTACTCAAAATCCCGACGAGAAAATTTGTTTTTAACCCCCTTGCCTCCCAAAATTATTACATTGATACCCAAAATTATCATAAAAATATCTCATCCCCTCCCTCCTCCCTCCTCCTCCTCCTCCTCCCCGTTGACGTCCCCCTCCTTCTCCTCCTCTTCCATTCCCCTCTCCTCCCCTCCCCCGCCTTCCAGCTCTTCCACGAAGCCCCCCGCCCCGCCGACCTCGCCTGCGTCTCGTCGGCGCGTAGGCAGGACAAGACGACGGAGTTGTAGCAAGCGAGGTCGGCGGGGCGGGGGGCTTCGTGGAAGAGCTGAAGGGCAGGGGAGAGGGAGCTGGAGGGCGGGGGAGGGGAGGAGAGGGGAATGGGTGAGGAGGAGGAGGAGGACGTCGACGAGGAGGAGGAGGAGTGGGAAGGAGGGGATGAAATATTTTTTTGATAATTTTGGGTATCAATTTAATAATTTTGGGTATCAATTTAATAATTTTGGGAGATAAGGGGGTTAAAAACAAATTTTTTCACCGGAATTTTGAGAAATGAGTCTTATTGTCAAAAAGGCCGAGCTTTAATGCATTGTCGCCGGAGTTTTTTTAAATACCAAACTGACAAAAGTGTTCGTATAAATATACCAATTTGGTATTTTAGCCATTGTTATTTTATCCAATCTAGTACTTATTGGTGCCTTCAACTCCAAAAGTTGGGGGGGGGGGAGGCACCCCAAACTTACGTGAAATGTGGCTCCACCACTGCATATCCTCGTATTCATCAACTTAGGGGGTGTTTGTTTTGTTTTTTTTTTTGGGATATAGGGTAGATTTGAGTTTTTGGGATATAAAAAATGATTTTTTGAGGATTTAGAAATCCATAAATCAAGTTTGTTTCAAAAAAAGTTTTGGGATATCAAATTCTAAAACTATAAAATACTAATATTTTTTAGTATTTCTAAAATCCTACTTTTTGTAGTGGATGTGGGCTGGATTTCTGACATATCGCGTCCAGCTCAGCATTTAACTCCGCTCTCCCAACTCCGGATCCCATAGCGAAGCATAAACTCACCGCTTTCGTCTGGGTCCTCTTTTACCCGCCGTCTCCATTTCCGCGCGAAACCCTAGCTCTCGTTCCCGCCGAACCCCGACTACGACGCCACCCGCTCCCTCCTCTCCACCCCAACTTCAGCGGGCTCCGCCTCCTCCTCAGCGTCCCCAACTCCCAGGCAAGCCGCCTTGCCTCTTCTCCACTCATCTTGAGGTTTTGGGGGTAACTTGATTTGGGGATTCGGTTATTTCAACCGGACTTCTGTCTGCTCGAACATTTCTCCGACCAACTGTGTCTCCTCCTCGGCAGGTAAAACTCGTTGCCTTCCTCCATAAATTAGGGTTTCTTTGTAAAATTGATGGATTTGGTTTTGTTATTGGGGTGTTCTAGCTGAAATTAATATGTGGTAAGGCATATGCAATTGATTTGGTTTGATCAAGTTTATTTGGCACAATTATTAGACTAAAATTTTCGGATCTAATTTTTAGTCCTGACTGTGCTTAAGTCACAATTAAATCAGTTAGTTATTTCGCACAATTAATTATGTGCTCGAGATGTATCAGTCATGACAATGCTTAAGTCACAATCCAAACAATAATATATGTCTAATTAGCTAACATGCCATGCTTTGGATTCCCTCTTAATCAGAGAAAGCATTATCAATATATCAAATGGGCGGATAGTATTGATCACTTAGAATTGTTTAACAAGCTTGTCATGAGAACCATATCATCTGTATACATAGAGAAGTACAACAAAGTAAAACAATGAGGATGCACAATTTTTCAGTTTTCATTTTCCACCAAAAGTTCCAGCTCGCAACAAATATTATCAACAATGAATGATCAATACTATATAGATTGTTTTTGTGCTTTTTTCAATTTTGTGACTTTGTGAGTTTTTTTAATACAATGTAGATGGATGACATTGATGAAGAGATGTTAACGAGGATGGCTTCCAATGCTACTATATCCGCGGTGATTTGTGTGTTTACATGTTTGATGAGGATACGTAGTAGACGGAAATCAATCACTTATCAACGTAAGGTGAAAAATAAAGAGAAGATAGATATGAGAGCTAGGCACATAAGTCGTGTGTTTAGTGGCTATAATGAGAGTTGTAGGGCTTATGTTAGAATGAGGCCGCGTGCATTTCATAATCTTGTTAGCATAATGAGATATACCGGTCTACTAAAAGATGGACGGGTTGTTAAAGTAGAAGAATAATTGCTCATGTTCCTTAATATATTAGGCCATAAAACAAAAAATAGAATTGTTAGGTCACATTTCATAAGATCGGGGGAAACCGTTTCAAAATACTTTAACAAGTGCTTGGAAGCCGTTGGTCGTTTAAGGGGGCGGTACATGAAGCAAGCACCAAATGAAGTATCACCAGAGATTGCCACAAACCCGTTATATTATCCTTATTTCAAGGTAATCATTATTATAATATAACTACTCATAATCAAACAATTAATTTTACCTTTCTATTATTAATAACTGTTTAATGTATCATATAGGATTGTATTGGCATGATAGATGGTACCCATATCGACGCCATGCTTCCCGCTAGCCTTGTTGCACGTTTTAGAGGTCGTAAAGGTGTAACTCAAAATGTTCTAGCTGCATGCACTCCCAACAAGTTATTTTCGTATGTTCTAGCTGGATGGGAGGGATCCGCAAATGATTATAGAGTTTTGCAAGACGCGTTATCTAGACCACAACCTCGCGGATTGAGAGTTTACGACGGTAATAAATCAATCAAATAAAGTATGTCTACTTAATTATAATTAAGAACTATACTAAATTTCTTTTTACTAAATGTAGGAAAATATTATTTGTGTGATGCGGGCTACACTACTATGCATGGCTTTATCTCCCCATATCAAGGAGTGCGGTATCATCTAAATGAGCACAAGGGTAGGCCAATCAATAATAGACAAGAGTTGTTCAATTTAAGACACTCATCCCTAAGGTCTAAAATTGAATCAACATTTGGGGTATTAAAAAATCGTTTCAAAATCCTATCCGCGAAGCCACATTACCCTTTTCCAACTCAAGTTGATATAGTTATTGCATGTACTATACTTCATAACTATATCGCCATAGAAGACCCGGGCGATGAGTTGTTGCAAGAGGATAACCATATTGAAGAGGATGGAGATGAAATAGCAAATGAAGATGAAGAGGGTGTTGTTGACTTTACTCAAACTATGACACAAAGAGAGGAAAGAGATTCAAGAAATGAATGGAGAGCAAAGAGGGATCAAATTGTAATTGAAATGTGGGAAGATTATTGTGCTAAATGGCGCGGTGGAGACACAACGGAGATCGGGATGTAATATAAGTTATATTCTCCTTTTGGTATTGTACTCGTTTATATATTGTCTACTACCTCTATGTATTCGTTCATGTTACAACAATACTCATGGATAAATGAGTATATTATCATTTTCGCATGCTATTTTTGTGTATATCCAACTTGCGGTTCTGTTTAATTTTGTGCTTGTTTGCAACCTTGATTATATGAGCTTAGTGGCTTGTTTGCATACATTTTTCTGGATCGGGCTTTACGAATGCTACTTTTTTATGTTCGTACTCTATTATTGTACTAACATGAGGTTTGAAATTTGTTATTTGTCTGTTTTAATTTGTAGCAATCAGTCATGACAGATTCTAATGAAAGTGATAAGTTCAGGAATACTTCACCTAGAACACCTACAACACCCACTTATCCATACTTCCCGGCTCCCCTACCACCCACTACACAACCATTCCCTCCGCCCCAATACATTGCTCCACAGACTTATCCATCTTACAATCCTTATGATATGAACTACTCATTTATGACTCAACAACCCATGTCGTTTATGAATATGCTTAACAGTGGCCACCCACTTATCCACACTTCCCCTAGTACCCATTCAAGTGAGACTCATTCTTTGAAGAGGCCAATGGCAATTGACCTTGAGGATGATGCTGCCTCACCAAGCAAAAGCAAAAGCAAGAAGCGGGCAGTTACTAAAAGAAAAATGCCACCAAAGGTGCTGTACAAAAAAGAGAATACAAGGGGGGTGCCTAATGCTAAATGGACTGCAGAGAATGATGATGTGTTAATCCCCTTCCTTGCTCAGATGGCAAAGGATGGTCTTAAAGTTGATAAAAACTTTAAGGTGCTTGCATATCGAAGAGCTGCAGAGGAGGTCAACAAGAAGTGTGGCACTGAGTTCACAAAGGAGAATGTCATGAACCATGTCAAGTCCTTGAAGGGTAAATACTTTGATATGCGCACTGTCATGGACATGAGTGGGGCTAGTTATGATCCACAAACTAAGATTGTCACCATGGATCCAGATTGTTTTGATAGGTGGACACAGGTAATATTCTTGATAAATAAGCAAACTTTGAATATTTACTTCTTAGTAAATGATTTCGCAATATTTCATTGTACAGGGAAAAAAATGCAATAGCTCTAGATTGAAGGAGTATTTGAACACTCCTCTCATTCACTATGAGAACTTGTGTTATATCGCGGGAGATGACCAAGCAAAGGGTGATTTCACCAAAGATATGACTGAAAAGCTTGGTTCTAGACAACATGATACGGATAGAGAGGAGGACCATGTAATACTTAGTGATAATGAGGTTGATTTGTCCCCAAGCCCACGTCTTGAGTCCGACAAATCAAGTGGGCAAAACCACAACTCTCAAGGTAAGAAATCGAAGGCTTCTAGTGGGGTAGCTTCTGCATCAATTGATACATCAACTCCTAGGAAGAAGAGTAGCAAGGCTAAAGAGGATGAGACTCTCATGCGTGGTTTAATTGACACGGTGTCGTTCTCAATTCAAAATCAACATGTACATCAACGTGTTGTGCATTGGAGTGAGACCATGGCGAATGCTCTAATGACGCATGAGAGTGAATTTTCTGAGGGAGTATTGGATAAAGTGCTTGATTACTTGTATGACCATGAATCAGAAGCTAGGAGGTTGATCATCAAAACCAAAAATTCTCAAAAGATATTTATAGAGAAGATTATCAACGAGCAAGGGTTTGACTTATGAAAACTTGATATTGCACTACTTTTGAA
>BQKN01000065.1:537112-547188 GCA_022839385.1 Asparagus kiusianus
AAAATTAACCTAAAATCACTAACCCGAAGATTAAAACAATGACAAGTGTATGACCAACATATATTCATATATTTTGGATACAAATCCAGATATTTCACTAAACATCCGTAGCTGTCCTCACATACTTATCAGAATATAGACATTTAATAATTCTACATGTATCCTAACAAATACGGATACGAGTAGAGATAAATATGCGGATACAATTTTTTTTCGCTTCTATCTATAAAAAAGGATCTTCGAGTTTATAGTAAAAAATACATTACATTTATGCTAAAATTACAAAAAGCCCCTGCACATGGTTGGGCATGGTCCGGTTCGAACCACAGGTCGAAACAATGCGCATCCCGGTTTGGGTAGAAATCCGGCCAGCGACACACATTGGAGATAAGACATAAATCAGGTTGGGTTTTCAGCTAGACGTGGGACCAAAAAGACATGCTCGAGTCTTAACCCACTATAGGTCAGGCTCACCATTGGCCCGACCGGGCTCAACCCAGCTTGATTCAAATTAATTATGAATGTTTTATTTTTTAGTATTATCTGTGAACATATTTTTTTCCTCTTATATTTATAATTTAAATTTAAACTAATGGAAGTTACTAATTTCCAGTAGATGTATGTCTTCCTCTGTAGTCTGAACCGCGTACATTTGTATGTTTACGATGCTTTTCTGTGTAATGTTTATCTTTATGCAACGTGCGTGCACGCGCGTCATTTTAAATAAAGAGTTTGAAAAAAGAAAACATGTGCCGTGCGCCGGTTCCGGCTTGTCCTAGCACACCCCCTAAGCGGGTCGTGAGCTAGACTTGCTCCGGTCCCAGCCCAAAGATCAGAGAGGCAAGCCCGACCTAGTCCACTCTGACCCGCACGGGATCTGAGTTAGACTCAACCCGACCTTAAACCCCGTTCATGGGCCTAAACCGGACCGAGCCACGCCCAGCATACCGCTCGTTCAACATTCAAATTGTTCCCACCTCGAGTCCCCAAAACGTCACCAAATATTCCACAATGGGACAAAAAAGAGAAAAGAGAAATAGTTAAACAAATAAAAGAAGAAGAAGAAATCTCGTGCCGGAGGTAGACGATGAAACAATTATTATTAACAAGTTCAAGCGCTCTCACGTGCATCACGCATGAGTCCCCGTCCCAATCACTTCCCTCTCCCGCCTCTTTTGACCAAAACCGCTGGCTCTCGGACTCGTTCGCCATGGTCAGCCCTCACAAAAGTCGAGACACAAGACCAAAAAACAAAGGAAAAAAAAAAAAAAGGAATTCAGGGCAAAAATCTAGGGTTTCGATCGATCGCTAGGGCTTAGGGCTTCGAAATCGATAATCATGCTGTCGAGGTCAGGAACGTCGAGAGGCCTCTTTGGCTGGTCCTCGCCGGTGCAACCTCTGACGCCGGTGTCGGAGGTCTCAGAGCCGCCGGAATCGCCGTCGCCGTTCATGGATTTCAACGAATCGGTGGTGGGCGAGGACGGGGGGTCGGCGATGGGAGACGAGGAGATCGAGCAGCCGCCGCCGGGATCAGTTCCCTTTATGAGGCTGTTTGCTTACGCTGATAAGCTCGATTGGGCTCTAATGGCGGTGGGAGCGGTCGCTGCGGCTGCTCACGGGGTTGCGCTTGTTGTTTACTTGCATTTCTTTGGGAAAACCATTAATTTGCTTAGTTTGCATCATGATGGGTCTGAAGCTGTGAGGGGGCAGATGTTTCATAAATCGAAGGAGGTGCGCTTTGAAAAGTTTGATTAAAGCAATGCATTTCTGTTATTTCTTTATGGAATGATGAATTTCGACGGCTATTTAGGGTTTAAGTGCATCGGGATATAACGCCTATAACTATAGCTCTATTACTATGAAAATTTGTCGTAAGAGTTGCAACTGTGTGGCTTTGGCCTCCGAAAATCTTCATCGTCCATCATTAGATATGTAATGTCGCCATGGCTCGAATTTTTGTGCCTTTAACGCATGTTATCTTCAGCCTTCTCGTTGTTCCTAGTTCCTCCATCCTAATTCACTTGATCAAAATGATTAAGTTGATGAGTAAACCATTGTATTGAGGAACTTTAATAGATTCGATGATTTTGGAAAGTATCTTCCATGTGCTTGTAGTGGTGCGCAAACTTCAATGCATAGCTATATTTCTAGTCACTTAATTTTAATGGAACTCAAAGAAGCATTTTGAAGGTTTTATGTCCATGGTTTATTAATTTAGGCACCGGTTTTTAGAAGCATTTTGAAGCATTTTGAAGGTTTTATGTCCATGGTTTATTAATTTAGGTACCGGTTTTTAGAGACATTTTAGGTTTCTTTATCGGCAATTTTGGGTATCAAATCGGAATATCAGACATTTGGGTAGTATCAACATCTTAAAATGTAAAATTTTAGTAAAAAATTCTAAGATTAGTAAAAGAATGTCAAACCTTATAGCATGTCCCTTTTAATAGTTGATGTTTTTGAAGAGGTTTTGTATGATTGAATACTTGATGCAACACTAGCTTCTTCTATGAGGAGTGCTTGAATTAATATTCCAAGTTACATGAATATGTATATACCAAATTTATAGTACAATCTGTCTGAAGCTTACTGCTTGGAATAAGGTATGTGAGTTGCAGCATATTTAAAATTCAACCAAAGTAGCAATTTATAGTGCAAACTTTATTTCAGGCACAGCTTTTTACAATCCCTTTGAAGTCTGAAGGTTTCCTCTTCAGTCTATAAGAAAGTACGGAGTTGAATGCTTATTACCCCACCCCAACACCGCCCCACCAAAAAAAAAAAAAAAAACCCCACCAATAGCAGTGCTTTTAGTTTTGACCTTTGATAGCTTTAACCGGTCCTTAAACACTAGTGGAAGAGCCCAGCCATGTAGAACTCCAAAAATAGAATAGAATATAGAATAGAATAAAATAAATAACAAGTCTAATACTCTGTAAGGCTATCTGCCTATATTTTGGTACAAATACATGCTACATTTTTCTGGGAAACTTTAGCCTATGCTCAGTGATGTGTAATGTTCATTTGGCTACCTTAACCTCTTAACCTTGAGCAGATCAAAATAACTGCTTTTGTCTCATTATACCTACATCTCTCCACCTTGCTCTTAAAAAGAGGGAATTATTCTATATAGCTAGTTATGTGCATACCTCAACTCCCTTTTCATGTACTCTTCATTAATATTCTTTTATACCAGAAGATTACTCAATTTGGCACTGCATGTATGGCTTGATGAGTTATTTGAGATTGATGAGTTATTTATGCTGGTTAGGCACTTCCTTACACTGTTTGTTGTCATCCTTTGTTAAAATTCGAATGATTTCTGATTGATCGTGAAAGGTGTTATCTTTGGAAAATGCCAATTGGTCTTTAGGATTATGCCAATCCCCTTTCTCGTCCACCATTTTCTCAGTTAGAGTTTTGGAACCAGTTAAGAGGGGGTTGAGATTAGATATTCACCGGTAATAAATTTTTTTGATTACTGTGGAGCCTTATTCCATAAGCAAGCCTTTCTTGATGCTGGAAGGATTGGATGACGATGATGATATTTATGGGAGTGGTTTATATGACAGAACATAACCTGATCGATCTCTTGATGTTTACATTCACAGTTAACATGGTTCAACGAAACCACACTATGAATCTATTTTGATTTTAGTTTTTCATTTGCAGCATGCTTTGTACATAATATATATGGCTGCTGGTGTATTTCTTGCTGGGTGGATTGGTAAGTTCTACTTTCAATGTAATTTCCTCTATTGTTTTTAGAATTCTTGGTACATGTTCATCTTCATGCTGAAATTATATATGTGATAGAGGTATCATGCTGGATTATTACTGGAGAGAGGCAGACTGCAATCATCAGGTCAAAATATGTCCAAGTGTTACTTAACCAAGATATGAGTTTCTTTGACACTTACGGGAACAATGGAGATATTGTTAGTCAAGTGTTTGCTGATGTGGTTCTCATTCAGTCTACTCTTAGTGAGAAAGTACGTCCTAATCTTATCTCTTTCCCATTCAGCATATCATGATATTATCTACTGTTAGATTGTGTCCCGTATATCCAAAATTTCGACTTAGATTAACCCATTCATATTCTTCTTTTCATTCAAATTTTCGTTTCACATTTTATGCCTTGGTTTTGTTACATACAGGTCGGAAATTACATTCATAACATGGCCACTTTTGTTGGTGGTATTGTTATTGGATTGGTCAACTGTTGGCAGATTGCACTTTTAACTCTGGGTACTGGTCCTTTCATTGTTGCTGCAGGAGGAATATCAAATATATTTCTTCAAAGACTTGCTGAAAATATTCAAGAAGCATATGCAGAGGCAGCAAGTGTAGCTGACCAGGTTATTTATCGTTTTTGATTCAATAATACTGACCTATTTACTTCAGAAGTAAGAACAGCTCTGTTAACATCATAGTTCTTCAGTCATACTCTAATTGCCTGCTGGATGCTGTGATCTATTGGGTGAATAAGATTTTTTTTCTAGCCCTAAGGCATCTAGTGAACACACAAGTAAAAGGAACTATTGGCATCCTCCTGATATAACAATGTGGAGTACCTAAGTTTTTTATTGATCCCCACGTATAGCTCATGCACAACAACTTTAATTGTTCAAAGGTTACATGGATATAATATTTTTCTTTCCGCTTGTTATCTTTTAACGATATTACATGTCTTGATGCTACTGAATTATTGTCGAAGCCGATTTCTTATTACAGCTTCACATTAAATAAGTCTTTTTCATGGTTGAATTTCATAAATGAAGCATTAGATAATGTTTTCTAAGCTACTTGTTCTGTTAGGATGTAATAGAAGTTGCTGGTGAGTTTAAGACCTTTCTTTTCTTCATTATGTAGGCAGTCTCTTCCATAAGGACATTGTATGCCTTCACAAATGAAACTCTGGCAAAGTATTCTTATGCTACATCTCTTCAAGCAACACTTAGGTATGGGATTTTGATTAGTCTTGTACAAGGCATTGGACTTGGATGCACATATGGACTTGCGATATGTTCATGTGCTCTACAACTTTGGGTTGGGAGATTCCTTGTCTCAAAAGGGAAGGTCAATGGTGGTGAAATTATAACATCTCTCTTTGCTATCATTTTGAGTGGGCTGTAAGTATGTTTTGTTCTTTTTTACTTTTCAATTCCTTTGTATGCACTTTAGAAAATTCCAACGTGCAAACTTTTCCCTAAATAAAGATAATGTCATTTACAGTGGATTAAATCAAGCGGCGACAAACTTCTATTCATTTGAACTAGGAAGAATTGCTGCTTACCGACTATATGAGATGATAAGCCGATCGAGCTCAATGGTCAAACAGGAAGGGTGTACATTGGCTTCCATACAAGGAAGCATTGAGTTTCGCAATGTATACTTCAGCTACCTTTCCCGTCCAGAAATCCCAATTCTAAGTGGGTTCTATTTGACAGTGCCTGCTAGGAAAATTGTGGCACTTGTTGGGAAGAATGGTTCTGGGAAAAGTAGTATAATTCCTCTCATGGAACGCTTTTATGACCCAACACTAGGTGGATTTACTAAAACATTCTCCTTTTGTAATTTATTTTTCATTGTTTTGGAGTTGGACCTAATATGACACATAAAGGTTGTCTCCAGAGTCAGAAGCTTATCTTTAATTTTCTGTTGCAGGGGAAGTTCTTTTGGATGGAGAAAATATTAAAACTATGAATCTGGAGTGGCTAAGAAGCCAAATTGGACTAGTAACCCAGGAGCCAGCCTTATTAAATTTGAGCATCAGGGATAACATCGCTTACGGGAGATCTGCTACATTTGACCAGATTGTAGAGGCAGCCAAATCTGCACATGCCCATACATTTATCAGCTCACTGGAGAAGGGATATGAAACTCAGGTAGAGAGACATGATATATCAGTTCTGGACACAACCTCTTATACTGTGATCTATACTTGTTGATGGCTGATATAGTTTCTTGCATTCAGGTGGGTAAGTTTGGTTTAGTATTGACTGACGAACAAAAGTTAAAGCTTTCCATTGCACGGGCTGTAATTTCGAAACCATCCATTCTCCTTCTCGACGAGGTCACTGGTGGCCTGGATTTTGAGGCAGAAAGAGCCATTCAGGAGGCACTGAACATGCTCATGTTAGGAAGGTCAACTATAATAATAGCTCGACACCTTAATATGATAAAGAACGCTGATTATATAGCCGTTATGGAAGAGGGTCAACTTGTTGAAATGGGGACACATGATGAGTTGTCCAGATTGGATAGCCTTTATGCAGAGCTTCTTAGATCTGAGGAAGCAGCAAAACTTCCTAAGAGGTAAATTATATACTTAGATAAGCATCTGATAGAAGTACATCGCACAATCTATCGGTAATTATGTCACAAACACAATTGTTAGAGATTCTTGACTACTGATTACATGGCTCATGCCTTTTTTAGTTCTAATGCAATGGGACAAGCTTACCCTGTTCAACTTAATTGACAATGAATTGCATATAAAATAAGAGGATATTCCATAGTATTTGGATCTAGTCAGCATGATACAACCCTCAAATTCTGGATGTAGATTAGTGTTTATTTTAGGATGAACTGCAGAAAAAACTGCACCTATGAAATGAAACATCTATAGGCACTATATATTACTGTTAATCTTCCATTTTTAGTTGTTGGTGTCGGGATGGAGCGGAAGACATTCATCTAGTTGTCGGATTCACTTGTTAATCCTGTGTGTAAAATAATGTCTGTTCTGTCATTTCTTTCTAGTTGGAAAATCTATTGTTCAAAAGGATATGTATAAGACCTTGGTCGCTAGTTTTTATCGTGTGAAGAAGTTTAAACATCACATGTGTGGATATAGTCATGGAGAAAAGTATGTTAATGCCGAACTTAAAGTGGACACTGTTCAATAATTCCTCTGATCTGTGTGCTCTATGAAGTTCTAAAATCTGGATGGGTGGACCATATGTTACTTCAGTTGCATAACCCCACCACTATAAATTGATAGGTTGGCTGACTTTAGTGGGGTAGTAACATGGAATAGGAAGGGAAGCTAGTAATTTGATAAGGTTTGGAAAAGGTTTTCTAGGGAACAAAGTATTTTACCCTCAATCTAATAAATCAAACTGAATCGGTTCAACTAATCATCCAAAACAAAACAATTTTTTTTAGAAGTGACAATCCTCCACTTTATAAGCAACATATACTGCATAAGATATTTTTAAAATCAAACCTAACTAACCTTGTGTAAAAACATAGAGAGATGAGATTTGAGAAAGTTATATCTACTTATAAATCTCAACTAAACATAAGAGAGACTGTTTACCTAAATGTTAATGCTTTTCTAGTGCTTTGGTGATATCTTTAGGACTTTTTTTTTTGTATAGTGGATAGTCAGGCCTAAATTTGGATCTCAATTTGTATATTTATACTACAATTATTTTTTGAAATATAGACAAGCTGATCTTTTTGAAATGCCATCTCCTAACACCTTCTGGTCATTTCTAGGGTTGCTTCTCACTGGGAACTTTGTTATTATTTATTAGAGAGGTTGTTTTTCTTATCTCTTTCGTCTTTTTTCGTATATCTGACAGTCAGTCTGTACCATGGTTTTTATGTCAAACTTTTTCTATGATCAGAGAGTCATGAATTTTTTGTTTTCTTCTCTCTCAACCAATTTGCTATGGTGTTTTTGGCCAATTGTACTTTATGGCTACATTATACTAAACACTCGTATCTAAATGAAGTGTTTGTCCTTTCCAGAACACCTATAAACCGCTACTTGGAAACTACAGCTTTACAAGTGGACAAGGATTCATCAGCAGATCACAGCTTCCAAGAACCATTTTCTCCTAAGATGGAAAAATCACTGTCCCTTCACAGAGCACATGATGTTCATGCTTTTCGGGTGGTAGATGCCCATTATGACTTACAAGATTCACCAAAGGTTTGTAGTCCTCCTCCTGATCCTGTGGAATGTGGGATGACCACAGTGGAACCAGAAAGACCATCTTTCATTAAAAAAGAGGACAGTTTTATAACGCGATTGCCAAAGCTTCCCAAAGTCAGAAGTCATGCTATAAATAATCGCACCTCAGATGATTCAGATCCTGAATCTCCTGTTTCACGACTTCTTACATCTGATCCTAAACATGAACGTTCTCATTCACAGAAATATAGCGGTCCGCTTGGTCAGTTTGGTGGCAGGCCTTTTGAACAAAGGCAGCCAAAGACTTCACAGCACCACTCACCATCAGTTTGGAGGCTACTGAAGCTCAGTTTTCCGGAGTGGCTCTATGCATTTTTAGGAAGCATTGGTGCTGCTATGTTTGGTTCTTTCAATCCTCTTTTTGCTTACGCTATTGCATTGATAGTGGCAGCATATTACAAAATTAGTGAGCATGATATGCGCGATGAAGTGAACAAATGGTGTTTGATTATTACATGCATGGGTGTTGTCACGGTGGTGGCCAACTTTCTGCAGCACTTCTACTTCGGTATAATGGGGGAGAAGATGACTGAGCGAGTTAGAAGAATGATGTTCTCAGGTGAACTGCTGCTATTCATGTCTTCCTGGTTTCACCCATACCCACACACCCACATGCACACATACAGTTAAATTTTATTTGCTCGAGTAATCAGCTGTCACAGTTGCTCATTACTCAATACTGACCAATTTTTATGTTGTTAAATTGTTAGTATACTTATCTGCAACTTTGACTGGGCCAGGATTTTGGGCAGATGCTAGAGACATGTAGTATAGCCATAACTAGTTTCTTATAATATACAAAAATTTAATTTGGAGATCCTAATTAAAATTCTAGTTCTACTTAAATGGGATTCTAGGCCAGTCATTCTTTAGCGGCTATCACAATTGGGTATCCGATTTTATTTATTTTTCCTGAGAAATATAATTTTAATTAATAAATAATTTATTTTTAAAATAGAAATATATAAGTATCATGCTGGAATTTTGACAGTGCAAAAAAATTTACTGAATTGTCAATATCACAAGAATGAAAACAGAAGAGAGTATAATATACAGGAATCACAAATAAGACCAAGGTTTACACTTTTTGTCTTTGTGAAGATAAGAAAGGATCACTAAGATACATAACTGGAGAAAACATAATTTTTATAGATGAATTTACAAGGATATAAAGTGAACAGATGTAGTTTTTACTGATTTTACTAAAAATTAAATCACAACTCAAGCATATAAGGGATCTTACTTTCGAACTATCTTAAGAGTTCATGAAATGGATATATATCCTAAAGTTGAAGATGTTTTGCAAATCTCGTGTTAGTTCTGTATAATAGACTCTGTTTTTTTCATTTTCCTTAAATAAGGAGAAGGTGAATAATGTTTAGCAAGAAATATAATAAGGGTCAAACAGGGTTGAGTACCAAGCATTTCCAGTCAACAATTTCATTCTGAAGCTCAAGACTAACTCAGCCATCATATTGGGAATTTACTACACTAATACCAGCAGTTGTCAAGTGTCAACATAAAAATGGTATATTCCAGAGGCACTTTGAAATTTTCAAAATTGTCAGATTCGAAGATAATTTCCTTTTAAATCGCAGTAGTGCTCTAATCTTGGTACGAGATATTGTTGTAGTATGTTGGCATATTAATTGTCATACTCTTGTAGATTGACTACAACTCATTTCTCAATCATCTTCCAGCAATTCTGCACAATGAGGTTGCCTGGTTTGACGAAGAGGAGAATGATGTAGACATCTTAACCGTGCGCTTGGCAAATGATGCAACATTTGTTCGTGCTGCTTTTAGCAATCGGGTCTCAATATTTGTGCAGGACTTTGTAGCAGTTGTTGTGGTCCTTCTTATTGGGATGTTGCTAGAATGGCGAGTAGCACTTGTTGCTTTGGCAACCCTACCAGTTCTTTCAGTTTCTGCCATCGCACAGGTAAGCATCTTACCCATGGGGTTACGTTCATTGTTTTACAGTGAGATGCCTGATGTTATGATTTCATATATAAAGGGCATTACCTGTAACCCTTGAATTAGACATTCTGCCACTCATAACTGGTCTCACATTAGACCCCCCCCCCCC
>BQKN01000065.1:547288-578814 GCA_022839385.1 Asparagus kiusianus
CCCCCCCCCCCCCCCCCCCCGGTATGTGTAGATATTCCACCATAAAATATTACTACTTTTGATGCCCCTTCAAATCTTTATAACTTGTAATACCCTCTTATAAACTATAAGCTGCTCCAACTATTGCCTTGTCCATTAGATATGATAATTATTTAGCGGATATTCTCACTGAAGGGGTTAACTAAAACTGGGATTTTCGCTTTACTATTTACCATAGTTCATCTTTGTTTAGCCCTCATTTTCTTTTTAATCACACATTATAATTGCTTTCCAGCTCCTCCATTGGCAGCTTATGCACTAGCTATTACCACTTCATGGCCTCTTTTATTTTTCAAATCCATGACCATCTTCTGTAATTCTCTTTTCCTCCCTTTCACTCACAGATCCAAGACAAGACAGCTCTGGATTAGTTCTTGTAAGTTCCTTCAAGGCTGATTTCCAATCTTTTCAATTCACTCATCAATCTCAGCCTTTCTTTCCTTTTCTTTTATTAAGGTCACTTGCAAAAGTGAACAGAGTCCAACACTATTTGACCTGTCCTTTGGAAACTTGAGGTTCATTTACTTGAATTATTTTTCTAAACGAAGGCATCAATGAGAATTCAGTCTGATTTCTGCTCAAACAAAGGTTGAAATTGGAAGGTGCAAGGTCCGAATTTTAGAATATGAAAAGAGTTAAGAGAAAGAAGCCGCAAGAGGAGAAATACCTTCATTAAAATCATGAAGGATATTTGAATCATTATTACTCTGGACCGTCATATTAACAGTCATATAACAAAGTGGTGATGTTCGAAGTGACGAATATTTATAAGAAGACTATTTCAAATCACAATGACTGGAGGGGGTATATAGAAATTAGTAATTTTTCAGTGGGAAATATCTAAAAACCATTTGTCTGTGGTTAGTTTTTAAATCATTACAGGCTTTTCATTGCACATCCTCTCCATTTGCTCCCTTCCCGCTTTGATAACTGTCATCCACTATTTATTTTTATCTTCCTAAATCGGCAAAGGGCTCGAGTATTCTCATTTTCACATCTGTCTTAGGTACTGTTTGGCAACCAAAAAAAGTGTCTTATCTAAGAGCTTGTGTCTTATTGACTTGGTCAATAAGCTAGTAGAGTTGTTTGGTGACCAAAAATAGGAGAAGATTATTTTGGAGATTGTGTCTTTTGCAAGTAGCTTTTGGAAAGCTATCTCAAGTAGCATTTGTCTTTGGGGAAGGAGCTGCCAATTTTTTTCTTCCGTTTTTGCCCCTAATAATTCTAATTTTATATCAATAATATTGCATGTCCTTTTTAGTCATTTAACAAATTTAAGCTAGTTGTACAGCTACTTTTGCCAAACAGCTCTAGTCAATCAGCTAGCTACACAGCTATCAGCTTTCAGCTACAATTTCACAGCTTTCAGCTATCTTAACAGCTTTCAGCTATAATCTCGCAGCTTTCAGCTAGTTTTGCCAAACAGAGCCTTAGTGGCTTTATTTCATTAGGTTTCGTTATGGGGCTAGAGAGCAGAACTTTACTAACTACTTGGATTTGCTAAAATGCTTGTTTCCATCCCATGAATAATATTGGTATATATAAGCCTAATATCAGGTCAGTCCATCCAAAAGCACAATATCGTAACGGTTGTTATGAAACCGTTCAGAAATGACCTGTACATGTCTTTTTCAGCCAGAAACTTACCGGCTGTCATAATGCCTACCACCAATTGTTCTTATTGCGAAACATTGTATGGAAACATGCTTCTAGATAACCTTCTATCAATATCAGGCGTCACAGTCTTGTAAACCTTTGAACACTACAGACCAATTGTCAGATATCAGGGTTTTCCTTATTGGTCTAGCTCATTCAACTTTAAAATTATGTGCTCGTTATGTTTTATGTAGTTGTCATATGCATACGTAAATAAGTACACGTTCACTGTTGGTATCAGGAATATATGCAAATTGTATAGACTATAGATTTTCCTGTTGAATAAGAAATAACAGTATATTGTTTTTGCAGAAAATGTGGCTTAGTGGATTCTCGAAAGGAATTCAAGAAATGCACCAGAAGGCTTCTGTAGTGCTTGAGGATGCAGTTCGGAACATTTATACTGTTGTGGCATACTGTGCAAGTAACAAAGTAATGGAAATTTACAGATTGCAGCTTAACGGGATACTGAAGCGGAGCTTCATCCACGGAATGGGAATTGGTCTTGCCTTTGGACTATCTCAGTTCTTTCTTTTTGCCTGTAACGCCCTTCTCCTCTGGTATATTGCGCTCTGTGTGAAAAAGGGCCGAATTAGCTTAGTTACAGCATTGAAAGAATACATGGTCTTCTCCTTTGCTACATTTGCACTCGTGGAGCCCTTTGGCCTTGCTCCATATATACTCAAGCGTAGACAGTCCCTTGCTTCAGTATTCGGAATCATTGACCGTGAGCCAAAGATCAATGCTGATGACAATGAAGGCCTGAAACCCCCTAACGTTTATGGAAGCATTGAGCTCAGGAATGTTGACTTTTACTACCCGACTCGCCCTGAGGTGATGGTGTTGAGAAATTTTAACCTTAAAGTTGACGGGGGACAAACAATAGCATTAGTGGGTGCAACAGGATCAGGAAAGAGCACAATATTGTCTTTGATCGAGAGGTTCTATGATCCTGTAGCTGGTCAAGTTCTACTAGATGGGCGAGATTTGAAGCAGTACAACCTGAGATGGCTGAGGAATCACATAGGATTAGTGCAGCAGGAACCTGTTATCTTCGCAACCACCATAAGAGAGAACATCATATATGCGAGGCACAATGCAACCGAAGCTGAGATTAAAGAAGCAGCAAGGATAGCAAATGCCCACCAATTCATCAGCAGCTTGCCTCATGGCTATGACACTCATGTAGGTATGAGAGGAGTGGATTTAACCCCTGGGCAGAAGCAGAGAATTGCAATTGCTCGAGTGGTGCTCAGGAATGCTCCAATTTTGTTACTGGATGAGGCCAGCTCTGCGATTGAGTCAGAATCAAGTCGGGTAGTGCAGGAGGCCCTTGATACACTGATTATGGGAAATAAGACAACAATTCTAATTGCGCACAAAGCAGTAACTGTTAGAAATGTGGATAACATCGTTGTGCTCAATGGTGGCAGGATTATTGAGCAGGGAACTCATGATGCTCTTATGCTGATGAATGGTTTCTATGTTCAGCTCATGCAGCCTCATTTCAGTAGGGGCCTCAGACAACATCGTCTTGTATAAGGAAGTTGTTTTAACTTTTAAGTAAGCAATTTTTTGTGGTGTGATGATTGGTTCCTTATTCACCCAACTCTTCTGGCTACTTTGGGATGTATCAGAGCGGGTTCATGAAAAAGAAAAGCGACAATTAGGCACATAATATGGTTGAATCAAGGGAAATATGGCGGCCTTAATGCGGTCATGGGGTTAGCATTTCTCAGGGTTAGAATGACAATTAGTTGGTGATTTTCTTCTGAAGGATATCCTTTTCCAAGGATTTGCATTTCCCTCTGCTGTATATAGTTTGTATATCAAAAATAGGAAGCCACAGTTTGTTCAACGTTGGTGGTCTCATGCTTCCACATTCTTGAGATTCATACCGCAAGGAGTGCTCTCCTGGTGCTACTAAGAGCTTGATTCATGATACCTTTATTATGGACCCCTTGCTTCATACTTTATACCGTGTTTATAGAGAACATAAATCTTATTCTTTTGTATAGACAGTGGTTTAGCACTGTATAGACTGGTTTGTGCAGAAAGCAAGTTGAAATCTTATTCTTTTGTGCAGTAATGTTCTAGCTCTCAGATCATGTTATTCTGAAACAACAGAAACTTTTATCCCATCTTTCAAAGCTCCAACTTAGGAATCGACTGTAAATGCAGAAGCCGTTTAAATCTTACTGTACTGGTCGACGGTTCTGATGGTGGCCTACACGTCATTGAATCTTCGACGAGCTCATTTTTTCCGAATCTGTTACAGCAACACAGTTCATGTTTCATTTCAGTAAGTTTGAGTTTGGTGTGTAGCTTTGTTGCCATAGTATCAACGTAAGAGCAACGGTTAAGTCCAGTGAATTTCCTATCCTTCAATTTCCAGTCACAAGGAGATCATTACAATGCATGAACAAAACTAATTGAAAATTTCTCAGCAAACCTAACAATTATGTTACCTTCTTCCGCTTGGAAGACAACAATTCGAAAGGAATCACATTTGAATTGCTTCTTTTACAGCTCTGTATCATGAAACTTAATAAAACTACTGCCAACTGAGAACTTGCAACGAGGACGTTTTTAGAATATCTGATACTTAAACCGACATCAAACCACGCATACCTCCAGACTCATGATGTGAACTCAGAAGCCTCTCATGGCTGATATCTTCCCTCGGTAGAGTTTCCAACGAAACAACAGAAGAACGAGAACTGCACCGAACTTGCTTTCTGCACAAAGGGCAATCCAAATGAGAGCAAAGCCAAGCATCAATGCACTGTAAATGAAATCCATGAGAGCACCCGGGCAGTACCCGTAACCATTCCCCTATCTTGAACTCAGCAAGGCAAATTGCGCAGTCAGAGCTCTTGTTATCGCCTTTTCTAATCTCTTCGTTAAACTGAATCGCTTGAAGAGAGCTTATAACAGCAGGAGATAGACCTCTACTTCTCGCAGACTGAAGAGAATGGTCCTCAGGATTTTGCCTTCTATATGTGAATAATGTGATGTAGTGATTTCTGAACATCTTATAGAAGCAAAAGAACAGAAAGATACCAACACTTATTCCTGCAAAGGCAATAGAAAGTCTGCCCCAAATCTGATTCATAGGAGAAATTACTGAATCTTCTGGCATATTCTCTGAAATTCTCAGTCGAGAAGAATTATGATCAAGGTGTTGACCTTTTCAATGAGATAAAAACAAGCTCAGAACCGAAGGAATCTGAGCTTGATACTAGTTGACAACACAGAATCTTCAAGAATCTTTGAAAACTCCAAAGCCATAAGCTTCCAAACTGGAATAACTCAAGCAAGAATCTAGCATAGTATGAATCTCATCGGTCTTCGGATGTCTTCGATCTCCATTGAAGAACACAACCACCTTGCTCTTAATCTCAATCCAGCTACATCCAGGAATCCTCTTCATACCCTTTTCCTTCATTTCTCTCCTAATATTCGATACACTCCCCCAATCCTCAACCGAAGAGAAAACATTCGACACCAGAACATAGGATGATATGTCCTTGGGATCTAGGGCAAGAATATGGCTTGCTACTGTCGATGCCAAATCCTTTTTCGAGCGTATTTGACAACCACCAAGCATTGCCTTCCAAAATCCAACTCCTGGGTCAAAGGGGAGCTCCTTCAAGAACCTCTCAGACTCATTGAACCTCCCTGATCGAGACAACAAATCGACCATACAAGCATAATGCTCAGCTCGCAATATGTTAGGATCTTCCTCTTTTGCTAAATTGAAGTACTTGTACCCTTCATCGACAAGCCCGGCATGATTGCATCCAAATAGCAAACCAAGAAGGGTAACACTATTGGGCTTCACACCCATTACCAGCATTTTTTCATAGAATTCCAAGGCTTTCTCTCCTTTGCCATTCTGTGCAAATCCGCATATTACAGAGTTCCAAGATACCACATTTCGTTCTCTGATCCGTTCAAAAACCGAAACAGTGTCTTCCAAGCTTCCACATTTAGAGTATAAGCTCACAAGTGCATTGCTCACAAAGACATCAAGCTTTGCCAGTGATTTTACAGCCAAGGCATGAAAACTTCTTCCAAGCCCAAGGGATGCTATATTAGAAGCTGCAGTTAGAACACAAGGAAAGGTCATTGGAGTTGGCCTAATGCCTTCTCTGCACATTTCCACGAATATATTCACAGACTCCTCGTTGCGCCCGATTTGGCTACAACCGCTAACAAATGCATTCCAAGAAACCACATTTTTCTCGGGCATTTGCCTAAAGAGGCGAAGTGCATCAACAAACTGCTCTTTCTTCAAGTACCCGCTAACTAATGCAGTGTAGGAAACTACATTAGGTTCATCAGTATCGTCAAATGCGAGTTCAGCTTCTTCTATATTGCCCAATTTGGCATAGATGTCGACAAGAGAGCTACCAACAAATACATTAGAGTGAAGACCCATTTTGATTGTTAAGGAGTGGAGTTGCTTGCTGAGGTTGAGATTGCTAAGAGAAATCGCGGAGCGAAGAATTGTGCCAAAAGTGAATTGGTTGGGTCTGATATTGAAGAATGGTAAGCGAGAGAAGAGAGAGAGAGCATCTCTATGGCGATTGCATTGAGTGAAGGAACCAATGAAGGAAGTTACAGAGGCTAAGTCCCAGTTTGGAATTTCATCGAACAGTTGGTGAGCAAATTGGAATTGAGAGGATTGGCAGTATAATTTGAGGAGAGTAACTGATTCTTCAACGAGAACTCCAGTTTTAAGGAACTGGGCATGGAGTTTTTGAGTTGTTAGGAAATTTTGGGAGGAAGAAATGAGAGTTTGATTTGGGTTTAAATTTTGGAGGGACTTTGAGAGTATGGACAACGTAGATTTCATGGGAAAAGGAAATTTGATCAACTTCTATTATAATTTAAGTAGGACCAAATATTAATTTACAGAGGGAAAATATCTGTATCTGCTAGAGGTCTTAATTTACAGGGGAAAAATATCAATTTGTCAATCATATTTTGAATATCTTGATAATATAAATGAATGTCTCTCGTTAGCAAGACACCAGCTAAGATAATGAAAACATTAGATACCCGTCTACTCTTAGAAACTATGAAAATAGTTTTTACATGTAATGAAATTCGAGACGAATCTCTGTTGCTTAAAATTCGGAACCTAAATCCATGGATTTATGGGGAAGTCTATTTAATATATATTATTATTTTATAATCTAAAAGTTCAAATTATTTTTTTAATTTTTTTTCTTTGGACTCTTTTCTATTATATTATATTATAAGAATAATATTACACATGTGATGATGACAAGCGGGCAACAAGCTGCGCTGCTAATCATTTCTATATTGCAAAACCCAGCATACGAAACACATACTCAGCTGATCTCGCCGTCGCCACATTCTTGTTCATTAATTAAAAAAAGTTCAAATTATTAGGCAAAACAATTCACAAAATATGGACCGGCAAAGGATACTCTACAAATCCCGAGTTCTTCTAGAAATCAGAAAGCAAAACCCTATAAAGTTTTTTGTAATTTGAGGAGGAGATGGCGTGAGTGAGAACCTGAGCATGGCTATTCTGTCGGCCGTGGGCTGGCCCAGTTTACTGAACTTGGTCACTGCAGACGAGTCGAACAGTAGGAGAGAGGCTGTGAGATTTGGGAATTGGGTTTGGGCTATTGAGTTAACGCAGGCCGGAAACGGGCCTAAATCAACACTATACAACTTCTGATGCCCTTGTGTCCAATGTTTCGTGATGGAGTTTGTGGATTATACTCTACTATTTCTGTAGTAGAGTATTTGACCAATGACTTATAATCTATCATTACTGTCAAAATGACCCACAAAGAAAAAAAATATGAAGCTGTTGATGAGTTATTAAATAAAATATGGGATATTATGAAATCATAAGGGATATAATTAATTTTTACTTGATCAGACCTTATGAATCATAATCCATCAAAAAATAACAACCACCAACTAGATAATCAATGGTTGTGATTATGTAGTGGTCTCTCCACTACTTTTTAAATAGTAGAGAGGATCCGAATCCGTTTATTTTTCTAATAAGAAACGGAAGAAAAACTTATTATTTATGAATTTTGTCTTGACACATCAACTTAAAAAAAATAAAATAAGAAAGGGAGAAATCTCAAGATAGAAGATTTCAAGATATTTTACCAAGTCTTCAACTCTCAAGTAGGATCCTATGTTTTTACAAGAAGGGAAGCATTCAGAGCACTTTGTCCACTCATCCATAAACAACCCTTAAACCCCCTTAACAACCGTCCACTTTGTCCGATTCTTCAGCCATTTACGAAACTGTATATAGAACTTCGCTACTAATCACAAAAACAACTGATCAAAGTCTCTAGCATCCAACTTCTTCTTCACTCTCCACAGCAACAAAAAAAAAAAAAATGCCCATCACCGAGATTGCAATCGGAGAGCCCGGTGAAGCCAGCCACCCCGCCGCGCTCAGGGCCTCCCTCGCTGAGTTCATCTCCACCCTCATCTTCATCTTCGCCGGCCAAGGATCCACATTGGCCTTCGGTAGGATCCTAAATATTTTTACTTTTTTTTCCTTCCATTTTGTCGATCTCTCTTCTGTCTGAATGCACCTTGCTCTGTATACAGTTAAGATTGCAGATGGCAGCCCAATGACTCCCTCTGGCCTCGTAGCATCGGCCTTGGCGCACGCGTTCGCGTTGTTTGTCGCGGTCTCTGTCGGGGCTAACATATCAGGAGGCCACGTCAATCCTGCAGTAACGTTCGGCGCATTCATCTGTGGTAACATAACGTTGTTGCGCGCGATAATGTACTGGATCGCGCAGTTGCTGGGATCGGTGGTCGCCTGCCTCCTTCTCAAGTCTGCAACCGGCGGAATGGTAAATTTCACAAGTTTTTTTATGATTCACAGTCCGTATCTCAAAACGATAGGGCTTTTGATTTGAGAAGTTCTGTTTTCCTCCTTATTCTTGATGAACATTGTCTGGCGTGGACATGAATTTCCCTTGCAGAATCGTAGCCATCTTCATTAGAATATTCATCGCGTACCAATATGATAAATATTATATATCATCCATCTGCAGACCTGATAATGTATATTTGTTCAATGCAGGAGATCGAAGCATTGTCGCTTGCAACGGATCTGAGCAACAAGAACGGTCTCGTGTTCGAGATGGTCATGACCTTCGGCCTCGTCTATACCGTTTATGCCACCGCTGTCGACCCAAAGAAGGGGAACATTGGAGTAATCGCCCCAATGGCAATCGGTTTCATTGTTGGAGCCAACATTTTGGTGGGCGGAGCTTTCAGTGGTGCGTCCATGAATCCGGCGGTGGCATTTGGGCCTGCGGTGGTGAGCTGGGACTGGACAGACCATTGGATTTTCTGGGCTGGCCCCATGCTCGGAGCTGCATTGGCTGCTCTGGTATATGATACGTTCTTCATCACCGATGGAGGACATGATGGAGGACATGACCGCCTTCCGTAGATTAGATGAGTTTAGATTTTCATCTCAGTGTTTGCAATGGATATAGAGGTAGCAGGGGAGAATAATGTAGGCGTGGCATCTTAAATGTAGTAGTTTTCAACCATTTTTTTAAATGTTCTTCTTTCAGATAGTACAGCAAGCATAAAGAGCAATAATTGATCTAATGAACTATATAATGAATGATAGAACAATAAGTAACACTACTTGTTTCAACAAACAATTAGATACACAAAAAGGCATCTTATTAAGAATTTACTTTTCATATAGTTACATAGCCAAATTTCTAGGCAGTGCACCTCTCTGAGCTTTAGGAGCCAATATTGAAACAAGGCAGATAAACTCTGATTAAGTGAATCATAGTTCTCTAACATTGTATGCCACTTACTTGAGCCATGAAGATTCTGCAAGCTCTTTCACCATTACGCAACAAGGCGAACTCTAAATTTTCTTCTTTTTTTGATGATTTTTCAGCTTTGATCGTCGTTGTTTGAATAAATGCAAGTAGAGTTTTGACCATAGAATCGGGTAGAACACCAGTACAATCTAAAACATACCAATAAGCATAAGAATTTTTCCAAGGAACAAGTCAATAAACAAGTGAAATATGCAAAAGAGATCTTAACATACCATGACAAAAGAGTAATAGCTGAATGGGAGCTTATCAAAAACTTTGGAGTAAAGATTTCTATCCTTTATAAATGGTAGTGCTTGATACATCAACCACACTGCAAAACTCAATAATTCAGAGAAATTTAATAATTTCAGAGAGAAGACTACCTTATCAAACTTTGTAAGCAAGCCAAAAATGGTGAAAATATGTATATAAGACTGGTGTCATCTATACTCACTTTCTCCAGGAGCAACACCAATGGGATACAAGGGAATAAACAGAGTGTACCTGAGGAGGAAAGAATGAAAAGCCTAAACATTAGTCATATAAAAAAGGGAATATGTATTATGATAAAACAATTAGGTGATATATTCATAACATGTGCATGCAGCAATTTCCACAAATATGCATATGTTATATCATAGATCAAAATAGGCAGCTATGTTGGATATGTAGGACTAAGCCCTATCATAGGTATCAGTAGTGAGGACAACAACATCTACCTCTATGTTTCCATTACTCAAGAGATCATAAATGACATAGACAAACATATGATGTCAAAATTTCAATAAATTCATCATGAGCAAACAGAGCTAATTCTTTGTTAAAACTCAATCCTACCACAAATATATGGCATTTATCAGGTGTTGGGGACTAAACAATTCCCGATTTTAGCATGACACACTTAAAATTAACGTACAGAGGAATGCTGAATTAAAATTTGACTTAAGAGACCTGCATCATGATTGCTTCCTTATCTTCTATATTTCATCAATAAGATTTTTGTAGTTATTCCTCTTCCTTTCCAATGGTCCAGACCAAAGCTTATCTTAAATTAAGTCCATATAACCATTAAACCAAAACTCTTAAGTTATGGTGAGAGTTGAGGTTTATACTTTTATATTCTAACATGCCCTGCAGGTTGAGTGCCCTTTTAATGGGCCGGAACCTGGACTCACGCAGCGGCGTCAATATGTAATATATCCGCTTTAAATTCATGGCCGGTGAGATTTGAACCTAGGCTGCTCTGATACATTACACGGATACTCCGAAGTTATGATGAGAATTGAGGTTTATGTTTTTATATTGTAGCAGTTTAAACCCCTCTTACTAATGATTTATATTTACTTGTTGGGTTTAGACATGAGCTATTGTTGCACATACTCAATCATCTTTATTTTCTCTAGCTTAGTATACATTTGGCTTATAGTGAAGCTTTCATCCATGACCTTCCCCATTAAATCATTTCAACTACTTACATTATTGTCATCCACGCATCGTAACACACAATAAAGCATAGACTAACAACTTGATTATTACGCGCTCACTCTAATTTCTTTGAGTAAGGACCAAATTCCTTTGCAATTCACCAGATTAATACTCGGAGCTACTATCAAGTTCTTGCAAAAATATATTCCCATTTCAGTGAAAGGGGGGGGGGGGGGGGGCAACAAAGCTTCTAGCACATGGGTTCGCTCAATTGCATAAAGGAACTTGTAGGCTAACAAATGAAGGACTCTACTTGAGAGCAGGTATAAAAAATCAAACATGTTTATGCATGTAAAAAAAGATGGTTTCCCCCCTATTTTCCCCTCTTTCCATACCTGAAGTAGGTGAGCCAAGATGGGCAAATTCCTATGCAACTTGTAGCATAATGAGAATACCTTACAACCTGTATTTTTTTAAAAAAGGAGAGGATAGCAGTTGAACCATTGACAAAAAAAAGACCAACTAGAGAGACAAAAAAATAAATGGAGAAAGAGGCAACATGAAAGGTTAGTTTAAATTTAATATTGATATGAAATTGATTGTGCGTGACATTGCAACCCAGTGTTATGCCCTCTTGCAATCCTGAAAGAGAATGATATGGGATTTGACACGTTCATGCCAAATAAAAGAAATATGGTCAAGGAAAATAAAAGAAATAGAAAAAGAAAAAAAAAAGAAATGAGATAATATATTGGATGTGTTACAAAAAATTATGCAGGGTTTAAGTAAGCATAACATCGTCAAATTTTGAACATTATCTTGACTTTTTACAAGAGATATGATCTCATTCCGTGGAGCAGGTGATGAGAGGGTAGAATTAAGTAAAGCATGTTATTTTAATATTATGCACCGTATAATTAAGTATGAAAATAGGGAGATGCCTCCAAATAAATTTATAGATGAAAAATCGAAAATATAGTGACTCTTAAAACACTTGGATAAAGTTAAATACATGGATAAGCACAATGAGAGGTACACCAACTGGAATAGACCCATCATATTAAACATCACATTGATCTAAGTTCACGAAAACCATTTCGGTCATACAGAGTTATCGACAAGAATCACCTCATCATCCCTATCAATAAACTCAGGCTCAGGTCTCTTTCTCCAAAATAGTTTTTCAATTAGCAAAGCCTTATGCGTGACGATAATTAGTCCTCAATGGAGGAAAAAAACATGATAAGAATGCAACACACCTCAGATATGCTCCAGGACATAAAGGTTATGAAAACTGACGGGAGTTCTTGCACCTGCATGACCAATTTTTCTCTAACATAAGCAAGCTGGTAAATTTTAAACAAAAATTTTCATGTATTGAGGAGGAGGGGGGAAAATGCTAGAAATACTAAATGTGAAAACTTTTACTAAATATATTCACCTCGACAATTTGTCGAACAATTGCCAGCAAGAAGTGAGTCCTCCCTCCCCATTGCATCAAAGCTAGCAATACCCCGCTGGGAACCAAGCCTAACAATGCCCAATTTCATACAATTAAACATTTGCGGATAACAGAAAATAATTGAATTAATAAACAAGAAAGAGAAAGCCTACCAATGGCAGCATGCATAACTTCCAAGAATGAAATTGTTTGCAAAATACCTTAATAAAAAAACCCAAAAAATAAAAATAAAAACTTTAAAATAAAACATGAAGAAATAAAGAGGGATTATAAGAAATGGGCTGAAATTTGAAATGGGTTACAGATGAGATCTCCAGCGGAGGCGTAGGTTCCATCGATTGAACTTGTTGTTACGAGATTGCCCACGATTTTGCAAAGAGCAAGTGACCTGTAGAGAGAGAGAGAGAGAGAGGGAAAAAGAAAACCAACGAAAGTTAGGAAATTTTAGAGAGGGAAAGAGAGAGGAGAGGAGAGAGAAAGAGAGAGACCATCCAAAGGCTTGAAGGGAGTTGTAGGAGAAGAGATAGAGCATCGAAGGTCGAGCCATTCTAATGGCAGAGACTCGGAGAACGAATGAGGAATGGATAGCGCACACTCAGCTACTCCAGCTTGGGTAGTTGCATTTAAGTCCTACACTTTGATGATATTGCATAATAACCTCTACATTTATTATTTGAGATTTTTCTTTTCTTTTATGCCTCTAAATTCTTTTGTTTTCCACGTAGGAGCCCACTAGTATGAAGTTCTCATTCTGAGCCAACAGTCTCAGCCCAATGTTGAGCTTCTAACATTTGAAACCTATAGTTCCCCCATTTTGCACTTATATAACTTATTTATTTTTAGCAGCATTTATATACCGAAAGTTTTTAAAAGCTACACTTTAATATTTTTGTTATGCAAATATAGAAATTTTCCTTAATTTTTCCCATGTAACGCTCATAAGCTAAATTTATAACTTTGTAGCAGGAGTGTTTGTTGAATTTACCATTAAAATCCATCGTAATTCTATTTTGAAATGTAATTGGAAAGTTTTAAATTAGAATGGTATTTCGTAGTAAATTTTAATAAAAACTAAGAATTAAATGTTATAAAATTAGCTTATAAGCGTTACATGAGAAAATTCGAGGAAAATTATCATATTTATATGACGGAAGCACTAATTAAAGTTCAACTTTTAGGATAAAGAAGTGCTGTCCGAAACAAATGAGGGGTACATAAGCGCGAACTAGGAGAAACTATGCAGGGTATTTAAGACTTCAAGCGGTAATTAGTCTAAATGTCATTTTAAAATTAGGACTTCGCAAATATATTCACTCGTGAAACAAAAGAAGAAGATCTTTATGCGACGTTTTGATTCCTTTGATCTCTACATGGAAATATTGTTATCACAAGGTTTTTCGTGCTTTAACTGGTTACGGTTATATCATATGCATGGCTTTGCACAGAAGATGAGACAAAGAATGTATATTATGTATTATATTTCCATCTAAATATTTAATGCAGTGGAATAATTTACCAAAAAGAGACAGAAAATAAATTTTATACCGTGTACAGTTCGGGCACTCGCTCGGTGCACCGGGGTCCTACCTTACAGTGACTGGGTGAGCTTGTGGGTTTTAAAATTCCCGGATGATTTGACGCAGTGAAGGGGCAGGATGCACGCTTCACTGCCTGATGCGTTGCACGTGACTTGCGTGCGGTAATTGGGATTTTCATATCTATTCCTCTATATAAATGGGAGAACCAAAGATTCACTATTAATGCTATAGTAAATACTACAGTAAAATTTACTAGAGTTAATATAAAACCGGTTTTTTGAAAAATATTACTGTAGCACACGAGAATACAGTAGCAAAGCTAGGATACTGTAGTAATTCAAAAAATAAAAAATATGTAGCAGTTAAAAACTAAAATTACTATAGCAGGGAAAAATATGTCGTGCTTTGCACGGTGTTCATACTAGTTATATCTGAGAGAAAAAGGGGAAACTCATGAAACACAACGTTGACTCCTTGACCCTGTAAATGAAATGACTATGATGCCCCTCAAACTAATGCTGCCCTTCTCTACAAAATTTAAATGAGTTTTCAGAGTTGAGCTATATATATAAGAAGTTGCAAGACCTATTCTTATCTTTGTGCTTTGATTTTGTCATGGTGAAATATCTCTTCTTCTCCTCGGCATGTGAACATTGTTCACAATATCGAACCAAGTAAACTTTGATGTTCTTAATTTGTCTTTTTGCTTTTGTTTTTTTTACTATTTCTATTGTTTATCTTATGCACTCTTCTTGATCGTTCTACTCCAAGAGGTTCCTTGTATACCATATATACATGTTCAAATTACTACAATGTGATTATGTATTTATAGTGTTACTAATAACATTATCATGTATTTTTCTTAAAATATGAAAAAATTTCAGGGTTGATTGTAAATTTTTTAGATTAATTATTAATTATATGTGTAACACCACTTTTCAAAAAATTCTGGATCTACCACTTATCAAATGCAATTTTTTTAAAAACAAGTAAAGAATTTAGATATATAACTTCATCATATTAAAATCTGAGGATTAGACTAAGTTAAACTTTCGGGTCTAATTAAATGCAACCAAATTGAATAACACAGCCCATATGTGTTTGTACAATACAAGGGCATTTTTGTTACTTCACACTTTTCTCTCACATCTAACTTACACTTGTAACCTAAATAAATCTCACTGTTTCTCTCCACATCTATGTCAGAACTGCCGACTCGAGTCTATGACTTGGATCTTGCTCTTTTAACTACAAAAAAAAAAGTTCAACTTAACTTTAAGATATACTATGCAACTTAACCTTAAGATATATTATGAGCTAGCAATTATTTTATTTTATCAGGGTGCTAAATGATCATTTTATGATTGAAAAATATGGGGAAAATGTTTTAAAAAGAAATTTGTATCAAGATATTCACTTCTCTCACTTCTCATGCCTTAACGCTTGTTCACTATTTAAACGTTATGACAATACCTTATGCTCGTTGTAAGACATCTTTACGTCTTACACGAGAATTCTAAAATTTACCCTCCATCTTTTTGTAGAAAACGACGTCAAATGGTTCAAAGTATTGGCAAACATGAAAAATCGGCAAGGTGTGGTATCTGCCACACCCAGGTGTGGCAGAATCTGCCCCTATTGTCAGGGGTGTGGTATCTGCCATACCCGGGTGTGGCAGAATCTACTCTTATTGTCAGGGGTGTGGCGTCTGCCATACCCAGGTGTGACAGAATCTGTCATATTTTCAGGGGTATGGTGTGTACCACACCCTGGTGTGACAGACTTATTTTCAGATTCCTACATTGTTTATGATTGAGTTTATTATAAATAGAAACACACGTTTCTAGGGTTTGATGAGATGAATTTGAGCAGCCATTGAGAGGGTTTTGTACATCCTTTGAGGGAGAATTGGTGAGAGATTTGAGAGGTTTGTTTGAGGGTTCATTTGGAAGCTCGTCTAGGGTCTTAATTAAAGATAAAAGTGAGATTTTTACTATTATGGATCTTGTCTTCCATCGTGTGGGGTGAGATCTTTTGGAGGCTCTTATTAGGGTTTCAGTTGAAGGTAAAAATCTATCTTTCTCGCAGTTTGGATCTATCTTTCAGTTTGTTCCGTATTGGTTTGTTAGTGTTTTGAGGAAGATGACTGGAAAAGAAGGTGTTGAGAGTGGTTCTTCTGGTGTGAAGACCGTTTAAAGTTTGAATATCTACTCTATGAAGATAGATGTGAAGAAGTTTAATGATACGAACAACTTTAGATTGTGAAGATGTGAGGTTTTGGATGTGCTGAATGTGTAAAATTTGGAGGATACTTTGGAATTGGATAGCAAGACGGATGATATTGAAGAAAAGGTTTGCAAAAAGATAAATCGAACGGCGTGTGGTGTGATTAGGTCTTGTCTAACGCAAGATCTAAAGTATGATATGATCAATGAGACTTTGGCAAAGAAGATTTGAGGGATTCTAGAAAACAAGTATTTGACAAAGAGTGTTAAAAATCACTTGCATTTGAAGAGGAGACTTTATCGTTTCCAGTTGAAGAAGGGAATCTCAATTGGTGATCACATGAACAACTACACAAAGCTTCTTGCGGATTTGGCGAATGTGGATGTTATGATCGAGGATGAGGATAATGCATTGTTGTTGTTGAGTTCCTTACCAGATAAAGAATATGAGACCTTCGTTTTTACCCTAATCAATGAGAATGCGTCCCTTTCATATAGTGAGGTTATCACTGCTCTTGTGAATTATCAGCTAAGAAAGAAAGACAAGGAGTCTTCAAATGACACAATAGCAGAGACATTGGTCGTAAGAGGAAAAAGTCCAAACCGGAAGAATTGAAAGTCACAATTTAGAGTAGGGCATCCTACAGTTGGTAAAGATCAGTATGCTTGGTGTAAAGAGACTGGTCATTGGAAGAAAGATTGTCTAAAACTTAGCGAATGGATGAAGAACAAGCAGAAGGAAAAAGGGAAACAACCATCATCAGAAGCAAACATCATCCAATCGAATGATAATATTTCCGACTCATCTGTTTTTTTGCTTTCTATCAGTTCTATAGTTTACTATTCAGAAGTATGCGAGTGGATGTTAGATAGTAGTGCAACCTATCATATGTATCCTAAAAGAGAATGATTTTCCAGTTTTGAGAAGCTGGATAGTGGTGTGGTGTATATGGGTGATGACTGTGCATGCCAAATCTTTGGGATAAGTATAATTTGCATCAAGATGTATAATGGGATAGTTAGAGAGTTACATGGTGTGAGATACGTTCCTTCCTTGAGGAAGAACCTGATCTCAATTGGAGCTTTAGCTGGAGAAGGTCTGAAAGTTCGTATTGAGGACGTGGTTCTCGAGATTGTGAGATACTCTCGTATTGTGATGAAAGGTGTCAGGAAGAGTAACTTGTACTACTTGACTGGAAGTACAGTGACGGGTGAAGAGCTGACGACTTCTATTGATTCGACTAGACTGAGGCATTTGAGGTTGGGCCATTTAAGTATTGATTTAGATAAATGTGCATTGACCTGCAGTTTAAAGTCCAGTGAACATTTTGATCTGAGCAAGAAGACCAAGGTGAAGTTTGTCACCTCTATTCACCGAGCTAAGGGCCTTCTAGATGGAGTTCATGTGGGTGTTTAGGGGCCTTCCACAGAGGCATCATTGAGAGGTAATAGATATCTGGTTTTCTTTGTTGATGACTGATCTAAGCATGTTTGGGTTGCAACCAAGTCTCGTTTGAGTAAAGTCCTAGTAGTCTTCAACTGGTGGAAGAAGTGTATAGAGACTAAGACAAACATAAAAGGCAAAGTACATCATTCTTATTTTGGTAGGAAGTACAAGAGGAACCGTTTCAGTATTTGTGCTATGCTCAGGGCATTTTGAGACACTTCGATGAAAGGGAAATCCTGGGACAACTAGATGGGGTGGTAAATTTGAAGAACTTTGCCTTGCTAGAGAAGGAATGATGTTTGTTATCAAGCATAAGTTTGCAAAAGAGGTTCTGGGTTGAGGCTTTGACATATTCGAGCCATCTTATTTACATGTTGCTGTCTGCTATAATTAGAGGTAAAACTCCATTGGATAGTTAGTCTGGTAGTATCACTTTTGATGAGATTTCGATGATGGAGCCTATTGACTCTTAGCAGGTAGAGAGTTTTAGATAGATCATAGATGTATCACAGCGGGTGGAGAGTGATGTCACTTCACGTTTGATAGAGATTACTCCTTATTCTCCAGATCATTCTGTATTGTTTGGGATTCCAACTAAGGTAACACAGTTTGGGGATCAAATAGTTGATGTTGATACAGATGATGAGTTTGAGGATCAGGAACCGAAGGTTCAGGATCAGATTTCGAGTGCAGCGGGTGGACACAACTCATATTTGCCTATGATTGGCAATTGTATTTCTTCTACATATAGAGTTGAGGGGTTTATTGGCATTTTTATTTTGATGATCTTTTAACAAACAATTTACAACTAATAT
This sequence comes from Asparagus kiusianus, assembly GCA_022839385.1. Classification (NCBI taxonomy): domain Eukaryota; kingdom Viridiplantae; phylum Streptophyta; class Magnoliopsida; order Asparagales; family Asparagaceae; genus Asparagus; species Asparagus kiusianus. Next base: position 565,773 of record BQKN01000065.1, read on the forward strand.
TGTTTGTGTAGTGTTTGTGTTTTCTTATTTATTCTAGGCAAATAATGTGTCGGAGGTTGGATGAAATTACGCCATAACGATCACATCAAATAGAGGTTGGCGGAATATCGGTATGAAACCATTGCACATCAAGCCATATTCAAGATCAAGCTTCATCCACATCCAAGATACAAGATAAGCATAGTGAAGATCAATCAAGCTTGGGTAATTTAGTTGTAGGTTTATACTTGTGTGTAGATACTTCAAGCTCAATCACATACACACATACACGTTTTTGTTTATATATGTTATATATATATATATATATATATATATATATATATATATATATATAGTTATATAGTTATATAGTTATATAGTTATATATATTTACATGTTTTGGTTTTATAGTTTTTAAGTTTAAATATGAAACAAATGAATATAATTGGAAAATACATATTTGTTTCATGTTTATATGCTAGTATATGATTTCATCAATATCAAGTTTATTTAGTTCAATGAAATCATGTTTATTGTTTTGAATGTTTGCAAAACATGTATTTTTGTGAAAATATTGAGTTATTAATTTATGGACTTAATAATCATTATATACATCTTTTATTAAGTCTATATAATCATTTTATAAAGTTTCAAAACATAGAAAATGTCAAAAACAAGTATCATTCATTTTCATGTTTTGGACTATTTTGAAAAATGATGAGTTTTCACTATCGAGAAGTGTAATTCCAAAAATACTTTTTGTAACATGTTTATTATCATGTTTACAATCATTTTTCAAAGTTTTATATTTTTTAAGATTTATTTACTATTTTTAAAAGCACTTCAAAAATCAAATTTACTGTTTTAATCAGGCCGATAACTTGTTATCAGTCGACTGATGAACTCGCCTGGAATTACAAAAGTTTCTGTTTTTTGCGACTGATAAGCTATCAGTCGATTGACGAGGTCATCAGTCGACTGATGAGATTATCAGTCAACCGATGAGGTGTTGGGCTGATTCTAACGGTCAGCTCATCAGTCGACTGATGAGCAGTATCAGTAGATTGATGGCCTAACAGCTAGTTTTTCCAGCTTTCTGTTTTTTATTTTCTTGTTGGGTTTTCTTGGTTTCTTCTTGGCTTTGGGGTTTCCTATATGTACCCCTCATATCTCAGACCTAATATACATAATAGAAAAGTTTTAAAGAGTTTTTACAAGTTTGTTTAAGGTTTTAAAGTGTGTTTAAAAGTTTGGTTTGTGAATAAATTTTCACAAGAACTTGAGGAGATCATCAATTGTGTTTTGGGCTTCAACTTCATCTCTCCTGCTCTTGTTATATAGAGAAGTTCTTCTTAAACTCAATTCTAGCAGTTTATATGTTTAATCTTAATTTCTATAAGCTAGATTTTAATTGAGTTTATATTTGTTTTATCTCTTTGTTACACACACCCATATTGAGCTTTTAGTATTCTCATACATAGTATATTTGAGGTTGTGAGATTGTAATATAGAGTTGGGCTTAATTGAGTTCTCACCTTGTATAGAGAACATTCATTTATTGTTGAGCTATATTGTGAGGTTCACTTTGTATTGCACAAGTACACCAAGAGGAGTGTAGAGGTGAGAGACGTGGTCGATCCCAAGGGGAGTGGCGTCGGTAGTAAAACCTAGTGAGAGGTAGTAATTCCGAGCACATACTTGAGGGAGACACATGAGAGGCCAACACTTGAGGTGGTATTTGTGTAGTTGCATTGTGCGTGTTTGTGAACGTTAATCGGTGAGCGTTGAAAACAGATATTGTATGGTGTAAACATTTTCGGGTGAGCATCAAAAACCTGATGTGATAGTGGATTTCTCCCCGGGAGTGGGGAGCGGAGACATAGGACGAAAGGTCCGAACTCCATGATCATTTCTAGTGTGTTTGAGTTTGGCTTGTGCACTTATATTTTGTTTATCTCTATCACCAATCTCTCATTGTCTAATTTATCCACTATATTATTTGTATTTGTTTACTTACCCTTATTTGTATATCCTTGCATATATATCTTGTTGCATATCTAATTTGCTAGGATATTTATTAATTAGTTTTAATTGGTATTAAATCAGATTAGATTAGTATAAACCCTATTCACCATCCTCTAGGGTTCTTTCTTAGTGGCATTAGGGTCTAACAGGGTTAAGCTCTATGACAGAGTTGGTGGGGAGAGATCCAAGTTTGGAAGAGAGTTTATCTTTTCACTTTGAGGCCAACAGGGGCGTGATCAGCTGCAGATTGGTTAGTGTTGATGATCGAAAGGTTGGTGAAGGATTGAGAATTCTTCTAGTTGATTGAGGTCGTTTGCGGTCATTTGGATGAACTACGTGAGGCTTGATTCCTTGGGCAAGAGGATACGTAGGTAGTCATTTTGATGCAGCCGGTTTGTTGAGTTGATACCAACATGGTGGAGATTGTTCACATTCTTATTTGGGTTCCCGACTTGTTGTGGATTGAGTCCATTGTTATGAATTGATTCTACTTCGTACTGGACGCAACAAGTGTGACATTTGGTTGGTATTGGTGTCGGTTTAGTTTTAGGAACACTTCGTCGATGTGGAGAATTGTAGAAAACAACGTCAAATTATTCAAAGTGTTGGCAAACATGAAGATTCGGTAGGGGTGTGGTGTCTGCCACACCCAGGTGTGATGAAATCTACCTCTATTGTCAGGGGTGTAGTATCTGCCACACCTAGGTGTGGCAGAATCTGCCATGTTTTCAAGGGTGTTGTGCGTACCACACCCGGGTGTGGCAGACTCGTTTTCAGATTCCTACATTGTTTAGGATTGAGTTTGTTATAAATAGAAACACACGTTTCTAGGGTTTGATGAGACGAAGTTGAGCATCCATTGAGAGTGGTTTGTGCATCCTTTGATGGAGAATTTGTTAGAGATTTGAGAGCTTTGTTTGAGGGTTTATTTGTGAGATTTTGTGAGATTATAAACCCTAGTTGTATTCTCTTTCTCTCTAATAGTAAAAACTCCCTCCTCCTTGCCCTGTGAACATATGCAACTTATCGAATCACGTAAAATTCTTTTGTTTGTGATGTTATTTTGATTGTGTGTGGTCTTCTCTCTCGGCGACTTGGTGTTTCCTCGGACCCCTACACTTTTATCTACATATAGTAGGCCTAGAATTTATGAGGATGATAATATATTTTCTTTATAGAGAGGAGGCAGAAGGATCAAGTGGGGACTTCGATGAAATTGACTTAATATGATACATCATCAATTCCTCTAGAGAAGCAACAATTGAATTAGATAATCCTCTCCTATGATTTGAAACTTAGAATGCTGAGCCTTTTGGTGGTGCTTCCCTAGGCTTTAACACCTACACCTACTTTTAAGCCACATCCCTTTCTTTCTTTCAACATGTAACGCAAATACTAAAACTAATGGGCCTACAACTTACACACTCCATTAACAACATTAAAATCCAAAATCCGAAAAAAAGAAGAAGGGAGAGTCCTTGCTATTTTAATTTTGCCACTTGTTTTCATATTTGTTACATTGGTCGCTTCAAATCCTTTTAGGTGTTTTCGTAATTGATATTTCTCTCTATTAAGCAAAGAAAATCACGATGATGATGTAAATAAATAACTAAATATGTCGAAGATACGGACCGTAAAAACCTGAATATCTACCGCGCCAACAATACACTGGCCAAGAGGCGAGGACTTGAATGGACATAACTACTTTTGTTTGCTACTCTCTCATAAAACGACACTAAGACCCAAAGTCCAAATTAAGAAAAAAAAATATTGAAGGGGGGAAAAGGAAAAAAAGAAAAAAGAAGGGGGGAAAGAAGAAGAAGAAGAAGAAGACGACCTTGCTCCCTGTTAAAATTACCACTCGTTCCTATATTTGCTGCATTGTATTTTTTGTCTAATAAAACCCACATGTCCTCATTTAAGATACGGATACTCTCCTCTCCTCTCTCTCTATTTTCTTTCTTCTTTGTTTCTCCCCTTATTATTAACCACTTCAAGTCCTTTTAAACTCATCTCTCTCTCTCTCTCTCTCTCTCTCTCTCTCTCTTGCATGCTACGAACTCTGAACGCCAACAGAGGCCACGCCATTCTCCCTCTCCGTGCATCAAGATTCGTGCTTGATCATGGGTCCCATCAGGGGTCAGAGGAAGAGGAGGAGGGTCGAGAAGAGAGCAGACAGAGAGGCCGCCATGGCGCCTGGGCCCACGCCTGGGGACTGGTGGGATGAGTTCTCGAAGAGGATTGCAGGTTTTGCTTCTCTCTTGTTAATTCCTTTGCTGAGCTTGTTGCTTGTGTCTCCGCCATCTGATGTGGATTCTGCTTCATGGGTCGCTGTGTTTTTGGGTTAAATACGAGGTTAATGCTATTGGGTCTTGGTCAAGATTGTGTTTGATGTTGATTCGGGGTTGTCTCTCATGTTGTACTTGATCTGCTTGCTAATTTAGAGTGAGCTGTGACCATTGTTATGTGTTTAGATAACCTAACTCCATTTGGATGAAGTGGGGGTACTGGTACATGATTGAAACTTAGGTTGTTATGATTGGATTGGAAAAGGGGATAAAAATTATGACATGGGTTTGATGATTTAGGTGCCATTTAGGGGTTACCCTCTTTGTTAATTTTGGAACATGACATGGGGACATAGGGGAGGTCTCTAGGGCATGAATCTGCCGTTCTTAGCGTATAATGTAGATAATTATTGCTGTAATTTGTGTTTCGTGGCTCTAGTTTCGATAGATTTATGGCTTTACGGGGCGAACTAGCTTTCCTTATTTGACTGAGGAGATAATTTCCTATAATCGCATTACTTTCTCGCGAATTGTAACTCGGTGGACACTAATTTCCTTTGCGATTCATGTTGCTTAGGTTATTCTAGATGACTTAATCTTGAAGATCTTGTGTGTCACACATACAATGTGGGAGAAGAAAGAGATTATGTTCTATTGAGCAATCTCATGTTCTATTGAATCCGGTCTACCAACAAAGTTCCCAATTTGTTCGTCTTGGTTAAATGTAGAGAATCTGTCTCTCTCTGTACATAGATGGTAAGTTAGGCTACCATTTAATCTGTCTCTCTCTGTACATAGATGGTAAGTTAGGCTACCATTTAACCAGTTTTAGGTCCATTGCCATTTGTCCCATGGATCTCTTGAGTCTTCAGTACCTAAATGGGTAAATGTGCCTGTGCCGTAGTTGGAAGATTGTATGGAACTCTGATTGAACCACAAATATGATTTTTGAAACAGCCGTATTGAACCATTATTATTGGCATTTTTTTTCTGGGAGATGTATATATAGTTTAATAGCGGACTTGAGAGTGCTACATGCAAAATCCTTGAATTAACTTTGGTCAGACAGAGGTTACTGAAGTCGATAATTATAAACAGAAATAATGTGATATCAATACTGCATTGTATCAATAGGTCTGCCAGAAAAATGATGGAGATCAATTTAGCAGACAAAAATAGAAACCTGATGGAGTTTTCAGCTTTAGAAGGGATGACAAATGAAAATAATAGATCACTAAGACTTGAGTTTGTGGTTTGCAGGGTTCTAGTTTAAATCCAAAATGACAGGGAGAATTAACCACTGAAAGATAGCAAGATATTCAACTGAATTTAGCGCATTAAAACAGCGGCTGTCTTGCATATGTGAAGGTCAGTTAAAGAGGTTTTTCTCAAAATAGAAAGAAAATTTGAAAGAAGAGGTAGGATGAATTCAGAATTTGTCAACTGAATATTACCATAGTTCGAAAAAGCAACAGGCAGCAACAAATATGAGAAGGATGCAAATACTTAGACTTAAGCTGGAAAAATAAAATCAATATATCAATTAAGATATATAAATGTTTTTCGGTGAAAGTTGAATTAGTATGTTCAACTGCTTTATCTAATGAAGTATTGAAAACAAGTAATGGTGGGGCAAAAGGTTTACGCTTGCATGTAATAATGGGCTTTGCTGGATTGCACCGACTATAATGGAATGATTCAAAATATTTAAGTATATTACCACCAGATGAAACTGTAATAGTGAAGAATAAAAGTTCCATAGGCTTCTCTCTTATCTTTTCTCGGTTACATAGTACGCAAGAACACCCTACATTGCATTTGTACGGGTATATGACACAGATACAAAATAATACAGGTACATAGATGCGTCGAATCCTTAAAATCCAGGGTACAAATACATTTTGATATAACATTGACAAAATCATACGTGCAAATTAACATCATTTATACACAGCATAAGTTTATAAGGTTATAATAATTGAGAAAATACAATAGCTCAAGCAATATAAAAATATCATTTTATATAAATTGGTACTTATAAGAGAAATCATAAGGAGAGGAAAAATTAGTGCTTCTATAACTCAAATGAAATCGAGTTTTTAACTACGTACTCTCAGCTACAACTTTTATTCATCTTTGATAGGTCCATAATACCTTAATTTTTTTAGATATGTCATAAGAGAATCCATTGTGTATCCATCAAGTATCAGAGTCCCTAAATAGATATGTATTGTATACGTGTATATCACCTATACTGAAGTATCCATGCAACATAGAGAATACCAGTTTTCTAGAGGCTGCGGGTTTACATAAGTATTTATGTTGACTTGCCTCTCACATGTGAAGACGGTGTACATGTTTAGGAGGGTAGAATAAGTTGGCTTGGTATATATCATTGACATACAACTTAACAATGGAAGTGTTATCAAACATTTTTGAATTACAAGGAGACATTCAGTCGTCTTTAAGATGACTGTTTGTTCCATTGCTTGCAATTGTTTCGATATCGTTCATTTCAGTTTACTTATCTAAGACTTTCCAATCAAACTGTGGGTGTTATACAGCACAACTCAAAAAAAAAAAAAAAAAAGCTCCATATGCAAGTGTATCCTTTTTTTTAAAGTAACCAAAGGCATATGCAAATTGATGAAATTTTTGTGATTTAAACCTCTGAAGTTACTTTATCAGTTTGATGTGACAATGTGCTTTCTTATAGGTAATCCTCCAAAGGAGGTCTGTCCAACATCATCCTTAAGCTTTCTAGTCCTCATATTGTATGTCATTTTCACAGGGTCTTTTGTGTTCTCATGTAGCCTGCTCATGCCAATATATACGAGAAAATTAAAAAAATTTGTAAATAAAATGTAAGAACCTTTAACAAAAAATAAAGAAAGAGAAAACAAGAAGTAAACATAAATAAGAAATGATATGTAAGAACCAAAATATTATCTGGACAGTTGTATGTGGAGACAACATATGCCGCTATGCTAAAGGGACTAAGGGTGTACTAGAAGCATATGTGAAATATTGCTATTGTTAATGACTATTGAGTTTGAATTCGTCATATATAGTTCATTTATAGAGGGAGGAGAATGACACACACGTGAATATTTGAAAAATCTGAAAATAGCTGAGTTGTATATAAGTTCTTGATCCAAAGTGTAAGAATAATGTCTAATAGTGTGCATGTTGCTGTATGGATATAGCTGTGGGATTTCATGTTGCTGCCGTGTGCATTTTTTAGAGAAAGAACATTTTTCTGCACTTGGTTATGCTCAGATTATAATCTTTTGTCATAGATAACCAAGATAAGGATAAATGATGTAGCTCTATAATCATAAATACTAAAATTGAACTATGGAAATATAATTTTTTTCTTTATACAAAACCAATTATTACATATTAATATTTAAGATCAGGCATTGAGTTTGAAACTTACTTGGGAATGCTTAGCTTCTATAGCATTGCTCTGTATGTTCTGTCATATTTAATTTTAGAACCAGGAGCAAAATATATTGTATGACACAAACATACTCATTTAATGAGGAACTTGTGACACGTCGAAGATAAATGACAAAAGCATGTTGTTAAGAAAAAGAAAGAAAGAGTATATGCACTGATAACTATAGTGCCCCAAGTTGTCTTAAGAAAAAGAGTCTCAGATGACAATGATTCGATGAATAATCATATACATAGATGACAGGAGGAAGTGTTTGATGTTTGGAAGGATTAAAGCTATTTATGAACATAGGTAAAATTCTTGAAAGTGTGATACTTTCTGTTTTAACGGTTATTTGAGCTTCAAGGCTCCTCATAGAGCGTGATCAGTAACTATATGTGGCTTTAAGTAAATAGTAAATACCTTAAAATATCAGTTACAAACTGGATGTAGGCTTAAACTAACCCAACACATGCCAACACATGTCCAACAAGTTTCAGGAAGTGAATGTGAAATGTAGGATAACATCCAAGAAGCATATGATGAGTATTTTAAATCAAAACATGTAGTAAATGATTGCATACGTCTTTATAAATGTATGTATATATATTCAAGGAGTTTCCAAGTTAGTGTCGGGATCCGCTATGTGTGTGATACGTGTCGAGGTAAGTACAGATTCATCACAGTACCTGTGCAACATAGGAAGTGAGAGTGTATTTACTAGAAGCAATAGCAAGATGTATGTGCTTCAATGATACAACATAAATTTTTAAGATCACCCTAGATTATATGATATAAAAGTTAAGAAGAAAAAGAAGACAAGGTTTGAATCACCAGCTGGGCAAGTCCCTCTGTGCAAAATAGTTTGGAACTTTATCAAAAAGGTTAGGTAATGAGCTGCGTTTTTTTTAAAATTTCTTATTTAAAGCTTTCAGCGTAACATGCAGCCCAAATACTAGAATTTTTTATAGATGGAATAAGCCTAGCTATAGATAGTTGTTCTTTGTAAAAATGACTAGATGAAAGATGCATCAATTTCTTTCATTGTATGGTATGCTCCATTTCAGTGACTATTGTTTTGAAGATGTCAGCAGAAGCTTATGAGGGAACTAATCCCTAGTTTTTAGGCATATCTGCTTACTGAACCTCTTGTTGTGGAGAAGTTCAATGGATATCCTACTTGTAGATCTTCAGCTTTTTCAATCAATAGAACTTAAAGCGCAACCATAAATTTAAAGCAAAAAACTCTTTCTGATTCACCAAATAAATCACATGCAAGTTTGTTTTTCTCAAAGGTACTGAGTTCTTTTTATCTCTGTTTCCATATGTACATGTTTGCGTTGTTCACCTATCTCTTGTTGAATACAGTTAATAATGTGTTCTTTGACATGCAGTAGGCAGTATAACTGAAATTGTATACAGACCTTTGTGGACTAGAGTTTGAAAGTAGAACATGGTCTTTGCAACTACTGCTTTCTTAGATTGCATAAAAATTTCTTCCTTTTTAATTTAAATTCAAATACAGAAAGTAAATGCCTGATCCAAGTCACTGAGTAGCGTAAGTCAGTTTTAAGATGATTTCCAATGTCAAAGTCACCTTGCAGGCTTTTCTGCATGTAAACATATTAAGTTGCTTTTTGTAGTGTGTACATGCCACAAAACCTGTTTGGATTGCAGATTTTAAACTTGTTAGAAGAGAAGTTAATCTATATACTATTTAATCATGACTGAGTAATGACTTCGTTTAACGACAATGATCTATTTGAAAGTGAATAACATGATTATACTTGCATACCTATGATTATATCATCCTCCCATCATGTTGACAACTGTAGTCTATTTAAATACCATAATGTTCTGGGCTCAGAGAAAAAGTCCTGGGTGTTTGTGAGGATATTTAGGGTTCTGAGGTTGTTGCTTAACTCCGTCATGTTCACATGTCAGATTCTGAGTGATAAGTTTGTTTTGAATAAGAAATAATAAGTTGTGCATGTCCTTCTAAACTCTGGAGTCTCTGAATCTAACTAGTTTGGGATGGATGAAGAAAAATTAAAATTTATGTTTTATTTATATAACTCTTAGTATAAGTAAATATATGCTATTGTTTCTTCTATTAAAATGCCATGTATGAGACATCTTAAAAATTTCTACTGGTGACTGAAGTAAGGGGTTTTCAATATAAATTTAACAGATGAATGTTTCTGAAGCCAAAATGGAAATAGTGAGGCCCTGCAAATTGTCAAGTGGAGTTCTTTAAAACAACTAGGTACAAACCGTTAGTCTATTGTATGAAGAATTAGAGATACATGACCTCTAATAGGACGGGACGTGTTGGATAGATATTGAATCAGAGGCTCTTAGGACTGAGAATGTTACAAGCATAAAGAATGGTGTCTAATTTGAAAGGCTTTGATTATGAATGGTGCTGAAGCATGTAGAAAGTTCTGAGATCAGAAGGTAATAGATGCTGGATACAGAAAATAGGATTACTTGGCATTATTACAATACAACAAATAGTACAAGAATGCATATAGATGTTGAATTCTTATTTATTTGTCTTTCCTCAAGGACAGTTGTCTGTTTCCATAATTATCTAGTCTTGGAGATAAGTATATTTATTGCTTTTGTTGTTATCGGTGTTGGTGTGTGTGTGCGCACACACACACACATGCATGATTTTGAGTTCCTACGAAAACATGGCCGGTGGTTTAGAACACAAGGCAAGTACACAATTCTCTTAACACTAGCAGAGCAATCACTCTTGAGAGAATACAATAAGATGTCAACATAAATCCATTATGTATCTTAACCATTTGCATTCTGTAAATGAATCTCACACATGCAAATGTTAGGAAGTAGATGCCTATGTGTAGTTCCATGTTGGAAAAATAGAGTCATAAAGTTAAACAGAAATTTAGAATGAAGGTCTAATATATTTTTGTCAAATTAGTTTCGTAGTACTTTTAACACGCATCTTTATCCTCAAAAGACCCGACTTCTCTGCAACAATGGTATTGGAGGCAGGGTTGTGACTCGTAGGAGAATGAAGTTTGATGTGGAGACGGAAAGTTTCTGGAGATAACCAAGGTTTCTTTCTCATGGACTGTGAAAATCTATGCACGGTTAACTCACAGATGTTAGAGATCTCTGATGTTGGTTACTTCAAGGTTGGTCATGATTCTTACTGTTTTTCATCTAGCTTGTTCGAAGACTATTTACCTCCAAGGGTATAAAATAACCATGAAATCTTTGTTCTGCTTCTGTTCTCATGTTACATTGTTATCTTCCACGAAAATCCTGTTTCTGTCAAAGGTAACTGATTCATATAGGTGATACTTTCTTTTTTATGGTTCTCCAGGGCCATTATCTCTATCCAAAGGACTTGACAGGTTTGAGTCGGTCTTCAAGATCTCAAGAAAGACCTTCAATTACATATGCTCCCTAGTCCGAGATGACCTACTGGCTAAGACCTCAACCTTCACCTTCACCGATGGCAGGCCTCTCTCCATCGAAGACCAAGTTGCCGTTGCCCTAAGAAGGCTAAGCTCCGGCGAGTCCCTTCTCAACGTAGGTGTCTCCTTCGGCATGAACCACTCCACCGTCTCTCAGGTCACCTGGCGTTTCGTCGAGTCCATGGAGGAACGAGCCTTTCACCATCTCCAATGGCCAAAGTCCGATTCAGAGCTTGAAGCGATCAAATCCAAATTTCAAAAGATCCGAGGCCTCCCAAATTGTTGCGGCGTCATAGACACAACCCACATAATGATGTGCCTACCGACAATGGAGCAAGGCAGCAAAGTCTGGCTAGACCACGCCAAGAACCACAGCATGGTCCTCCAGGCCATCGTTGACCCTGACATGAGGTTTCGTGATATTGTCACGGGTTGGCCAGGCAGCATGGACGACAACCTCGTTCTACGCAATTCAGGCTTTTTTCAACTATGCAGCAAAAACTCCAGGCTGAACGGGAAGAAGATGCATATATCAGAAGGATCGGAGATCAGAGAGTACATCATAGGCGACGGAGCGTTCCCGTTACTCCCGTGGCTCATAACTCCGTTTTCAGGAAAGGAGGGCGTAACGGAGTCGATGATGGAGTTCAACAGGCGACACTGTGCGACGAGGATGGTGGCTCAACGGGCGATGGCGAGGATGAAGGAGATGTGGAGGATCGTGCAGGGGGAGATGTGGCGTCCGGATAAGCATCGGCTGCCGAGGATAATACTTGTGTGCTGCTTGCTGCATAATATTGTGATAGATTTGGAGGATGATGTGAGGGATGAGATGCCATTGGGTCATAACCATGATGAAGGGTATAAGCAGAGGTTTTGTGAGGTTGTTGATGAGGAGGGGGTTGGATTGAGGGAGAGGTTGGCTGAGTATTTGAATGGGAGGTTGCCGCCGTGAAGATAGTTAAAAGGTTGTTCTTTTGTTTTTCTTTACTCACAGTCTGAGGATTGCTTGTAGGAGTGGATTTTGTTGAAATTTAGCTCAATTGTTGTAATGGTAGATTAGTTTGTTTTTTGAACATGAGTAGCCTTTTTTTTTGTTGCCCCAATTTAAAGCAAATATTACATGAGTTTAGGTAGGCTAAAGAATGGGTGCATCAGCCTAAATTTATAATTTGAGTTTCAATGTTAAAATTCAGTACCATCAGATGGGGATCTATTTTGGGTCACATAGTTAGAAAATTAACATTTTGAATGATCACAAGTTTATTTTATATCATATGATGCCAAGTAAATGTTTCTGAATTTTAATAAGTTGCTTAGATATTCGGTCCTCGAATTTCTATTAGTTCACGTATTACTGCATCACGTTCAACAATGAAATTTTCAATTAGAAAATCCAAATTTTAGATTTAAATTGGTTGTGTCCAATTTGCTCATCGCAGGCCCGGCTCAGTTTGCCTCACTTAGCAGGCTGGATTTGGACTGGCCCGGAAGTGGATCATGATGCAGTGCAACATTAATTAATGTAATTCTGCGAAGGACCATTATTTGGCATATCTTGTGGTCACGCTTAAGCTTAAAAATATTAAATCATCTTTTGAAAGTTGGCCGCGCATTAATTGACTCCTTCAGTCCAACCGCCATAGTTATAGGTTTCGGATCCTTGCTTTTACCGAGGAAGTGACGGAGGGATCATTATTTAATTATAATTATTTGATTATCTAATGAATAATTGCAATTTACAGTGTAAATTAAAAGAGCGCGAGTCCAATTCACGAGTCTGATTGATAAAATGAATCATAGTTATTAATACTTAGCGGTTGTACTAAAACATAACAGTGTCCATTCTTTCCTTTTCT
>BQKN01000065.1:583814-594915 GCA_022839385.1 Asparagus kiusianus
TCGGGAAGTTACATATAACGTTTTAGAAGAGAAATTAGAGAGAAAAAAGAGGTTGTTTTGAGCACATTGAGAGGGAGATTTCTGAGAGGTGGGTTGAGATCTTTTGGAGAGGGTGAGTGTTTGAGAGTTATAACCCATTCTTTTTCTCCTATATAGTGAAAACTCTTCATCCTCTCCTCGTAGACGTAAGTAACTTCCCGAACCACGTAAATTCTTTGTGTTTGTGATTGGTTTGTACCGTTCTTTTGTGAATTGCACTCGTTGGCTGTCCTTCTCTCTTGTTCGCCAACTCATGTGGGTGTTTGGTTTGCGAGCATGCTTCTGCCAATGCGCAACAATTGATATCAGAGGTCTAAGGTTTCAAACCTATGGTTTGTTTTGGGTGGAGGAAAATTCGTTGTTGGAAACTTGGATCTTGGATATCTAGGCTTCGATGGAAATAGCATTACGGAGTTACCAGTTGGAGATCTCACCTTCCTCGTGTGGTTGGGAGTTCGTGTTGAAATCTAATCTAGGGTTCAAGTTGGGTAATTTCTTAATTCTATCAGTTGCTCGAATTTTCTCTACAATTTAGAGTTAGCAAGCAATGGCAGGAGATAGTGGTGAAAGCAGCAATGCTATAACAAATACAGTTCAAATTGCACTTCAAAATACGAAGATCAGCGTTGTGAAGTATGACGGTAAGATCAACTTTGGTTGTGGATGAATGATGTGCATGATGATTTGAATGCTCAGAACTTAGAGGAGATCATCATGGTCCATGAGAGGCCACTGAAGTATGATGAGGTGATATTGGACAAGATGAATTGAAACACTTGTGGGGTAACAAGATCTTGTTTGGAATAAGAGTTGAAGTATGATGTGATCGATGTGACACATGCGTTGAAGATATGGGAGATTCTCAACAACAAATATCTTACGAAAAGTGTTGAGAACCGGTTGCACTTGCTGTCAAGATTATTCAGATTTCAGATATCTAGGGGTACCTTACTTGCAGATCATGTGAATAACTACACAAAATTATTGTTAGACTTGGAGAATGTGGATGAGAAGATATCGGATGAGTACAAGTCAATTATTTTATTTGACCCCCGGACGCATTTTTCGACGGTTTTGAGCAGTTTTCTTGGGATTTATCTGTTTCAGGGGTTCTTAACTGCCTAGATATCATCTACAAACGTGGTTGGGCCGTTATTGACTGAAAATAAGGCCAAATCACTCATTCTCATCTACATACCCGCATCCGGAGCCCTATAAATACAAGCCTAGGGCCTCCTTTCACGGGGGCGGATTATTATTCAAGAGGGCGAGGTGCTACTGGATTGAGGAGTCAAAAGAGCACGAATTTCAGCGAGGGTTAGCGAGATCTCGACGAACTCCAGCATAAAGAAGGAGCTATTCGAAGGATCTGTAACCCAATTCCACCGTTCCTTAAGATTAGGTTTGGTCTTAATCTCGAGAAGAGTTACTGATTTCACTTGGTCGATTTCAGCGCTTTAATCAAACACTTCCTCGGTGAAGGCGAAGCTCTGTCAAAATTTTCATCAACCGGATCCAGATAAAAGACGGTCCACGGATAAACCCCGGTACAGGCAAAGAACCTACACAAGTAGAAGACCGATAAACGATCTTCCTACGTTTGTTTTGACGAGAGTTGTAATTTTTGCTTTAATTGTGTAAGAGTCTTATAAAAAGATTATCTTTTTTTTGTTTTTATTGTAACGATTGAAGTTGTAATGAATACCGTAATGAATACATCAACTTTCGACGCAAACATAGAGGGAGAGAGAGGGGGAGAGAGAGAGAGAGAGAGAGAGAGAGAGAGAGAGAGAGAGAGAGAGAAGATTATATATAAATAAGATTAGGGTTTAGGGAATAATTCGAGAATAATTAGGGAATAATTGATATAATTAATAACAATACTTATAATAACAATAACAATAATAAAAGCAATTTTAATTTAAAAGTTTTCACTGCAATAATTTAATTTATAATTAGCAAAATTATTAAATAAACATAAAATCAGATTTTTAAATTGTAATAAATTCTAGAAAATCGAGAAAATATAAATACTCTTTTGAAAATAATAATTTAATATTTTAAAATATCAGAAAAAATTATTTAAACTAGTATCGAAAATTCATGGTCATTACATTCATCGATCTACATAAAAGTTTTTAAATTGTAACCTTTTGGAAGCCATCAAATTATAACTTTCATCATCGGTGTTTGATGGGGATCAACTATCTGCAGTAATTTTTAGACAGTCTACAATTGGATAGCAGATTTTTGGGCCAAACATGATTCTTATTCTGTTTTGATTTTGGTTTTAGAATTATTGGAATTCCTAGTCTGTTTTGATTTTAGTTTTAGAATTGTTGGATTCTTAGTCTGTTTTGTTTTTAGGCTTTCTATATATATAGAACGTTTTAGAAGAGAAATCAGAGAGAGAAAAGAGGTGGTTTTGAGCACTTTGAGAGGGAGATTTCTGAGAGGTGAGTTTAGATCTTTTGGTGAGAGTTATTTTGAGTGTTTGAGAGTTGTAACCCATTGTTTTTCTCCTCCATATATATAGTGAAAACTCATCATCTTCTCCCCGTGGACGTAGGCAACTTGGCGAACCACGTAAATTCTCTGTGTTTGTGATTGGTTTGTGTCGTTCTTTTGTGAATTGTACTCGCTAGTTCTTCTTCTTCTCTCTTATTCGCCGACTCGTGTGGCTGTTTGGTTCGCGAGCACGCTTCTGCCGACGTGCAACAATAGTGAGTATTGATAGTATAATATGTCTTCTAACAAATTCTTGTAGATGGGTCCTTTCAAGGTAATAATGAATTGAGGATTTTATATTCTTGGGTGTAGAAGTAGGACTCTGATTGGTGGATTACCCACAGCCCCACGTGAAGATCCTAGCATTTCTCGTACTATATTATGGCCATAAATTTACTTACACTTGTTGTACCAACTAGTAACTAGTCATGCATCTTGAACTTATCACCTCTCAACACTCGTTAATCTTCTGATGTCTACTAACATTAGAAGATAAGATGTGATTAGAGATAAAAGAATAACAAGAAGAATAAGATACTTAGCTAATCATTCGTTAATCCAATCCCATATCACCAACTCACTCGCCCACAAACTTAAACCTCTAAGAACATGACAAGGGTTGACTGCACTTCCTTTGACGATTAGAACTCTGAGAAATATTCCAAAAGAAACTTATTCCCCTTTCATATAATATTATATAGGTAGCTAACTCAAAAAGAGAGATAACTTTCTCCGCCTAAATTTAAATGATGACAAGAATCTGAACCCGCTATTACTTCGCTTTTGGGTTGGCGCAAGCATCTTCTCAAATCTCAAGTATGTATGTACGTACGTATATACCTCAAAATGAACTGTGCATCAACAAAAATATGAAGTTTACATATCAGTGCACTGACTCGGAACTTTTTTAGTACACCAACTATCCAGTAGACAGACAATTATTTAATGTAATAGGAAAAACATATAGAGTGCTCGTGAATAATGTTGGGAAACATGTGTCTCACTATGGAGCATCCGTGCAATCAAAAATATCATTCATACTACTACAATCATCAAAAATATAAATAGAACAGGCATCATGTTCTCCTTTCTTTATGCACAGTTTTCTACATATGACTCCCTATAAGAATATTTTTTGTTTTGTTTGACAGAATAGTATTTTATATAACCTACTAAAAAGTTAAAAAAGCTAGTGGAATTTTGAGATGGAGTATGCTTGTGCAAGTCAAGTTAGAGATCGTCTCCACTTCAATAGTGACACAGGGAACCAATACTGCAAGGCTCAGTATGCGCATAGAATGCACTGGAATTGGATGTTGATATTTCACCATCCTAATCAAGACAATATTTATACAACAATTGCCAAGTTTCAAAGCTAGAACTAGTTCAATCTAAGTTGAAGTTTTATGAGTGTTGCAGTTTAATTAGTATGTCATCTGTGAGCTTGCTGTTGTCCAAATATTCTTTCTTCTGATATAATTGGAACGTTTCTGCTTTCTTCTCACTAATAGATTAGAATGGGACCAAATAAAAAGAAGTGGAGATAAGACCTCCCATAAAGTTAAATATTACACCATTAAAGAGGTGGTCTAGTCACTTCTTTTGTATCTTGTGCAAAATGCTAAATCAATAAGGTATATATTGCTCTAAGTTGATGATGTCAGACCTTAGAACTTATAGTATCTCACTTCTGGTATGAGTCAGACAGTATTCAGTAATCACGATCCATGGATTAAGGATGCACTAAATGGGTATTAATTATTAGATCATCGGATTGAAGGTTGTTAACCGATCCAAAGGTTGATATCACCTGAAAATAATGTCGTTGTTGGGTAATAAAACATTTTAGGAAAACATTTAAGGAAATAAGAAAGATAACCCTTGAAATTGCCTCTCTTCAGATTTGAGAAATTCTGGTTAACCTTGCCATCCTTCTCTCCTTTCATCAAATTCTGCTGGAATTCATTCTATTCTATAGAGGATCCCTCCAGAAATCTCCCTCTCAAATTGAAACTCATCAAGAAGAGAATCAAATGGTGGTCCAGGCACAATCTTGCCTCCTTCAAACAGCACTATTCTAGAGCTATGGACCAACTCAATTTCTCAACTCCATTGAAGAATCTAGAAGTCTCTCTCCACCAGAATCTCAGCTTAGAGTCAATCTGCATGACCAACTTCTCCTTCTTGCTAAGGCTGAAGAGATCAAGTGGAAACAGAGATCTAGAATCCAATGGCTTAAATAAGGGGGAAAATTTGCAAAATAGACCATTTTTATGAAATATATAGCGAAATAGGCCACTTTGAAAAATAATTAGCAAAATAGACCTCTTTTGAAAAAAAATGTCTATTTTGAAAAACAAGGCTCAGAAAACATACGGGACTACTAGTCCCGTATGTTTAGAGCCAACTAATCACGGATTAGTGACTCAGAAAACATACGGGACTAGTAGTCCCGTATGTTTTCTGAGTAGAAAATTTTACTAATCCGTGATTAAAACATACGGGACTACTAGTCCCGTATGTTTTCTGAGCTGTTTTGCAAAATAGACATCTTTTTGGCCTGTTGGCCAAAAAGAGGTCTATTTTGCTAATTATTTTTCAAAGTGGTCTATTTCGCTATATATTTCATAAAAACGGTCTATTTTGCAATTTTTCCCTAAATAAGGAGATAATAATTCTGCTTTCTTCCACAAAGCTGCTTCTTTTCGCCGTAGAAAAAATTTCATCCCCCATCTTATGGTTGATAACGTCCTTATCTCCGTAGAGTCCGACATCATAAAATCTTTTTTTTAATTTCTTTTCCAAGCTATTTCATAAACCTCCTGATTCTAACCTGTAGCTGGACTGGGATCTCCTTTACCCTCATAGCAACATAGATCTTTCTTCACTTGATCATCCTTTTTCTCAAGAGGAAATCTCTGCAGCAGTGTTTGACCTTCACCCAGACAAGGCTCCTGGGCCCGATGGGCTTCCCATTCTCTTCTTCCAGAGATTTTGGAGCACTATCCAAACAGATGTCATCTCCTTTATTCAAGCTCTCCACTCCAACCCTCAATCCCTTCACAACATCAACTATTCTCACATTTGTCTCATCCCTAAAAAGGATGGTGTCAGCAGCCCCAAAAACTTCCGGTCCATCAGCCTCATCAACAGCTTATGTAAAAATTTTTATAAAGTTCGGACTAATAGACTGAAAACATTCTTGCATCTGCTGGTGGATAACTCTCAATTAGCTTTTCATTCAAGTAAATCCACGTTGGACTCTATTCCCCTCGCTCATGAGATGATAAACTTCTGTTCCTCTGGTAAGAAAGAGATTTGTGCAATTAAAGTTAATTTTTTCAAGGCTTCTGACTGTGTCAATTGGAATTTCCCCATCTCTCTCCTTCAAGCTAGAGACTTCGGCCCTCAATGGTGCCTCTGGATCCATCATATTCTTCATTCATCTAAATATGTTGTTTTAGTTAACGGGACCCCTTCTAACTTATTTAGATGTTTTAGGGGTCTCAAACAAGGTGATCCCCTATCCCCCATGTTATTTTTGATTGTAGTTGACATTTTAAACAAGATGTTGATTACTAGTGCAGCTTTGGTGGACTTATCTGATTTTTAGCTGAAGGGCGAGCTTAATTCCATTAGAGCTCTCCAATTCGCTGATGATACCATCATTTTCAGTAGGGCTTCTCCCACTGATATGACCATTCTCAAAACTATTATGTTTGTCTTCGCCAATATCTCTGTTCTGCACATTAATCCTTAAAAAACTAATCTATTTTACCTTGGTAAAATTCCCCATAAAAGCTCTCAACTAGCTTTCATCCTTAATTGCTCTGTTGGCTCACTCCCTTTCACTTACCTTGGTCTACCTCTCAAAAGAGTTCTTTGACCAGAAGGGAGTGGTAGCCCCTCCTGGACCCTTTCATGAAAAAACTGTCTCTCTGAAAGAATAAATCCCTCTTAATTGGTGGCAGACTCACTCTTCTAAATTCTGTTCTCTTCTATCCCTCTCTACTGTATATCCTTCTTCAAGCTGCCTACATGGGTCATCAAGGCTATTGATAAAATCAGGAGGAACTTTCTTTGAAACGACAACCACATTCAGTTTAAATCTAAATGCATGGTCAATTGGGCAACTGTCTGCAAGTCCAAGCAAGAGGGAGAGCTGGGGATAATTGATATTTCTTCTTTCAATTTTTCCCTTCTCTCCAAGTGGTTTTGGAAAGCTTTCGACAGAAACTCTGTCATTAGTAAAGTTATTTTCTCTCTTTACTCCAAAAACAATTATAACCCTTTCGTGCATCCCCCAAAATACTCTACATCCAGATTCATCCTTGATTTACATTCTATTCATTCCTCTTTTTTCAGCATGGTTAAATGGCAGGTAGGCGATGGTAAAACTTACAATTTCTGGTTTGATAAGTGTACTAATGACAACTCACTTAGTAGTCTTTTTCCAAAAGCATGTCATCTTCAATTCTCATCTTGAGGCTTTGTTCAGTCCCAAGGATATATGCTCTAATCTACCTAGTATCGGCACCTTATTCTTAGAATAGGTATTACCTATGAAGATAAAAGGGACATTGACAAGCTCTTAACCCACCTGGAAGGGTTCTCAGTTACTTCTAATGTTAATACTGGCAGTATTTGGTGGTCTTATCATCCTACTGGCTCATTTACAGTTAAATCTTTATACACCATCATCACCTCTGACGGGGTTAAGTCTCATGTTCACAACTTAATATGGAAATCTCACATCCCTCTGAAGGTCAAGGTCTTGTTCTGGATCATTTCTAAACAAAAACTCAACACCAGAGCAAATTTGGTCTCTAATGGCTGGTCAAGAGATCCCCGTTGCCCTCACTGCAACCAGGAGGTCGAGATTCAAGATCACTTGTTTATCCTCTGTCCTTTTGCTAATGTAGTATGGTCTACCCTCTTTCCTCTCGCCCCTTTTGCTAGGTGCCCTCGATCAATGGAGGAGCTGACTCTCTTATACAAGGATTCAAATATTTGTGCTGATATTAAAGTTATTTGGAAATATCTGTTACCGTGCTTCTGCTGATGGATGTGGAATTGTAGAAACTATCTCATATTTAGAGATTTCTCTGTAAATCCTATTCATATCGCTGCTAACATTGCTAGGTATGTCATTTTTTGGACATGGGCCGAAGAAGATAGATTGTCGAGGCGTATTCGTAGGGCTGCCCAAAATCTAAAAATGCAAGAAATCGCTAAGAAGAACACTGCTGGCACTTATGGAGATAATCTCTCTGATGTCAGTTGATGCGGCCAATTTTTCTCTCTGCCCTGGCTTTTCTCGGTTTTTTGCTGTAGGATATGATGTTGTCGATCGATTTTCAGTGTTGGTGTCTAGATGTATCAAACTATATATTATCTTGTGTGTTTTTTCTTTTGACCTTGAGTGAGGACATTGTTTGAGTTAGCTCGGTAGGTGACGACTAGGTACGCTCTTTACCAGCTTTCTTCTCTTCTTTGTTCGATCTTCCCTCTCGGCTTTTTTTGTTTTGTTTTGCTTTTGTATTAGACTTCTTTCTAGTATCCTTATATAATATCTTTTATGAACAGGGTACCTCACCCTGTTTCTCAGTTCAAAAAAAAAAACCCTTGAAAAAAATCCACCAAAACAACCATTGCTTATGGAAATGGGTGAGATATTCACACAAGTCATGCCTAAAATGAAACCAAGTAAGATGCAGCATGAGAAGTGGCTCAAACCACCAACACATGGCAGATATAGCAAGTAGAGTATGAGAACTTCACGCATAGCATCATGCCTGTAACGGGAATAAAGCATGAACCTTGCCTCACTCGCTTTGACACCTAACCCTCTCTTATCTGAGTTATCTCACACTAAACAAGCTCATTCTCTCCCAATTAGGGATTAGGGAAAATTAATTAATAAATCAACCCTAGCCGCATGTAGACGTCAGCACATATATATACCTAAGTCACAAAGCTAGATTGCCATATCGGAAAATGAACGGTCGTGATTTGAAAGAATCAGACGACTTTATCTATCATCTTGCATTTGTCACGCCCAGAAAAACATGGGAAAAAAAGAGATACCTTAGAGGGTTTTTCTCTGTGAAAAGACTTATGTGACGCGATACGAAACTTAATACTTACATCACTATCAACTAGCTGGGCATGCTACATTAATAGAAATTACATCAAAACTAACTACACTAATAAATGGCAATGATTTGTGCGTTAACATTCGTGCCAGACCGACCAAGCATCTGTAAAGAGCCCTCCACAGATTTTTGTTACCATGTTTCTGTTTTCAGAAAAGCTCACAATTTACTTGTACAAACAGATAACGGCGGACGTATGAACACGTCTCCAGTGACGAATAACAGTTAATTACTTACATTATCCCTCTCTGCTTACTCTACTTCCGCTGAGCAAAAGATGTAGAAAGTTCCAATTCTGGAAACATTCACTACACTTCACAGCACGTCATCAATATCTAACGCTGACGTGTCACGCATCCAGCCTTTGTTTTACTATAAATACCCTGTGCGAACTTACTCAGTTCTCTCATTCATTTCTCTTCTGATCATTAACTTCTTGATTTCCACCAACATGAAGAGGTTTGGAGAGAACATGGACAGCGTCAACATGGCAGGCGTGCTTATGCTGCTATCCCGAGACGGGGCCCACTACGAAGGCAGGGAAATGGGCCTGGGCCTTTCGGGCCGCTCGCAGCCGGGCCGAGTGTTTGAATGCAAGACCTGCAGCAGGCAGTTCTCGTCGTTCCAGGCCCTCGGAGGCCACCGGGCCAGCCACAAGAAGCCCAGGATGAGCGATAGTGGGCCGGGCCAGGGAAAGCCCAGGGTGCACGAGTGCTCGGTCTGTGGGCTTGAGTTCGCCATCGGGCAGGCCCTAGGAGGCCACATGAGGAGGCACAGGGCCGACGGAGGCGTGCACGTGCACGTGCACGAGCAAGTGCAAGTGCACGGGCGCGGGGAGAAGAAGAGGGCGTGGCTGGACTTGAACTTGCCGGCGCCGGAGAATGAGATGGAATGTAGGAAGAATATGGGGTTTGGGATTGAGATTGGGGAGAAGATTCCAATGGTGGATTGCTTCCATTGATCATCTCATAACTTTAATTTGTTGTTTCACAAATTTTAAACTTTTTTTATTACAATTTTTTCTTTGTTTTGTAGCATGAGATATATGTCATACTTTTATGTATTTTTTTTCCCTCTCCCACTTTGGTCTTTTGGTATTTGAAGAGACTACAATTTCTTACAATAACGGGCTATAATATAATATTATTTGAAGTAACACATGATGTGCTACTACTTTGTTATCGAGGTTATTATTACTATGGAAGTATAGTCTTATAATAAAAATGGAGTTTCACTAATTTCTTTTTAAGGAACCACGAGGGATTTATACCTCGTAAAGTTCTTTTCTATTAGAAAAAAGCTGGCCATATACAATTGAACAGTTTTGAGAAGATGTATCGCTTTGGCATTATGACAGTGAAAAGAATAAAAGTTCAGATGAAGTATCAGTAGAGTATAGAATCCCAATTCAGTATTTTATTTATTTATTTATTTTTATTTTTTTGGGGAAAAATTAATGTATTTGGTCTCTGAGGTTCTCTGAATTGCACACGCAGCAAAATTTACAGTTACCCGCATACTTACGCCAGGGTACCAGAGGGTAATTAATCCAAAAACAATTACTATTGTACAGATGTAGAATACTTATTATTGTTCTTTCAGGTTCTTTGAATTGCAGCGCAGGAAATTTCCTATGCTGTCAGCTCACCTCCCGTTTTCTCATATATATATATATATATATATATATATATATATATATATATATATATATAAAAGCACACATTGTGATTACCAGAAAAATGCCGTGGACATTAATGTTACATGATTCTTGCCGTCCAAAATTATTATGAAAGGAGGAAAACGACACAAATCATTTGTTTATAAGTTGGACAAGAGCTAGCATACAGAAATAAAAGTCACTTTTAGCTCAATTAATCAAACCACTGGATTACAATTATAATTAAGATCTTATATATTTAGTTTCATAATTAACAAAGTTCCAGAACATATAGCTAGACAACCAATATTATGGTCCTAATTAAACATGATCAAGTGGGTAAAAGGGTTCCAATACTTTATGATTACCCTAACTAATTAAAGTCTAGTTAGCAATATTTTATGAATAGAATGTTAGCTTATGCCAAAAAGTTGCCTACGGCTGAAACAAATATGAGTTTCTTAGTAGAATAAAAAAAGGTTATTCTATCACTACCAAATATACGGTGGGCACAAAAGAGACTCATATCTCCAAGTGTGATCATTCATGTTGGCAATGAAACCTAAATACGTGTTTATTTTGATAATATCTGTTGGAATAATCAGCATTAATTTCTTACATACAACCAAGCGCATTGTTAACCGGTTTAGTAATAGCAGAAGTAATTAAAGCAATTTTCATTGCTCAAAATTAATTCATTTTTTCATGTAAAAAAGACTAAAATCCAGCTATTTCACCAAGT